>WBMW01004938.1:483896-540388 GCA_013396635.1 Penelope pileata
CATGGCAGGGGGGTTGGAACAAAATGATCTCTAAGGTCCCTTCCAACCTGAACCATTCTATGATTCGATGATACACGAGGAAAACACATTCCTTTTACTTTCAGTACACAAAACTAACCTCTCTTTATTTCACCTAGTTAACATGCAGGCCACAGCAGGGTGTTTTTTTTTTNTATTGCTATACTCTGGTAGAGCCCCTCCCCTTTTAAGTGACTTCATTTTACATTAAACATCGACAGGAACAGAACACGAGGGCCACAGGAACACACACCTGTTGGGCGGCTGCAGGTCAGCACAGGGCAGGCACAAAGTTCTCTCTCTCCTTGAGACCAGAGGCTTCCGAGCAACAACACAAGCCACTCACAGCGAGTGCAACAGCCCACACTAAGCCAGGGAGCCTGCAAAACAAGCCCCAAACTCCGTACCCAGCTCCACCATCACCACCCCCCAGCTCCGTGCCCCCCTCACACCCAGCTCCCCTCAGCACGACCCGAAGCAGCCGCACCCCCACACAGCCGGGAGGATGAGGCAGCCCGCAGCAAGCCGCTCCGGAGGCCTAACTGCCTCCGTCGGCGGTTTTAATTTAAACCCTCGGCAGTCGCCCAATGGGGAGCGCCGGCCGCCGACCCGGAAGCACACGGCAGCCGCCCCGGGGCTGGGAGGTGCCGGGAGGGGTTGGCGGGAGCTGCAGCGGCGGCGGTGGTGGTGCCCGTGTTGAGTGTGGGGCCGTGGAGGTGCGTGCGGCGCGGCGCTGGGGGCCGCAGGGACGGGGCTGAACGCCCGTAGGGCTATGGGCCGCGTGTGGGAGCAGCGGCCGGGCGCGAGGGGAGGAGGAGGAAAAGGAGGAGGAAAAGGAGGAGAGAGAAGTGTGGGGGTGGCTGAGGGGCACCCGCGTGGCTCGGCTGCCCGAGTGGGGCTTCCTTAATTAACGAAGCTCACAGCGTCAGGGGCGTTTCTGGTTAACGCTGTGCTGTGCTGAAGGGAAGGGGTAAAGTAAGGGCGTTACAGGTTGGGTTGGAAGCTGTGTTTGGCCTCAGGGGTGTATCTGTGCGACTTATGTGGCTGAATTGTATACGGTAATGCTAATTAATAAATAAACATCGTAGATACGGAGAGCCTCTGTGTGTCTCAGTGATGTCGGTGTCACGCCGTGGTAGCACCCAAGCAAAACGTGTTGGTTTGGATGCAGTTTTGCAGCCTTAGTCCTGCTTTTAGTTAGATACCCACTATGCTTTAAAGAGGTACACCAGAATTTGGAGGCAACAATACATCATGTTTGGTTGAAAACGTAAGCATTCTGCATGTGACTTTGTGTATGGTTAATCTCATCTTGGTTTTAGGTTCCCATCAGTAGCATGAAGTTCACAGTTACTGCTGAGATCTGTAGAAGCAGTTTTGAATGTACGCTTATTATTTAGGTTAATTCATAGAATCGTGGAATGGCCTGAGTTGGAAGGGACCCCAAGGATCGTCGAGTTCCAACCCCCCTGCCACAGGCAGGGCCACCAATCTCCAGATCTGGTACTGGATCAGGTTGTCCAGGGCCCCATCCAACCTGGCCTTAAACACCTCCAGGCACGGGGCATCCACAGCCTCTCTGGGCAGCCAGTACCAGCACCTCACCACCCTCTTGATGATTAGTTTTTAGTTATTAGTTTACTTAATCTCTTTATTATTGGAATTATGTGCTAAGTCTATAAATAATGAGCTTAATTTGACCTTTTGTGTCCATAAATGCGGTGTTATAGGAAATCTTGTTGTGCCACAAATACCTTTTTTTCTTTATGCAAATGTATAACGCATGTTTTTCTATATAGGAATGTGTACCTTCATCCTGGAGAAAACATCACTTCCATGATACCTTGATACAATTCCCTGAAAATGAAGCAAGATTCACTTAGAAATGCTACTTACACTGTGGACTGTGAAGATTACGTGCACGTGATAAAATTCAATCCATTTGATAGTGGAGATGCATGCTCCCTCATTGCGTATGGCGGCAAGAATTACGTAGTTGTTGGGACGTGCAGGTTTCAGGTTAGTTTGTATTAGTTTGCTGGTTTTATCAGTTGCTTCCTGAAACTCTGCCAGCACCTCTGCTGGAAAAGTCTGAAGTCAACAAAAGTTGCTTTCCTGTCTCTTTTTCTACCCATTTTACCAGGGAGCACTGTACTCATTTACTACATTAATGAATCTGGGATATTTGCTATGAAATACACATCAGTATAATACCGTCCTACTGGTATGATGTTTGTTTAGAGTTGACTGTAATGAAAACAGGAGTACTCTTCTGGAAGAAAAATCTCATTTTAGTATCTCTTGGAAATGTTGGTGACTCCTACCTGGGAACATAAGCAGAGAGCTTTGGAAATATGTAGCTTAATATTTGTAGCACAAATCTCTGATTTTTCTGCTCAGTATTGGACTCTGACTGGAAATTGCAATTATTTCATGGATTTTTAAGTGCTTACATATTTCAAGTAAATTGCAACAGATACATCCTACTTTGAAAGCCTTTCAGTTTCATATCAATCCTAATTGTTAGAAGTCATCAAGATGTTATTCTGGATTAGCTAACTACAATATTTCTGTAGGAGGAGGATACTGAAGTGGAAGGCATGCAATATAAGACACTAAGAGTGTTTCAGCATGGAATTCGAGTTGATGCCATAGCATGGAGTCCAGAAACTAGACTTGATGCTTTACCTCCCCGGATAAGGTACTTAGAATAATTTAGTACAGTGAATCTTTGTCACTTACCTGTTTTCCCTAAGTCCTTAATATTGAACTAAGTTTAAAGCCTATGAGTGAAATCTAACTCTAAAGAAATTGCTAGTAAAGTCTCTGAACACCATTGAAACAACCATTTCATTCTTAGTTATCCTTCTTTTGTTCTGTTTCCTGAGCTCCTTGGCCTTCTCTCCCTGCAGTGAATCAGCAATAAATAATACATTTTTCTCCTTGTTCAGTAATTGAATGGATGTAAAATGTAGTTTGTCCTTTTGTTGTTTGTTTCTGAAGAATTCTTTTAAGAATTAATTGTAAAAATGAGACCGTTGTAATGGCCTACTTTATGAAGTTGCATGTAATGTTCTCTATAGAACTGTGTTTAGAAGTCAGATGCTGTTTGTGAGACTTGTCAAGCTGTAAGTCTAGGAAGACGGTTAATTATTAAATATGCAATTAAGTTCTCAATAACTTGTAAGCCTCTTAAACTATGATGGTTGCTTACTGCTGCGCATTTTTACTGTCCTTTGTTTAAAATAAGTTAGGAACTTAATGTTTAGATATTTAAGACACTGATAATAAGGGTTCTTTTTTACTGTTAGCCAGTCAGTTTCCTCCAAGCTAAGTTTCAATGGCAGTTACAAGAGAGATTTTGGGTAATTCATAGTTGATTCAGATTTAGATTTGTAAAATATTTTGCATTTCTTTCCATTAAAAGGTATTTTTGGTACTCGATACACTCTATTTTACAGGTAAGTTCCAATTACAACTTCTCTTTGTCTTTTTTTCTTTGTCTGTTGATTGTAGGCTTTGTACAGCAACTGCTGATAAGACGTTGAAGCTGTTAACTTCAGATCTGCAGGAGAACAGTGATGAAAAGGTAAAGGCAATTAAGCTCATTTTAAATAGTTCTTTAGTTGCTGGTGGGGTCTAATCTTTAATTACCCTTTGGCCTCACTTTGCTTAATGTACTGTATGAGGTAGAACATTAACTAAACTGTGGCAGGCCCATCATCTCCAAGAGCCTTATGTATGATCCAAAATATGCTCATTATCAGAATATTCTACAGGTATATTTCAAGTACTTTGTTGGAAAAGGTTCCTTTACATAGAGACCTGTAAAATATTATGTTGTATTGATTATTGGACTCCTCTATTAAGGAAAGCAACTTTACTGATTTCTCTCTTTCATTGGAAACTGGGAAGTTGCAATGATACTCGTTCATACATTTAAAAATGTAATGAAATTTAAAGAAAGAATACTGAATTTGGTACATAACTGCAGACAGCCACGTGAAACATGCCTGTGGACCATAACTTGTTTATGACTAAAAGAAAGGAAATGTCTACTTCAGATACATTTTTTCTTCCTGTGCATTCAATGTAGGGTTCTTAAACCAGTGGTGTAAGAGATGTCAGGTCTAAATACTGAGATTTCTTTTATTTGTAAGGCATCTCTGGACATAGATGACCAAGTGACTCCTACATCACTTGGATGTCTACTTGTTCTTCAAAATTTTGCACTTGAAACAATATCTCAGTCCAAATGTTAATATCAATTAGATGTTTGTGCTAGCAAGCTGGAATTTATTTTGTTGAGGTTTCAGCCAAGAACCAGCAAATCTAGTCAGTACTGAAAAATCAGGGAGGAATGCTCCTCCTTCTTTAGTGCTCTGGAATATGATAATGCCTCTGTTGGTGAGAGCTGTGTATTGAGTATTAAAGGGAAAATAAGTGAATTTCCTTTGAGGTTTGATAATTTGTATCACTAAGACAACAATACTTGTCAGATAGAAAGTAAACTAATTAAAGATGTCACCTACATGGTCAAATTGATAAAGAAATGATTCAAGCCGTACATAAGAAGTAAAGATGCACATTACTAGAAAATAAGCAGTATTTGCTTTACAGAAAAGATGTTCTACATCCCTTCATGCATGCACCTATTTCCTTCTCTCAGCCCTCATCCTTAGCAAAAGGTGCCTTCTTTACCTTCCAGAGCAGACTTCATGTCCATACTAGCTTTTGGTGTGCAACAGTCTAACCCAGACCAACACTAGAAGTTCTGAATGCGATATGCTGTTCTGCTCGATAGGAACACATTGCTTCCAGAGAAATAAGCAGTATTATTATCTTCACATAAACACGCCTTTGATAATTCATGAGCTTAAACTTTTAAAATACAAGTTCAAACAAGCAAGTTTATTCTTCTTAAGGAAGAATTCTGTTAAGCTGTTTATTACTGAATTAGTATGAGATTACAATCAAAACACTTTTAAAATAATTATTTTGAATGTGCTTGATGAGACAATTATTTTCTAGTTCACTATCAATGCATGATCTGTATTAAAACCAGAAGAGCAAAGGGTGCAACTCAGTAGCACAGTCTGAATTCTGTTTTTTCAGAATAGAATTTCTGTGATGGGTTACTGTTTTTCTAGTTTTGACAAGACTCTTCTTTTCTGGTATCTGACCAACACAAATGAAAGTTTAAAACATGCACTTCTAATTTAGGGAAATTTATTATACAGTAGCTTTGACTGGGTGCCTACAAATAAATTGAAATCCTACACTTACATTTCTATTGAGGCAACAATTATTTTTTATACAAAAATATTCTTTAGAGAACCAATACTTTCGTCCTTAGGGCTGCTTTCTAATACAGTCTGCACTGGCTTGCAGTTATAAGCTCCTACTGCAAAGGTATGTCCATTGCATACTACAACACAATTTTTTTTTTTTTTTGACAGGCAGTGAGTATATTGAACAGAGAGGATGTATTAATACAACAGGTGTTTGATATGAGAATGGGATATTTAGGCTGAATGGCCCTCTTGTAACAGTCCCAATAACCTAATTCGACTCTAGCTGGTATAGATACACTACTAATGTGTCTAATGCAGACAGAAGGATCAGAGAGTCTGATTTGTTTTCAGCTGAGGATATGGATGCTTCTTCATTTTTAACTCGATACTAAGAATAATAAGGACCTTTAAGGTCTTGTGCAATACAAATAAAAACTGTTGGCTTGAATTTAGCAATAAGTTATTCGTTCTGTTTATGACAATTTCATCACTTGAACTTAATGCATCTTTTGTAGTATTGGATCAGGCTTGATCTATTGTTTAAAATAATCAGCAAACAGCTAGAAGTGTAGATTGTTCCGTAATAGCGAGGAAAAATTCAGAGTAGTGTGTTTTTATTGCTAAAAACGTCTCTGAGAGTATGTCCTGGTTTTTGTCGGTGTGTTTCTGTTTGTTTGTTTGACAAAAAGTGGTGAAACTACTTCCTCTGGGTAATCATCTTAATTTCTTAAACCCAGATGACCAATGAAATATATACTTCTTGTCAAGAAAAAAGTAACACCTGTGTACAGCATTTGCAAATCTCAGACATTCACAAATATTCTGTGAGCTGTGCTGAGTTAATTTTAAATTGTTTGGTACAATGATTTCTTAGTATTAGTCTGTTGGAACCTGAGAAAAGCTATTTCATAAGCCTGAGGTTGAGTACATGATGAACACATGGAAGACTTTGATCCATTGTATGGTGCACACTTTACACATGAGATTTGCAGGAGAAGTACAAAATGTGCAAGCAAAGCTGAAGGAAGTATGTGATTACAGTCAAAATGTAATCTCTGAACATTTTGTCTTTTATAGTAACCAATTAGTATGTGTTGCTTAGGGATAGACAGAATAATCTTACTCGGTTTTCCCAGTGGAAAAACTGCGTTGATGTAATTATCAACAAAGAACTTCAAGCATACTGAGTTTTCCATTACTTTGTCAACACAACTAATCCAAAATTTATGGGTTGGATGAACCCCAGAACAACAAACAAAAGGTAAAATATGACTGATGGATCTTCCTGAAACCTTTTCTTGTTCTGAGGTTTTCATTTGGAAATGAATTGTGGCTTCCTTCTCCTGCTTCAAATTTTGCTTAATAAAAAGCATATTTCATCAGAACTGTGGATGTAAAATGAGGCAGGATATTTGAATTTGGAATGCTGAAAGACTTACATTTCTGTCTAAATAGTTTAGCATCACCTTAGGATGTATTAGTTGTAAAATCCACAAGGTTTTATTAAAATTATGGCCTATTGGAAAAAAAATAAAAAAGTTGACTGCTGAAAATGGCTCTGTATTGAATGGATGAGGCATTCATAACTTTTTAGAGGGGCAGCTTAGTTATTGTGCATGGCTTACAGATTTTTTTTTTTTTTTGATCAATTGTGTTGCTCATTCTGAGGAACAAACACACAGAACAAACAGTATTTTTTTCCTTTTAGAAAACTGTGGAGATTGTTTTCATTTGACGTATTGTTTTCCTTTGATGTTGTTTTCCTCTGTTACCTCTTCATGTCATGTCATTATCCGGGGATATTTTTGTCTCCTTTTTGATACTTTGCAGGGTAAAACAAAAGCAGCCATGCCTAGTGGCTTACTCAATGGGAGGGAAGAGGATGAAACAGGCTGACCTCAAATTTAAGTGAGATTTCTGTCATAAAGACCATAATGAGAGAAAATGCATATAAATCCTCAGGTTGACCAAACTGATCTTTATTAGCTATAGATTTTCTAGTGAGACCAGAGATGATTTATTCACACGAAACAACCATTGTGAATGAATTTGAAAGTACTTCTAATTTTGACTGGACCTGGGTGAGATGAGTTTTGCCTGCTTGCTTAATGCTGTAAGTGTATCTGTTCTTTAATGTAGATTTTAAAGATAATGTACAGCTCAAAAGATTACTGATGTCTGTAGATAAGTACAAAGCAATTATCAGAATGGAGAAGGAAAAGGTATCCTTTGTATTATGACCAAGACAGCTGAAAAGCTTTCAAATTATGTAAGAAATACCAACTTTTAATTTTTACTAAAAACTGAGATTCTGCTTTTCATTGTTACTATGTTGGTTTTCATTATAGTTAAGTTACTCTCAGTACTTTGAAATAGAAATGTCATGATTAATAATTTCATCAGAGAACAGTAATTGTTCCCTTTGAAATGACTTCATGCTTTTTGATGCAGCTATAAATATTTGTTTTTGAGTGACAGTTCACATGCACATTCACACCATGTGTGCTCATATCCTATTATTTGAGATGATCTGTTAATTTCATAGTAAGAGTGTTCGCTGTACCCAATTTTCTTTATTCTTCAGCACAAGAGTATATGAACCAAAGAGCATAAGGCACTATGTCTGTTCCTCTCAAAAATGTAACAAAAACTGTGATTAATTGCTGCAGTGTTGTGTGGCTTGCTTATTTTTTGTGTGTTGTTGTTCTTCACTTTCGGTTTTCTCAAAGCCTTTAGCATGGTTTGTCCTCTGTTACATGTTCTTTCATTCAGACTTTTTTCACCTCTTTATTCCTTTGCTTTTTACGTTTTGATGCTTTGCCATCTTTAGTGAACTCTTGAGTTATTTTTGTGCTGACTGCTTGAGAAAGGGAATATACTGGACAAGTGATTGCTTTATTGCTCTCTCAGGAAAAAAAGATAAACTCTTGCTGCTTGCAGGAATTCCGATTAAAAACTCTTATCCAGAAATAAGTAATAAAAGTTCTTTAAGATACGTAGATCATGTCTACATTCACTTCTTGCCTATTTTCTACCTTTAAAATTTGGTTGTTGAAAGAGGATAAAACAGTTCTGCTGCAGTCCACTTACTTCTGTCAAGCAAGATCATCAAGCTGACCTTTGTGGTAACTGCAAGGATTAAGTAGTAGGGGTCTATTCATCTGCAGTGTGAATGTACACAAGTTAGAGATTTTAAAGATCTCCAGTTTTACGAATGAATATGTTTTTTCCCTTCCATATAAAATGATATCTTTATTTTACACTCACACATTTTCCTTTTGGAATTGTGTGGATCTGTTGAATGGATTGTAGAGAAATGGAACAGTCAGCTCTAAAGTAAAAATATTTCTTTGTCTCTGATTGACAGAAATTTGCTGGCCACTCAGATTACATTAATGATCTGGTATTTGCTCCCAAAGATGGTCAAGAAATTGCAAGTGTAAGTGATGATCACACCTGCAGGTATGCATTTTGTTCAAAACATCATTGAAATAGTAGCATCTGACTTTTTCTATGTGTATATTCTTATGTTTGTTTAATTATTTGTATTATATGCTTGCCTTTTTTCTTTTTTTTGGCCTTCATTTTGAAAGGGAAGGTTATTCTTGTTAACTGAGTTATGGGAGTTTTTGCTTTTTTTTGTTTTGGTTTCTTTTTTGTTTATTTCTTGAATATATTTTGAACTTAATAGACAGGAGAAGAAAACTGTTCTGGCTTGGAATTATGGAGAAGATTATTCTGGGTGTTATTGAAAAAAACCTGAACGACAATGCAGTCATTGGTCACAGCCAACATGGTTTTATGAGGGGAAAGTCCTGTTTAACTAACTTGATTTCCTTTATATGACAAGGTTACCCACTTAGCTGACCAGGGGAAGCCAGTTGATGTAATCTTCTTGGATTTCAGCAAAGCTTTAGCTACTGTATCTCCAATACCGCCAATCACCAGTGGGGTTCCGCAGGGCTTCATTTTAGGGCCAGTTCTCTGTAATGTTTTCTTAAGTGATCTGGATGCAGAACTCGAATGCACATTGTTTGGAGATGATACTGAAATGGGAGGAGCTGTTGACTCCCTTGATGGTAGAGAGAATGTGCAGAGAGATGTTGACAAATTGGAGGGCTGTGCAATCACCAACCACAGGCAGTTTAACAAGAGCAAGCACTGGATTCTGTACCTGGTATAGGATAATCCTCGATAGACATACAGTCAGGTGAATGAGACACCAGAGAGCAGCCCCACAGAAAGGAATTTGGGGTTTCTGGTTGATGACAAGTTGAATATGAGTCAGCAGTGTGCCCTGGCAGCCTAAAGGGCCAGCCGTGCCCTGGGGTGCATCAGGCAACCTCACCTCAAGCACTGTGTGCAGTTTTGTGCACCACAATGTAAAAAGGACCTAAAGCTATTAGAGAGCATGCATAGGAGGGCTATGAAGATGGTGAAGGATCTTCTGGAGGGAAAGGTATTAGGAGCGGCTGAGGTCCTTTGGTTTGCTCAGCCCAGAGCAGAGGAGGCTGAGGGTAGGCCTCATGGCGGCCTACAGCTTCCTCACGAGGGGAGCAGAGGGGCAGCGCTGAGCTCTGCTCTCTGGTGACAGCGACAGGGCCCGAGGGAACAGCATGGAGCTGTGTCAGGGGAGGGTCAGGTTGGGGTTAGGAAAAAGTTCTTCACCAGAGGATGGTTGGGCACTTGGAACAGCACCAAGTCTGCCAGCGTTCGAGAAGCATTTAGACAACACTCTCAGACATGTGGTTTAATTTTAAGATATTCCTGTGTGGAGTTGGACTCCATGATCCATACGACTCCCTTCCAACATGGGATATTCTGTGATTATGTATGCTGTCAATTTCTCCTACTGGGACTGGAAAGAAAGGTCCATGAATAGGAGCTGTAAGACATGAGCAGCTCAGCAGTGAACCGTGCAGACTCTGTCCATCCATTCTGTCATCAAATAAGTCAAGTTTAAAATCAGTATACCCATGTGAGCTTGTCCACTTACACAAACTTATTAGCCTTTCAGAGAGGTGGGATTATGTAGCCTAAGGACAGTATAATACTAGTACAGTGATACTGGCAGCTGATTATAGCTGTTCCAAACCCATTTATTTCCAATTGCAAATAATTAAATACAAGGGAAACATAGTTAAATACTCAAAAAAACACTTTGGTTAAGGTTTTGTAGTACAAGATTTTTTCCTTGGCAAAAAAACGTCCCTCATCCTCCAGCTCTGGTAGTGCGCATGGATCTATAAAGCTGCTGCTCTTCATCCATACAATGCAGCTTGCAGTTGGAGAGAGCAGGTTGGCAGCTGTGCAGGCTTAGCAAGTCATTGCAATAGTGGCAGAGGCTTAGGAGAATATATCATCATTGACTTTTCTTAATATAGCTGTGAGAATACAAAACTTGTCTCAATTAAGGAACTATTTTAGTTTTTCTCTGATGATACGAATTATATGAAGTTATCACCATATTGATTGCTATATAAATGACCAGTTAACACTTGAGAAGGAAAAAAAAAAGGGAAAAAAAGCCATTTATTAGTCAAGCTTTTAAAAAAAGAACAAAAGAAAAGGTCTTGTGTTTGAAGCAATCTGCTACCTGCTAAGACAAAAGGGAATAGTTGCTAGGATGATTATTCTGTGTACAAGATTTTGTAAAGGGCAGATCATCAACTGGTATAAATCATGGTCTAGTAGCTTTAGTTGTGCTACTCTGTTCTACACTAATTGAAAATCTAAAAAGCTTGTGATTTTTAAACACCTCTAGGGAACTCAGAAACAGTACTTCGACCAGTACTATTTTTAAGAGCTGCCCTGTCCCTGTTTCCAACAAAATCATCAGGAATGAGGAGTAGAAATACGTATGAATTTATATTCCTAGCTTGTTTTGATTTATTCTCTATTCTTGATTTCTTCATTAAGTCTAAGCTAGTATGGAGTTTATTCAGCAAGAGCTGTTTGAATATGCGGTGGGTTTTGTTTGTTTTATGAAAAGATCAGTGTTCTTGGACTGAAAGAGAACTGTTCTAAAACCAACAGTCTGATGTTAAATTAAAAGGAAATACAAATGATTTAATTGATGTATGCTATCAGGAGTTGAACTTGTTAACTTTGAAAGACAGCTACGCAGTAAACCATAAAGTCTATGGTTAAAAGCCACAGGAAGTAAGTAGGATTTTTTTTTGGCTACTTGAGTTCTTATTTTTTCCATTCATGCATGTGGAGCATGAAGACGTTTTTTATTGAATTTAAAGGTTACACTTTCAAAACTAATGGAAAATGCATTCCCTCTGACTTACCGAAGTCATTCCTTACTTACTGTGTAATCTGCTTCAGCAGTAATGTAAGAAGAGGAATAATTTTTCTGTCTGTATTCAATTTCTACCCTGACATTTTTCTCAGGATACATCATTTGTTATTACCTTTGGAATGAAGTACTAGAACAATTAGCACAAGAACATGGAGTTTCAAGTATTTCAGTGTTGTTCTCTTAGAGTTCCATTTCTGTGTCTTGATATAATTAATACTACATCTCAGCATGTACATTAAATAGAGAGACATATTAGATCTTCCCTTGTTTTCACTCACAAGTGTAGTGCCTTGTAAGGGATACAAGTTTTCATCTGTTAAACTATCTTGCTACAAGCTACTGCAACAATGATGTTTCATAGCTGTGTTTGGTCTTTTTTTTTTTTTTTCTTTTTGGAAAATGGCTTAAGACAGATACCCACTGAAAAGAGGCGGTGGTATTATATACAGCATTTTTACTTTTAAATTGCTACTGTGTAAAAAAGAAAAAAAGAAAAAAAAAAGAAAAAAAAATCACTTTCCAGATCAAATGTTATTTCAGTCTGATCTTAAGTATGGATGAATAAGCCTTTAGTTATGAAGTCTTCAAAATATCCAGAGAAATTTATGAGATGGTAGCAATTTCCTGTTTGACATATTATGACTTATGTTAAGGGTCATGCAGTCCTAGAATGTAGTCTAGCATATAAATTGTTTTAAATATAAATCATTGCATTAGATCTGTTTGGCAGTTACCTTATGTTTTAGAAACTCGCTGGCGGATTTGTAATTGAATTTCCAGTAATGGTCAGCCCTCAGCAGCATTTAGTTCTAGGTGGTCTGCCTTGATAACTCAAAACAGCTAATTGTTTTTGGTTGAAAGAATACAACTGAAGCTTTACATTGTTGCAAAAACAGCACTTAGTCTCTGCCCTTGCTTTAGGTAACTTTAAGGGTATTGCAGGAGTAGTACTAGTGTGTGTTTCTTAGTTGTTCTTAGTCAGTGGAGATGGCTGAGATGGTGCATGTGCAATTCCCATACCTCCCACACTTCTCCCAACACTGCAGGGGATAATCAGAATTACATTCCACAGTTACCACTGGAAAACTGATCAATGCTTGCAAGTGAATATTGCAAGAAGCTAGAGGAAGCAGAGATATGAATACCAAAATCTGAAAGATTCAAATTGAGTTCTTTAATAACATTCGTTCTTTTGACCATCAAAAGAGAAGGATGAACCTGGGTCAGCTTTCTGATAAACTACTTACACGTGTATTTCATGGATCAAAAATAATTGAAGGAAAAGCCCTTCAGGCACAAATTTAGGAACTTGCATGCTGAGTCAGGAGATAGTTTAAGACAGTTCTGCCCAGTGAACTAGTGTGAGGCAGTGAACTAGTGTCACTTGTGTGAAAAACTGTCAACTTTTATTGAAGTCCAAATTGTGGTAGAATTGCTGCACATACGCAGCATGTCATTATCCGTATTCACACGCACTACATAAAATATTGTTGTTTCTTAGTTTGAACAGCTCCATGCTTTGAGATATCTGCATTTATCATTTGTTTATCTGTGGAATGTAAGTGATAAGAGAAATATACTAATATTTCAAGAGTTCTCTTGAATGGCATTTATAATTATCTCTAATTTTGTATTCATTTAAATACTGCGAGCACTGCAGAGTATAACTTCTCAATCCTTAGTTATTTTAAAATAAATGAATTTACTGAGCAGAGTATGTATAATTTTCAGGTTTTCCATTATTCCCGCTTTGGCCTTTCTTTCAACTGTGTTTATTCAAACTTTAAAGGAGAAAGTTATTTTGGAAGTTTTTTTTAACTATCAAAAAACAAACAAAAACTCCACAAACTGAATAATAAGTCTGTTCAATAACAGTTGGTAGAGGGAGTAGGATTGATACAAGGATGATGTAATACAGGTTACAAAAAATAAAAATGGTTGGAGAAAAGTAGACAGTACCTTGTTTTGGTATAAAGCATGGTAATATTAGTAATGTTTCATGGGGTTTGAATGGAAACCAAGAGGTTCAGTCTTTAAGGATTGATTTATGTGATAGGAATGTGGAGAAAACTGGAGGGTTTTTTAGCATCTGTAGCTGATTTGGTTATTACCAAGTAATCAAAATTCAGTTTGGCTAAAATTTTGATCTTTGCACATTTGTAACTTGCATTAGTCACTAAGAAATATTCTGAAGTGTTAATTGAACACATTTGTAATGGTAATTTTCCGTAACAGCATGGACTTAATTCATTCAGCCAGGGATCTATTTTGATAAGTATTGTCTGTTTCTTTCCAAAACTAAGCGATAGCATGTTTTTTATCAGTAAAGAAAGAAGGAAATGTGGAACATATATCTTTCACTTTTTTTTTCCTTCGCTACTAACAATCTTAACATTCTGACAAAATAAGAGATACTGGTTTAGCATTTTATAAATAACAAAGTTAGGAGGTAGAAAGCATAAATTTCTGTCTTAGCACCTAATAACTTCAATCACTTCAGGGAAGGAAACATGATGGCATTATCCTTTGGCCAAAATGATTCACCATCTTCTGTTATATCATAATTTTCTCCCTGCACAGTAAATATACACGGGAAGTGTTGATTTGACTTGGACAAATCTACAAGGCAAAATTTCTGGCAATAGAAGAAAGCATTGTATGTTTCTAAATTACCTAATCAAGTAGATATTTCATTTTTTTAAGCAGTTGTCAGGTTTTTGTTTTGACTTTTTTTTTTTTTTTTTAGTAAGGACACTGATCCTTGAAGATTATACACTGTGTTTTCTACAGAGAAAACAAGTATTTGATCTGTTGTGGTTTGGCATAAGAAAATAACGTTCATTAAACATATTTATTGTTCCCATATATTTTGTCTAGACTTACAATGTATTATTTAAGAGTTCTTTGAAATCTCTAAAATATAGAGCTCTAAGCACCCTGGTGAGAGATGAACTGAAAAAGTCTGGAGGAAGTGAGCAAAAATCCTCTAGAATAAACAATAATAGCACATAGCCACTCATCTTACTCTAAAGACTGAGCAGAACACTCAAAAATTTGACTGTTTCTAAGGTTTTGTGTGTTAGTGAGGGAGGACATATGCATTTTCACACACAGATATATACATAAAATGGTGTACAGCCTTGTGCTTGAAATTGATGTACACTACTGTGTACTGATTTTGTAGGAAAAGGGCAGTTGAGCAGCAGCTGTCGGGTAAATAGTCTCTGCTTTGGTTTTGCTACATTTTATAAACTTCATGGCTCAGTGATGCTCATATAGGATGCACCCAAAGAAAATCCACTCATCACCTTACCTGGTTTTGGTGTTTCAACATACACTTCCCTGTCAATCCATAGTGACCCACCACTGTTGCCTGTTTCTATTTTTCTTAATATTATGTCCATATTTATGCCTGATATGTACTGTAGACACTTCTAAAGGAAAAGACTAAACTGACACGCATGATTTGTTTTCTGAAAGCTTGCCAAGACCCTTTGTAGGCTACTGTATCTCTGCCACATACACTTTTGCTTGTCTTAGCTTCATTTTTAGTTTCTTGTATTTCCATTATTCAATCTTGTCCTACCAGGAAAAGAATGAAAATTCATGTACTCTATAAGCAAAATACCTTAGTGCATCATCTTATCCTTTTCATGGTAATGTGGATGATTTAAGTTGCTTGGTACTTTGTTCTAGGTTGCTTGTATCAGTTAGACCAACACCGATCTTCCTGCTTTGTGTTCTCTATTATTTGTGCCACAGTACAAAGGCTGCAGTGTTGAATTATGAATAAAGAGAAAAGGTATCATCTAGATTTCACCTCTAGACAGCTAAGCTTGTCAAATTCTGTGAATGTTGCCCTTTCAAATAGAGAGCGTGTCTTGTTCATTTTTTAAATACATTATCTTCAGCACTGACTGCTTTTGCTGACTTTTAAGCACAAGTACTAAGCATCTGCACATTTTATTCTGCGTGTTCTATTATTCTGTTTTCTTCTTGAAGTGATTGATAAAGCACAAATGGCGTATCGAGGCACCAATGGATTTGCAGTCAAATGGCAATACATAGTTTAATACTTTACTTTTTTTTCTTTAGGGTCTGGGATTTGCAAGGAAATGAGAAGGCCTGTTTTGTTTTACGTTCTCCTGGAATGAGTGTTTGCTGGCATCCTGAAGAAGCTTTTAAGGTTGTGCTTTGCAGCTCTTCATCACTACTGCCTTTAAAAGAACAGGAGGATGTACTTCTCTAAGCTATTAATTTTGATGCTATACTAAGGCTTAAGTTTGGGGAGCCTGTGCAGGTTGTAACTGGGTATTGGTAAGATTTGCTGATGTGAAGTCACTGTAAAGAAATTCTCACACTCATTCTTCTCTTTTTTTACCCTTAGTCCCTCATTCCTCCCATCAGAAATACTCTTTCTTGATTACATACATCATCATTGTTGATGTTCTGTATATTAACTTAGAGTTATCACGGAAAAGTTTTCATCAGTGATGGTAACAAGATTCACCAACAACACACGCTCCTATAAAGCAAGCCAAGTATCTGTTTGAAATTACCAAGAGATTTTTGGTGTTGTTTTTCTTGGTTGGAATATGTGAAATATATGCTAAAAAATCAAACCAAAAATTAGGGTTTTGTACTTACCTGTTTATTTTACCCAGGAGGATTAATCAACTTATATATACCAAAATATTCAGCTTCATTAATGGTCTAATTCTTGCAATCTTGGATTTATTATTTCTTTTGTGTCAATTAATAACTGCCTTAAGTAGCTACGCATACTTGTTCAGATTAGCACAAAAACACACACTTAAAACAGAAAGCAGTCAAATCAGGTATCAAAATATTTAAATAGCAATAGGGAAGAAGGATTCTCCTTACGCTTTCCACCAATATCTGATTCTTACTAAGAAAACCAAGAAAACTTGATTCAGGTGGCATCAAAATTGAAGTTTGCTGCTATGTTTGCTACTGGGCAGCTTAGTCAAGAAAATTACTGATTAGCTCTAAACTTTTGTGCAAAAAATATCACACTAGTCTTGCATATTAGTTTGTCTTTGACCCTTATCAAAGAGCACAGGAGGTTTCCTTATAAAGAAAAGCCCCTTCAAAAACCTAGTAAAACCTTACATACTGATGGTTACCGTCTTAGTTCCAGCTGGGACAGAATTTGATTTTCCTCATAATATCTGGTATGATGCTGTGTCCTTCTGGCACCCAACATGGGGCCCTTCTCCCCAACAGCATAATTTGTGGGAGTGGAGGACTGCATTCACACTCTCCCCTATATACATGTTATCAGTATCTCGGAGGTACAAGATAAATTCATACTAGACACTACGAGAAGCGTAACTTCTGTTAGAAACTAGGACAATTTATCATCGTTGTTTCTTTTACTTTCTTTCTGTCTTAGTATATAGTTATATATATATGTATAAAACTATATATATATGTCAACCCATGAGTTCTACTGCATTTTCTCCTAATTCTGTCCACCATCCCACTGAGGGAAGTGGGGGCTGAGCAAACAACTGTGGTACTTAGCTATCTGCTGGGTCAAACTGCAACAGTTACTGAAAGGTTTATTGCAGTTCAAAATCCTTACTACACCATGTCCTGCAATTTGTACAAGAGCATTTTTTATGTGACAGCTGTCTTTTCCCAAGCAAATGTGGACATGGGGGAAGCGGAGGCAGGAGAGAGGGACAGAATATTATTTCTAATGCTTCTCTGCCTTCCTTAATTATTGTTCGTGACTATCTGAAAGCTGTCCTCACTGAGAAAATTTATTTTATCATTTAATCAGGAAGCTCTTTCTACATGGCTTGACAAATAACCAGTTGAATATGTTACTTTAATAGAAAAATCTTAGATAAAATCTGTTACAAACTGTTAATGGATGAAGCATCAGTTACTATCTAAAATCAGTAAGTGTGGACCCAGATTCTACAGTTAAGTTGATCAGTATTGTTGTTTCCTTGATCAACACAATCTCCGTCAGTCAGTTCCTTGTACTCATAACAGAAAGTTTTTATTTTTAAAAGCAAAAATGTTTGCTTTATGATTCTGAAAGCAGAGTGCATCTGTGGTTGAGAACTGAGGCATCTAAGCACCAAAATAATATATATATACATATATAGATAAAATCACGTAATCACTATGTATAATGCGACAAGAGTATAGATAAAAGTGCTTGTTTTAAGTCCAAGTGTTAGTACTTCCTTGAAAATACACTAGGCTTGCTATAGAGTGGAAAAGATAATGTTTCTTTATATGCTAGGTTTACAAAGTCCCATTATTTCTCTTACAGCTGATGGTTGCAGAGAAAAATGGAACAATACGATTTTATGATCTAATTACACAACAGGCCATTCTCTCCCTAGAGTGTGAACAAACGCCGCTGATGTCAGCAGACTGGTGTTTCAAGAACACTCTTAAAATTGGAGCAGTTGCTGGAAATGATTGGCTTATCTGGGATATCGCTCGTTCCAGGTAGGTTTTGTGCATAGGAGATAGATTTCTGTATTCTCCCTTTAAGCAGCACATGAAGAGATGTGGCTGCTTTGCTAATACAGCACTGGAATGCACTATATATTACATCACCTGTTCAGTAAATAAATGAATATTCATAAGGAATTGTAAAATAAATACAGGTCATTCTCTGCCCTTTTTCATGCTTGCTTCTATCAGTATTTATCTGTTAAAAATAACACGGTGTTTCTTTTTGCCCATTTGAGACAGTGTATCTCTTGTTTACCTCTCATTGTAAGGTTTATGTGTTTATTAAAATTTCATTCTGTCATAAATATGTAATTGTTGAAATGTGATAAAGTCACTAACTACTTCATTTTTCCTACTCCAAATTGAGGTGTAAGCTGCAGGAAAGCTCAAGTTTTCCATCAGCTTCTTCACAAAGAGGACAGCATTTACCCTTCAGCATTGAAAATGATTGTTTTGATACTTACAGGATGAGCTGTAGTTGTTTGCAGAAGAGTTTTTACATGGAATGTCTGTTTTAGTTATCCACAGGATAAGAGACCCGTCCACGTTGATCGAGCCAGACTTTTCAGGTATAAATGTTGTGTCTCTTTTGTGATTTTCTTTTTAATGTAACTATGTATAATCAAGCAGTTGTAAGCTTGGGGACAGTTGGGTCTCTTAAATAATTTTTAGGGGGACCTGGTCTATAAGCTCAGTGAAATTTGTGAATGACTGATTTTTTTTCTGTTACACAACAACATGCACATGGGGCTGTCAGTGGTGAATCATTTACAAGCCATTTCTCTGAATTCCTCTGGTGTCAATGGACTATCTGATCACTTCACACAGTTAATCACAAGTGAGAGATTTCCAGTTTGTCTGCACTTCTGATAGCCTGATAGGGATATTTGAAAGGTACATTCATTTTATTCATAGGTGGTCCCGAGTGAATGAAAATCTGTTTGCAACCACTGGATATCCAGGAAAGACAACTACTCAGCTGCTTGTTCATCATTTAGGACATCCCCAGGTAAATGTTTGAATTCAGCTTTTGGATGGGATTGCATCTATTCCTTTCAAATCAGACTCATAAATCGTTAAAAGCTGCAATTAAAAACTAGCCAAAGCCATCCAGAAATGCTGATTTGTCTATTTGTTTTATTTTTTGTCTCATCTATGCTTTGGAAAGATCCTACACCATACTTAACCTGTTATTTAGAACCTGTTTGCTTTGGATCATTCACGCAAAGGGGGAAAAAAAAAACACATTTAGCCTCTTATTTAATAATTTTTTCAGCATTTCTAAGTTGTGTATTTTTCAGGTTTGACTTAACTACATGATTAATGGAAGTACTTCAAGACAGTGCATGTAAAGCACACGGTTTTGGTTTTGCCAAACTTAGTATACATTTGCAGAGCTTACAGTAAGATACTTTCTCCAAACACACTAGTTAGTTGTGAGTACACTTAAATAACAGGAAGTAATTTCATCAAAAAGGTTTCCAGGTTTGAAAGCATGCCTTTAAAATAATAGTGATAATGAAAATAATGAAAATAGTTGAAAAACTTGTTGTCATGGAAGATTTTGCTACGTCTTACTTAAATGCAGAAAGTAGCTACTGGAACTGGGGAGCAAATAGTCAGATTCTTCAGTTTGATTTCTGTTGTATTTTAACTATTTTTTAAGGAGTATTAAATAAGTGGGGATTTGCTTGTGCAACTTGGTGTATGTGGTATATTAATCACATGGTAAGCTGTATTAATTTTTTTTTTTTTTTTAAGCCCATTGTTACTGGTACTGCAGCTGTGGGATCTGGATTGACATGGCACAGAACTCTTCCATTATGTGCAGTTGGAGGAGATCATAAAATTTTCTTTTGGGTAACTGAAATGTAAAATAACCATTTGCCTTCGATATTAAACTTCACAGCACAATATCCTTCTGGTAGTAAAACAAAGGAATTTACCCTTTGTACTATTTACTTGGAGAACATGAGAAAAGAAAAAGTAAAGTGTGCAACCTTTTTGTTTGATTTTTCGCTTGCAAATGCAACAGCTTTTGTAAAATCAGATACCATACATCTGACCCTTTGTTACTTCTCCCCTTAAAATATACACATTTTTCAACATGGTATTTGATGTGACATGAATTTTTTAAAAGGGGGGGGGTTGGTTGGTTGATTGTTTTTTAAGAGATGTTGTTGTATCTCACAGTCTGTTGTCCTCAGTTAACACAGGACACATACTTTGAAATTGTTCACAGAGTGCCTACAGTGAGAACACCTGTCTTTGTCTTAACTTTCCTGACCCATCACTATTTTATACGAAAGAAATGCAATAATGTTCATAAAATTTTGTCTGTGAATGCATTTGCTGAATAAAGTAGTTAACACAAACAGTGAAGAAGCTGATGGTGTAATCAGAATAATTTTAATGCCTGCAGACAAAAAATCAAATTAAACTCTACAAGAACTGTTTATTTGTAGATTTATGTGAGTTACCAGCAAAGCAAAAGCCATTTACCACCTATTCCAAGGTACTCTAATTATTGGTTTATATTTTTCAATGCAAAATATTTTTTAGAAAAGTTCTTTAGTAAGTAATTAAATGGATACTGTTTTAACCTGTAAGGTCTTTTTAACCTTTTGGGGTTGTCATATGGTTGTAATATGTACTCTAAATTGAATTTGTTTGGGTTAACTGTGATATAATTGGACAATTTCAAACAATCTGGAAGACTTTTTTTTTTTTTTAAACTTTCTCCAGTGAGATTACCACCTGCTACAGCTTGGTCTCCAGTTATCCTTACTAACAAAACAAAACCTGCAATTATAGCAAATTTACTTCTGCTAATTTTGGAGGAAAGTAATTCCAAATTTAAACAACTTCTATAGATAGAAAATAGAGGAGTCCAAAGTAGTGAAATCTGAAAGACTGCTCACTTTGCTAGGCCTTCTGTGAAAAGGGTAACTATGAAAACAATATTTGTGATCCTTGTACAGAAAGCAAGAAAATTTTTAATCCAACAGTTGGATGCCACAAAAAAGGGTTAATAGAGTCGGTATTAGGGTATCCAGCAGACTTAAATGAGGGTAAATATTTTGATGTTACCACAGTGTCTGGTCAGAATCAGTTGCATTCAACCTTTTGACCCCTTTCTTTTTTTCCAAATCATTCACCCTGTTTTTACTTCTATCTCAGTCTAGTTAGTCTTTTAATTTTGAGCCCAAATACCACACTGGAGTTCATCTGAGTTCTTTCTTTACCTGTGTACGTCTTTTCCAAGACTACTGGGGAGATACCTTCCTTCCCTCGGAATTGAAAGTGTTTTTGAAGAAGCAATGTGTTATTTTTTTGATTGTGGAGTAAGAAACAAAAACAGCCTCCTTTTGATTTTTCATGACAAAGCTGCATATGAATACTTGAAAAATGTTTTCATTCAGTGTTTTTTCTCGTCACTTTCTGAAGTTTCTGATTATTTTGTTGGCCATAATGCAAATGATGATGTGATACTGATGGAATTTACCTTACATTCAGCTTTCAGTTAACAGATGTGAATTAACCAGGCCCCACCTTCCTCTAGATGCTGTGCAGTAGCTTGTTGGACAGAAGGTTCCTTTCATGGGAGGCCTCCAGCTGCTCATTACTGTTTGAACATGTCCTAAGGTCTGTGCAAATCAACAAACTAATTACAGGTTGAATACATTAAGTGTGTTTTACAGAGCATTTCTAGGTAAAATGTATTATTTGTGCTTTAAATTATTATTTCCATTGAGAAAGCTGTTAGATGCAGAACCTATGTAAACCTGGCATCAGAACACAAATGAAATTATCTAAGTGCAGATAAGCAACCAAGATGTAGGGATCTTCACCACTTTCCCTTGTAATGCAGCAAGTGGACTTACTGAGTCTAACATCCTCACTGCAGTGAGCAGCAGCCTGATTCACCCCCTCCCTTGTCACCATCCAGAGGACCTCTTAAGGGAAGTGCAAATAACTGGTGCTACTGTTAAGACTTGAGTCCCTGGAGTCCATATAATGTAGAACTCTTTTGTGTTCTGTCTGCCTGAGACACATGGTTTTCCATTTGCACTTAGCTGACAAATGGCCATAAAAAAAACTTCACTCTCTTTTATCTTGGGCAGCAGAGAATTAAAAGCAACTGGCTGTATAGATGGAACCAAAAGGGAATCCCCGTGTGTAGGGAACTAGAAAATGCTAGGCTAGAACTCACACAACTTGTTAACATTATGATAGTTTTGGAAGACTGTCCAATCTTGACTAGTTTATGCTTAATCTGCAAAGTAAGCAGGGCATGTCTCAAGATACATCATTTCATTCACCTCTTAGCCACAGCTTTTTACCAGAGAGTAAAAGGTATAACAGAATGTTTAACTGGTTCGTAGACACAGCTCAAATATTTGTGGGTCTGAAAGGTTTGGAATTTGGCAGTGCTATCCTGCATGTGTACTGTAGTGAAACTGAAATAGCTTTTTTTTCCTGTCCTTTGGAGCAAAACTTCATATAGCACCTTGGTATGCCAAATATACAGTATACTCAGTATATATTGACAAAGGCAATTTCCCTTAGATACGTGCAGGTGCACTCTTGAGTATTTCTTATATTTGGAGGTGCTCAAACTGCAAGGGAGCAAGAGACAGAAATTCTTCTGTTGTGTGCATAATTAAGAAGCCAAGATGCTTGTTTTTTAATACTGTTTTTAAGAACTAATTAAAACTAGTTACCAATAACTGGAATTTTACTGCCAAGCTCAGGGCTTTTCTTACCATTTATTTCCTGTGTAAAAGAGTATTTAAAAAAAAAATTAAAATGAATAGCTAATGTTTTTTATCATGCTCTACAAGTTCTTCCCTACAGAATAAATGAATGAGTTAATCCTCTGATGTTGCCTTAGCATTGTACCAGGAAAACTGAAAATCAAAGAGCCATTTCCAGAGAACTGTAACCCATTAATTAATTAATAATTAATTTCATTTTGTTTCTTTTTAAATTAACCGGTGTAACACCTGAGATTTGCATTTCTCAGTCTGCTTAACAGTCAAGGGTTGATAATTCTCTGAACTTTGTGTACATATTCTGACATACTTAAACTATTCAGATAGTCATTTTTTTCTTTTGATTCAGTTGGGGGAAAATCACTGAGGTAATACAGATTTTGTAGGGAAGGCTTTGCCAGAATTCCATGTGTAAGCATGGATTTAGAAGACTCCATGGGAAATCAAAAAAATGTTAATCCACACTTTGACCTTTTCAGCTGTTCATTGGACCACCTTAGTAAAAACAACTATTGCCCCTATGGAGGATCAGGTGACACCATGTCTGGAAATTTTTTTGGATCAGCTTTTTGTTTCTGTTTAACTTACCTCTCCATTGTATAGCTATTAGAGTTCTATGCTGATTCTAACAGAATTTTGTGTCTTGGGACCTGTAACAGTATATAAGCATATAAAATGCATATGAACACTGTAGGTTACAGTAGCACTTGCCAGTTTTTTCAGCTTGTGCAGTTCTGTTTTGCAATTGACTAGAGGCTCTGATTTTGCACAATATAAAAATATATGTAGCGGATCAGTTTTAGGGCTTTGAGGCTTGTGCCATTCTCCTAACTTTTTAGTGCATGCTAATCATATGACAAAAAATATATATTTTTTTTAACTAATGAAGATAAAGTTTTGATCTGTACACACAGCTTTTGCTTGCACTCCCAAGTTATCCTCAGCTAACTTGCACTCCAACTTGCAGTCCAAGCTTTCCTCAGCGTCTCTAAGTTTAACATCTTCACAATACTAATTTTCAGCTGGAATGTATTTTAGTAAAGATTAAAGACTGTTTAACAGTTCCTTCATCACTCCATCTTTAAACGCCTGCATATGTCTGTACACATATGTAGGTAGGGCATAAACTGCCAGCAGTTATGTACTGTGCAGTATTTATTCCTTAATGTGGTATTTATCATCCAGTATAGGTGCTGATACAGAATATATGTTGAAATCATAGCCATACATTTGGTTATTTCCACTTCTTTTTTTTTTTATAAATACTCCCATTGGGAGTTCAAATATTAATAGTTCCAGTTTAACAAACAAGATCAATTAAGACATTTTCAAGAGGTTCTGGAAAAAAATGGATCATTTTTCTCTAGTCTCTGTTTTTCAGTTTTCATACCCTGCACTTCCTTATTCCAGCTGGGAAAAAAAAGTGCTGTGTTGCAGTTTTCTGTGCAGTATTTTTTTGCCAAATTAAAAGCAGGAAGTACCAGAAAGTTCACAGAAGATCATATTCTTGTGAGATTTTTTTTGTCCAACTTTACAGACCAACAGATTCAGATAAGATTTAACTAAGCATTTACATTATTAAATTGCTGCAGCATTGCCTGGAAAACTTGCATTACAGACATTTTATGGTAAATGAGATTAATGCTTCTTGTGTAGAACTAAGGGATTTTTTGAGGTAATTCAAGTGGCAACATAATTCATTTGGATCATTTAACAAACAGTTCCTTTCCCCAAAAATAATTTACACAATTCCTATAAATTAGATTAAACCTATTGAATTTTATAGGCTAACCCTCTGTCCTGCCTTTGGGAGATTAAGAAGTTGCCAACTGCATACATGTTGTTGCCCCACAACATGGTATGACATACAGTTTGCTCAAATCTCCTCACCAAACAGACTTTGCTATGAAATATTTTAGTAAAAACGTAATAAGGATGTGAGCGTGACAACAGGTTAGCTGACAAAAGTAATAAATACAAAAGGAAAGAAAAGCTGCTTCACTACATAAATGAGAATTTTGTGTAAGCTTGGAGTAACAGATCTAAGTGCTCTATCTGCAGCTTTCCAGCTCTCATGGATTCTGAATGTGAAGTTTGTAAAGTGCTTAGCACAATGAAATCATTTGGAAGTAAACTGATTTTTCTTTTTTACATTTTAAAATTAGCAGAGCAGTTTGGGGTTATAATCTTCAAAGTATTAAAGCAATTAGTGTCTTTTTGTTTCTCTCATCATGAGAGGCTTCCTACTGACAGCTTCAAACTAAGGCACATTCTTAAGTGCTCTAAATTTAGATGGCTTTTTATTAGATTTAGCAGTATTTAGATGTAGCCAGGAAGAATTTTCACCAAGAATTTCCTCTGCTACACACTATTTGGATCCACTGCTGTAAACAAGGACCCCATACAACCCTGATTTTTCTGGCCTTCCAGTAGTACACAACCTCAGAATTGAAATGAAGTTTTGCTTACCAAGTTGAGCTGCTTGTAGTACCAGTGGAACAAAAGATAACCAGCGTAGTACATACCATCATCATTCTAGGATGTCTAGTTGCTTAGCCTAGATTCTCTAAAACTTACCCCAGATGTCAAGATGAGGAATTCGGTGTTCCCATCCCTTTTCCAAAGGATAGATTCTTTTCTGGATTGATTATTCCTGGCTAACATAAGAATAAATTCTGAGAGTCAATGAGAGTTTTCATAGGATTTGCCAATAGATGTAGTTTGTATATACTACTCAAGCTGGAGTTTACTTACCAGTGCTAGTGTGCCTATTGTTCTGCCTGGAGTCGCTTCTTTAGGGATTGAAGGTCATTTCTCATCTGTCATTCATAGTTAACTAGCCTGGGGATTAGATACGTGATGTGTTTGCAGTTGCCATTGCTGACTTTTAATAGAGGCAACATGTCCTCATAGTTAATGACTTGTTCTTTAATGATCTTGGTCTTAAATCAGTTGTCTGGCAGATGAGTCCAAGAGAACAGATGGCTTAAATCAGACAAGACCTGTTAAGATGCAGAAATTAAATATTTAATATTGTACACGATTGAGTCAAATGTACTTTCTGTTCAGCTCACAATCTTTCACATGTAACTGTGTGTAACTGGAGGTAGCGCATTTAAGATGCTATTAGCACAAATAGCAGACAGCTGGCAGTGCCAGGAGATGGGGTCCCCTTCTGAAACTTTTACAGGGATCATCAGTTGCATTCAAGCGCAACTCTTCTGTGCTGCAAAGTAGCAATCTGCATTGCTGTTCACAGTTCATAATATATTTTGAAACAGAGATCAGAAGTGTGGCCAACAAAGAAGTATTGCTGTCACTGTTCTCCTGAAGAATCATGGGTGAAGCTGCATGAGGTAGTGGAGTTACCAACCTTTCTGCTACCAAAGCCACTGCATAACCCTGCTCTCCAACACACACAGACTGGTGCTCAGCACGCACCCTGGCTGATCTGATTCAATGCATTAACAAAGCACAAAGCTTCTATGGCTCATTCTCTGCCAGGACAGCACTGAACTGCCCTCGGGAAGGGACCATCGGGTGCTGGAGTTGGCGGTAACATGAGCACATGTCGCCATCAGTGGAGCAAGGGAGATATGAGAAGCCTGTTCTGGTGACACGGCCCATCACTGGAGTTCCACCTGGCCTCATCGGTGCTTGGAATTTGTTGCAGTGGAAAGCAATGCAGGCAGCCACCTGAGGATAAAAGCAGGTTGTTTCACAGCTCTTCCAGGTGAGTGCTTGGAAACAGGCTGACTGCCCCCTCCTGAGACCCCTTGGCTGCAGGCAGCAGAACAGACCTGTTTGCAAACGAACCTGAGAGTGAAGGGAAAGCTGAGGTAGGTTTTGCCCAGCAAAACCAAACACTTGGGACAGACCACAGCTGAGGGTAACCAGGCTTTCTGCCTTCTGCATAAGCACTGTCATCCAGGAATCCCTCAGGACACGTTTATAGCCATGCTTCCAGCCCTCTCCGAAGACCCCAGGGTCACTCAGTGCTCATCATCTTCATTCTCAGTGTCCACCCCCAGATGGCACATAGGGGCGCAGAATCCATCTCCTCACTGGCTCTCCTCATTACTCGACGCCTGCTCGCCGGGGAGGGCACTTTAACTTCACATCCCCCACTCGCCAGGGCACGCTCGCTCCACTTCGGGGACGACCTACGGAACTAAACGGCCGAAATGGCAAAAGCGCGCGGCTACGGCTGGAGCGCGCCGTCGCAGCCCCTCCCGGACTACATTTCCCATGGTGCATCGGGAGGGCGGTGCACATGCGCACATCCAGTTGTCCCTGCAGCCGGGCAGGGGTTTTGGTTCCGGGCCGAGGCCTGAGCGGATGCCAGGGGCTTCCGGGGTGCTGGCGGCCCCTCAGCCATGGACGAGGACGGGCTGCCCATCGTGGGCTCAGGCATCGACCTCACCAAGGTACGGCCGCGCCCGGGGCGGGGCTGCCTCATCCGCAGCCAATTCGTTGTTTTAATACTAATTTTCAGAAGAGTTCACCGTTCCATCTGAAAGTGTTTTCTTAACTAAGATAGCGCTCCTTCCTTTGGGCGTCGTTCCCTGTGCCCGCAGCTTGCCAGGTGTGCCGTTAGCAGGTCGTTAGCGGAGAAGGGCTTGGACACGCCGTACGGTGGCATATTGATGCACCCGTAGCAAGCCCACCTAGGGCTGGTTTCTAAATCATGTTTCTCCTGAAACGTTTGCGTTTTCTAACAGATGTTTCAGCCCAATCGTGACGACTGGCACTCACTCACAGCTGGCTGTCCCCTCTCGCTCCGTGCAGGTCCCTGCTATCCAGCAGAAGAGGACGGTGGCGTTCCTCAACCAGTTTGTGGTGCACACCGTGCAGTTCCTGAACCGCTTCTCCGCCGTTTGCGAAGAGGTACGTCCGCTGCTTGCTGTCCCCCGCTTCGTTCTGTGGGAAAAGCTCCTGCAGATGAGAGCCATTAACTTCGAATATTGTTGCTGCGTTAATATCAGTAGCTTTAGAATTTCGTCTGCTTTCTGTTCATCTTCAGTATGTGGTTAAGAAGATTTTTTTTCTGACATACCCAGGGGTTTCCTCGGACAGAAGCTCTTAGGAGAATGCTGGGGTTTCTTATTTTGGGGGAGCTGGACCCGATGGCCTTCAAGGGTCCCTTCTGCTCAAGCAGCTCTATGATTATGCCACACTTCACCTTATTTCCTTCAACTTTCCTTTGAACTTAGATACCCAGATGCTTTTTCTGAGCAGCTCTATCTGTTGATATGATCTTGTGTTAGAAAGGGGCTGCCCTATACCTATGGTGCCAAAACCATTTTGACAGTCACTATCCTTGTCTGTCTCATATCATAGAATCACAGAATGGTTTGGGTTCGAAGGAGCCTTAAAGCCCACCCAGTCCCACCCCCTGCCGTGGGCAGGGCTGCCACCCACCAGCTCAGGCTGCCCAGGGCCCATCCAACCTGGCCTTGAGCACCTCCAGGGATGGGGCACCCACAGCTCTCTGGGCAGCTGTGCCAGGGCCTCAACACCCTCTGAGTGAAAGATTTCTTCCTAACTCTAACCTAGATCTCCCCTCTTTTGGTTTAAATCCGTTCCCCCTTGTTCTATCACTGTCTGCCTGTATAAAAAGTTGCTCCCGTTCCTGCTTGTAAGTTCCCTTCAAGTACTGGAAGGCCGCAATGAGGTCTCCTTGCAGCCTTCTCCAGTCTAAACAATCTCAATTCCCTCAACCTTTCTCCATAAGAGAGGTGCTCCAGCCCTCTGATCAGTGTCCTAGGGTACTGCATCAAAATTTGCTTTCAGATTTCTCTGCCTTTAGTTAAAAGGATGATATGCTACACTCTGAAGGCAAAGAATTTTGAATGTGAAAAAAGTGATGTTTTTGGCAAGTGATTAGTATGGAACTTGAAGCAATTGATGTTAGCATTTTGTGAAAAAAGAAAAAAATAGTTGTTAAGAATCATTAGTAGGTTTTTAAGTTTTATTTTTTAAGGCTACTACAGAGCCCTAGCTCCCAGCAATTGTCAAATCCAATTAGAGTAAACAGCGTAATCTGAGAAATTCTGTTATTTGTTAGTAAAGATTAGATCCAGACTTCTGACAGGTATAAATTTTGACTTCCACATCAACATATAGAGCTTTGGAATAAAAATATAATTTAAAAGAGAAAAAGCTTTTTTTTTCTGTATTTTCTTGACTTCTTATTGGATACTGTCACTGCCTGGTGATGTTATCAGTTGTCCAGAACTGAGTTCTCATGTGATCTCACTTTTTCTTGTTATGTAGGCACTGCAGAAATTAGTTACATGTATAAAGCCATCTTGGGTACAGAGCAATGCTGTGAAGTTTAGTTAATAAAGCAGTTGTTAGTTAACCTAAATGTGTTCTTGCCAAAGACACTATATGGTTACTATATCAACCCTGAAAATATTTTGTATTTATGTAGTACGGAAGTGTTTTTAATGTGAATGGTCCCAGTGTAAATCAACAGAAGCCAAGAAATTCAGAATTAAGGCTGCCCCCATCCTACCTCTAAATGGCTTGGTTCTTGTCTAGTCGAGCTGATCCGTGAAGTTTTATAACTTGTCTTTTGTGCATCTTTCCTGCCCTTTCCTCCACCACTTGCAGTGTATTGTTCCGTTCCAAAGGATCTATCTCCTCTTTACAAACAAAGAGCCGTCTGTAAACAAGTCTGTCCAAAAAGGCTAGCTCTTGTCACTCTTTTTACTTTTTCTAGCATGTTGGCAGGAGTGCCATTTTCTTAGGGTGTTAAAGTTCTGCTTAAGAGCCAGGCAGAATCTTGCCAACGTGCCAGAAAGCTGTCAGAGTGGTACATCTCTGCCAGCCTGTGTGCTAGCCAACTTCGCTTGGACGGGTCTGGTGGAGTGTGGTAATGATTAGCTAAAAGAGTGACAGCTCTTATAGAGTAATTTAGAAAAACTTAAGTTGTACTTAAAAAAAAAAAAAAAATCAAAATTTGATTGAGGTACACGTGGAGCATGTAAACCTTCTGCTTAGTTCAGGTTCACTGTGCATTTTGACTGTCTAAGACTTTCATTCACCTGCTGTATTATCAGATTCTTCTACTTTGTATGTGCTCGGTTACATATGCACGCGTCACATCTTTTTGTCTTTCACATTTGGAAAAAGCTTTGAAGAAAGTTGTTTTTGTCAACTGTGAGAGTACAGTATGTCTGCCGTTAGTCTCCAGTTGTCCCAAGTAATACCCTATTTACTTTGGCTTCCATTTGTACATGATCTGTCTTCATTACTGTCTGTCATTATTTCAGAAAATAATGTGTAGTAAAATTAGTTAAAATTTGAACTACTGTAGCTACTGTACTAAGAAGGGATCTTGTCATTGCTTCGTTTATTTCATAGTGATTTTATCTCATTTATACTCTACTTTGTCTTTTGCAGGCTGAAACCAAAAGTAATTTTGTTTAGCTAGATGTATATGTATATATAAAATTGTTCACTTAAGTATTTTCACATCCTAATTGTTTTCTATCCTAGAAATTATCAGCGCTCTCTCTCCGTATCCAACAAATTGAAACAACACTCAATATATTGGATGCAAAGGTTTGTATGTGTACAGACTTTCACTTCTAACTGTGACAGGTTCCTATGTTACATAGACTATGAAAAGGAAGCAAGTTTGAATTGAGCAAATAAGTTTTCATAGTGATTTGAGGAAGGTAATACAAAATGCTTACATGGCAAATTGTCTTTTTACATGCCTTGCCACTTATACTCTGTCGTGTTTCAAACATGTAGTAGATATGGGTGAAAGGAACAGACAGCATATAGTGGAAATGTTGGTTTTGTCCATCTTAAGAATGCAGAGCTAGAAGGGAACATTTGGATCATGAAAGGGCAGCCGAACTACATGGCATCTTACTTGTGTTGATTTTATTGCAAAGTTTGGCTTTAAGAAAAGGGAGGGAAATTTTCTGTATTAGTATATGCAACAAATGTTGCAAGGCTGCAGTCCGAAATTGCATTTGCCATACAGTCCATGGTAAATTCTTGACTGCTTTTAAAAGGACAACTATCTTTGTAAGTGATACTGGATTGTAGGGATCTCAACTGAAATGAGTAACTAGATAGAGCCCTTAAAAAGCTTTTGATACTGAAATGTGACCTCAGTTAGCTTTGAACTATTTCAGTTTTGTCTGATGTATGTTCTTTAGATAAGATGATGAAGGAACATAACCAACAGTCATGCATTCTCATTTAACTTGCTAAAACAAAAAAAAAACACTAAAACTTTAACCAATCCTTTCATTAATGATGGAAACAATTTATGTTGGCTTTTCTGAGAGGAGAGACAGAACATTTTCAAACCATTCATTAAGATCTTTGTGAAGAATAATGCAATTATGCGAACACTTATTACTAACTAACTAAAGTTATTAGTAACTTTTACTTGTTTCAAAATACTAAGGAATGATTGGTATTTAACTTTTGCGGAATTCTTCATAATCATCTTAAATAGCATTTCCTTCAGATAGATGTCTGTCATATTTAATATCTTCTTAGCATTTCTTTAAAAAAAAGACATCCAGAAAATTCAGAAATTTCAAAATCTGTGAGTAGTGGATCCATCTGTTGTTAGGTAATAGAGCTGTTCTTGTCGTGATATCTTTCACTTGTGGAAGAAGTAGCAGAGAAGGTGGCACAGCTTTTGCGTGGTTGATACATGCAGTAGCAAAATGCTGGGAAGGTGTTGAAGCCTTTCCTGCACTGCAGCTCTGTGTTACTGGTTAAAACTTCAATGAAGTGTTCTGGGGTTTTATTGTAGAAGCTGCCTGAATAAGAACTTTTTTTTCCTGGGCAATGAAAATACCTAACTGGTGTTAAAATGTTACAATTTTACTAATTAGAAACTTAACTGTGGAATGTGTGGTAAGTAGTGTACAGCAGACTTTCTTGTATGTGTGAATTTACAATATGCTCATTGCTTATATGGTGTTTTGTACATTCAGTTATCATCTATTCCTGGCCTAGAAGATGTCAAATTTGAAGTGTCCAGTGCAAATATGAATAGTGTTTCAAATAGTCCTGTGGCACCAACTACTACGGATCAACAGGCAGCTGTATCAGCTCAGTGTGGAGTAAGTAATGAAGATAAATAGCATCCTGAAGGAACGTACTTTTCTATATCAAGTTTCTAATCTCATTTAAAACAGATGGAAGAAGCAAATTGGCTTAAAAAGGGCAGTCAAGCCAGCTGTAAAGATCTAAAATAACATTTTTCATTAATGAAACTTTTACACAAGTGATTTTTAAAACAAAATGTTATACTCTTTCTTAAATATGTGGCTTAACTAACTCAAATCTAATAGTAAATTATTTCTTCCACTTTATTCAGTCACACTAAAACATGAACGTGAATTACATCAGAGGATTGGGAAGGTCATGAACAAAAAGAGCAGTTCAAATAACATAATTCCAATTCTTTTCTCCTTTTACAATGTGAATTTTCAGCTCAAATTGAAGTTCTAGCATACTTTATTTTATAGAGTTTATTACAGTGAGGAAAAATGCATTGGACCACTTGGGGATATGTATAAATATAATCTTAAAAAACTTTCTTAGAGTAAGCATATAAATTGGTTCTGTTTTATTTATTAAATGCAGTCAACTTAATGGCTGTTTTAGGCTGCATGGATGTCTTGTGGTATGGGCTGATCACTGCACATTTTATACCTTGTCTTGATAAATTTGGTGTAAATCACAGAAGTCCAATGAGGAAGGTAACCAGAGTCTGTATTATTTTCCACTCTTTCTTTTTGTGACTACTTCAGCTGCATAATTCATGGACCTGTGTCTCCTATAACTCTTCTGACAGCACTACCTTTGAATTCAGTGCTGAATTTTTTTTCCATATGTTGTACAATATCTTTAAATAGTTGCTAAAAATATTTAGGAAGTCAAATTGTTGCAATCAATAATATAAGGGCTGAGTTTTTTATATTCACATACATCTTGGAAATCTTTGATACTGTGAGTATAGACCAGAATAATCGTGATACAGGAAGAGTTGCGCTTAACCCTTCAGGGAAAAAACTATGGATTGAAATCTCTCAATGCTTCTGGTCTGTGTATCTTAACTTTTAAAGTCTTATCTTCTTTGTGTACAGCAGAATAATAAGCATGAAGAAGCACTACAGAAAACAGAGGTAGTAACAGAAGACATGAGAACTGTGGCCAAGGACCCAAGATATGCCAGATATCTCAAAATGGTACAAGTGGTAAGTCAGTTCTCTTACCATTCTTTGGATAGTCAGTTATTTTTAGGTGAAACTTCACACCCACATCTCAGTGAACATCAGATATCAGAAGGCATATATTGCATCAATAATCTTGAAGCTAGAATAACATACAAGGGCTTCTCTGAAAGTAATGTCTCCTATTTTATTATGTTGGCCCACAACATTGAGGTGGGTGTTGGTGGTATGGCACTGGAGGCTGAACCTTCCCACCCATGTTCTGTTCCATTTTGCTGCCGTGGGACAGATGGCAGCAGAGGGGCACTCTGACACAATGGCGTCTGACATGGAAGTGTGTACGAAGCACAAGTGTGGAACTGAACTCGTCCATGCAGTAAAAACAGCGCCCATTGACATTCATCAACACTTGCTGAATGTTGATGGAGACCAAACAGTGGATGTGAGCACACTGAGGTGGTGGGTGGTGCGTTTTAGCAGTAGTGACAGCGACTGTGAGTCACCTCTGCTGGTGCAGATTTTGACAAGCACAGCATGCAGGCTCTTGTTCTTTGCTGGAAAAAGTGCATAGCTAATGGTCGTGACTGTTGAAAAATAGTGATTTGTAGCTGAGCATTTGCTCTATCAAATAGTATTACTGTGCTCTTTGTATCTGTTGTAATTTCCATGGAAGTAAGTAAGAGACATCGCTTTCAGAGCAACCTATGTATTTCTGATGTATCTTCTCTAATAAATGTTTTGATGTAGTGTATTCCTGCAGACAGCTTCAGAGAAGATACAGTTGTGAACTGAAGGTGTGAAGATATGTAAATGCTGAGTGATACTAGCTGGAGTTGCAGAAGATTCCATTGAGAGTGTACTCCAGCAGAATTGGTGTCATTCCTTGCACACAGACATGCTTGCAGCCTGTATTTGCTGTAGGGCACGAAACAAAGCTTTGCTGGTATACTCCAGAGCAGGCATGTTTGATATTCCCATACGGCTCAAAATAGAGATACAAAAATTGTTTAACTACTTACTTCCATTTCAGTTCCCTGCTATTCATGATGTACATTTTGTGTCCCTCTTCATCTTTGGGCTTTTCAATAGATAAACAGGAAATGAGTATAATTTCAGTATTTAAATGCATGAAAATGAAGGAGTGAAAAGATTGATTCTTTGTGACATTTTTTTTAAGAGCTTTTTTTTCCTCACATCCACAAAACTAAAAATGAGATTGGAAACAAAGAGAAAAGATCTGTCTTTATTTTCCAGCAATCACTGGAAATTTTCCTCTAACATATATATGATAATTCTGGAAAATATTACTAACTCATAGTATTAGTAAAATGTTGTTTATGTTAAAACTAACTGCATGGTCTTGTTCCCTCTTCAGAGTAATTATTACCGTTGGTGTGCTTAGTGCTTTGGATGATGTTCCAGCCCTTAGTTTTCATATAAATCACAAATTGGCACTTTATGATAGCTTATTGCAAATCATTTGGAAAACCTAGCAGTGGGATAGTGGCAGAGGGCAGAACACTTTGTTAGTGTATTGAAGTGTATTGATTTAATGCCAGATTTCAAAGTGGATGTGAAAGTGCTGCGTGGTCTAATTGCTTGGACTTTTTTTTTTTTTGTGACTGCTGGAGGAGTAAGATCTCACTTTCCACATTTATCCTTTGTACTGGCAGTTCCTGGTGACTCCTCTGCCAGTTGTAAACAGTGTGGTAGGAAAGTCAAACTAACATACTGCATAGTAATGTGTGTTTTTGTGTTTGCCAACCTGATCTTCTCGGCCAGTCAAGTGTTTCAGTTAGTGTCATTTACTTGCCTAGACGATGTTCGTAGCTGAAGATTTATTTGAACTGATCATTTATTTATGGCCCACAATATTTGTAGTATTGAAGAATTAACACTGGAAGAGAAGTTTCTTTTATGCTGAGGATAGCTGTTTTGTGGGGCAGTAACAAACTCATTTTGATGGAGTACAGTTGAACATAACTTCTTTTTTTAAATACAGCAGTAATATTCAAGCAAACCTTAAAAAAGCAGTATCATGTTTGCTGCAGTAAATGTTCAGAACTTCTGTATTGACAGAGTTGAGAGGAGAGCAGTCTAGGATTTCAGATAAACTGTATGTCTAATGTAAAAGTACTTCTACTGGATTCTAAACACCGAACGTGAATGACTGTAGAGGCCAACATGCTGATTGGCCTAAGGTAGATTGATTCTTGCTTTAAAGAACTGAAATGAAAATCAATCTCATATGCTACAGTGATCTTAAGTAATTGCCAGCAGTAATGACACCTAACTTCTTTCTGCTCTGAGGAGAACCAAAACCTGTTTTGCAACGACACTGCTACTTGCCCTGTAGCTTCTCCAGGATCTGCACAGGACCAACCTGGCAGTAGGGAAGGGTACAACGTGTTGAGCTTGGGTTATATCAAACCTTAATTGGACAGAGGCACATGGGATGGGACTTCAGGGTTGACTTCTATGTTGGAAAAGTACGCCTGTGCCATTTAAGTGGATCTGTATGCTCAACGTAACTGTAGTTTATAGTTAGTATTTACATGTAAAATAATTTTTTTGTTTTAGTATAAGTTGGAGTGGCAGCAGTATTAGACTCTGATTTTCCAGTTTAAAACTTAACAAAACTTAACAAAAAGTATGAAGGATAAAGTAATTGTAGTGCCCTAATTGTATTGTAAAGATATAGATGCAAACTTATTTGTTTTCCCCTGGTGAAAAAATATACATTGATCGGAGTATTTTAATTGAACTTAAGATAAATTTGGTTAATCCGATACATGAAGGTACTGAGAATTTTTTTTCCAAGCTTCAAATGTGTATTATCTTTTGGCTTAAAGTTAATTTTTATTTGGACTGTGCTGGGCCTGCAAATGTTAATATGATGCAATAGGGCAGTTACCTGTATGGCAAAATTGAGATTATTTTGCAATTGCAAAAGCTACGGTTCTTTTCAGTCTAGTTGAGTTTAGTTACTGACAATGTACTCATGATATTAATAATAACTCACAATACTAATGAGTTAGCATGTGGTAGTATATGAATGATCACAATACTTTTGAAGCCACAACAGTGAGAAGGCTGGTATTGCGTGAATTCCTTTTATATACTTAATACAAAACCTATTTCCATGACAACTGTTTGAGAGAATGCATTCTACAAGCCTGTGTGTTATGAGTCTGCAAGTATTGAAGAGACATCTCAAGTAGATGCCGTCTTAAATGCCCCACAGTAGCTGCAAAGCAAGCTCATTGGTTCATAAATCTGCTGGTTGGCATTTTTTTTTTTTTTTACAGAAAAGCTTTATCAGATAATAGATTGTACATGTTAAAATGATTCTTATCTATTTTGATGCATACAATTTTGGAATAAAACACTTCTCCAAATGAGAACATGAAAACCTAACAGTTTCCACTCCACTGCTAGAAGTTCATATACTGAGCTCCCTTTCGTTGGGAGCAAATATGAGTACCTTATTTTCAGTTGGTTTGAACTGATGCATAAGCATGCCATCAATTACATCTGACCTCAGATTCTTTGAAGTGCTGAGCTGGGGTAAAGAGCCCTAAGAGCATCCAGTCCTGGGGAAAAGCACTTGATGATCATTGTGGGCAGTGTCCAAATTCATACTGGAATAAGTGAATTCTTTAAACAGTCATAAAATACTCAACTGCTTTCCACTTTGTGCATTAGCTGTGACTACTGAGAAATTCTTTATTATAAACTAATACAACTGTTTGGGTCAGGTTTTTGTCTATATTCCTAATGGGTGCTAACTATATACCACTAGCTTAGCTCTCACTTTGCCAGATTAGCTACTGCAACTGTCACATGTACCATATGCTGCTTTGGAACATTAGTCGTCACTGCTCATTATTTTATCACTATTTTACTTACTTTGGACAAAAGTTCTTTGTCCTGTGCCAAAAGAATCCCGCGGTACCATTCATGTAGGTTTTGAGGCCCCTCCTGTCTTTTCTAGACCATTAACAGCTTTGTCTCTTGGGATCGGAAATTCGATTCTCTTCTCCACCAGCACCCTACCTTGGTGTGCAGTGATTCAGGTAGTGTTTCTGATCATTTGCAAGAGGATGGCAAAGCCATGAGTTGTCTTTGAGCAACTCTAGTGGAAACATACGAGCAATTTGTTGGAAGGCTACGTGGGTTGAAGCGTTCTCCAATATGCGATCCAAGATGAGGGGATGTTTAGGTGTTGCTGAATGAAATAAAGTGTAGAAGTGATGGAAAGACTTAAAGTGAAAGGAATCTTTTTTTTTAACACGTACATAGCTGGCTAGAATCTGTCTGCACATCATAGAAGATTCAACCCCAACTGTAGAAGCGCTTGTATTCAGAGGAGTTGCTTTTGAATTGTGCTTCTGTTCTCAAGCTCAGTTTGCCTTTTTCCTGCATGCTTTATAAAACTTTTCCACTTTTTAGCGCTGTTGTTAGGTATTCTTTCAGAGCAATAGCAGATGCATTTTTCTGCTTTTTCTCCCTCTTCAGCTATACCTTCAGTGTGTCTTGAGTCCTCTCTTCTTTCCAGCACAGCTGTTCTCTGCTGTCTTTGTGCTAATTTGTGCTTTCTTCACATTCGCATCCACAGATACAACTTCATCTTATTGGCTTTGTCTGTATGAATTGCGAATGTATCTGTCCATTGCAGATTCCCTCCCCTCAATGTTTTTCAGGCCATAATTATACGAATTAAAAGGGCCTTTGATCTCAGTCATTACTCGCTTCTAGGTTCATACTGATGGCAAATGAGATTATCGTTCCGTGTTCTTGTTCAATGAGTGACATGCGTGCATTTCTATGAGAGTGAGTCTGAAAGAACCTGTGGAGTTCACCTCTTTGTGTCCAGTGGTTTCACGTTATTCTTCCTCCTCCTACACAGGGTGTTCCTGTAATGGCAATACGAAACAAAATGATTTCTGAGGGGCTAAATCCAGATCTTCTTGAGTAAGTAATATTTCCAAACTGTAACTTTCAATAGGGCTGGAATGCAACCATTTGTTGAAAAAAGGTCTGAGGAGGACCATCAGCAGCATGGGAGGAGGGATGCAGTCTCAAGTATGAGCTGTCTTTCCAATTTTATCTAGTCTAAGGCACGGCCCAGGAAATGCAGAGCTTGGAATGTAAATGCGTGCAGATATTGCACCCTCCCAAACAGAAAGTTGCAGAACATTACCCACTAGATTTAAGAGGAAGTGGAATGACTTCTTCCAAGCCAAGCACAGGTTCAACAAAAAGGATGTAGCAGTGACAAGGTAACATCTGGCAATGTGCGTCTAGCAATAGGAGACTAAATGATGTCAGTAGCTGTTTTGACTATATTGCTTGCAGCATGAGGTTTTTTCCAGAAATTTTCTTCCAACACTTTGGTAACCAAATATCATTGTTGTAGAGTGATAAGAACAAGCTCTGTTTTATTTTGTTCTATGCGTGAGGGGGCAACACACTTGTTTTCAGATTCCCTCAGTAAAGTGTACAGATACAGTGTACAACTTCACTTCCACTTGGACAGAGTAGGTTGAAGTCAGCGTTTCAACTTTGTAGCTGTTGATTGAGCCAACCTAATGTAAAGGCTAATAAGAACAGACAATCATTTTCAGTACTGATTTGTCTAAGGCATGGATTTTTAGAGTCTTACATTTGAGATGTAGCTTAGTTTTATTGCACTGTTTCACAAAATTTATTCAACTGATTACTATGAAATATTAAATAGGTTTCATTCTTACACTTTAGCCACTATTTGAAACGCTTGCATCCTCTGCAGAAACTGTCAACATATTAGAAAGTCCTCTTTTCCTTTTGCTGAAGCCTTTTTACTATTTGTTTAATAAAATAAAGAAAGGTATAGGAAAACTGAATTATTGTCATATGTTGAGTCATTTTATCTCCCAGCTGTTCCCTGGTGTCTAATTAAGCCTAAAGCAGTTATTTCTCATTTGATATTTTTACTGATCAAATGAGAAAAGAACCCAAGAAAGAATCCAAGAAAGAACCCAAAAGAATCTAAGAAAGAAAAAGAACCCAAATAAGAATCTGTGCAAGTCTGAGACTGAATTATCAAACATGGGTTTACTATATGATTGTTCAATTTATTCTGTTTCTTAGTCTGCATTCCTGGTGCATGTAATTTTGTGTAAATTCTGCTATTTCTTCATGTTTGGATGGATTTTAATAGTAGATTTAAAAAAGAAAGATAAACAGCTTTTTTTTTTTTTTTTTTTTTTTTAAATCTGCTTTTGGATTTCTGGTTTAGGTTAAGATGGAGTTAAGGCAAACATTACTGTGAATTGAGGCTCACGGAATATATTTGGAGTTTGGTCTCAGTCTGTCTTTGAGGATTCTCTGAAACACTAAAGTTCAGGCAGATTGTCTTTAAATTGTTATTGATTTGAAAGCTTTGCAGCCAATCTACCTGGCTAAAGACGATTACTTTTGGCAAGGTGCCTAATGCTTCTTTGAAGAACTGATATTATGGATATATGGATTTTTTTAATTTTTTTTTTTTTAGTATATTTTAAGTAGTCATAGACAGCCTTTCTTTTCATCTTCTTGCTTTCTTGTCTCAATATCATACAGTTATATATTTTTATTAATATGTCTTGCCATTCACATGACATTTCTTGGGCCTTCCAGTTGCTTAGGCCTCCTTGCTCAGTCTCAATGAAAATTAGGAAAATGTGCATATTGCTGTATGCTGAGACACTTACTACAGACTGTCCCAGCTGCTTGTTGGTGACTGTGTTTTTTCTGTGGCTGCAGAGAGGCTAACTCTAATAACGAGATATTAATAGTCTCTTTCTTTGGCTGTTTTACCTCTGCTTTTGTTATCACTCCTTTCTCAACTCTCTGCAAACTTTTTTTGAAAACTGAGTATTTTTTTAAGCTCCTAGTTTATCTACTTTTAACTTTTGTTTCTTATCCTTTTTCTCTTGCCTGTCTGCAATTCCAGGAGATTTTGTCCTGTTCTCCTGAAGTAAAGGAATTCATTGCCATCTTCCTCTCCTTACTAGAGGAGAGTTTTTGCACTGCTCTCTCCAGATCACGTCTTTGCACAGCTCTTCTGTTTTGTCATTACCGTGGCAACAAGGAATAATATTGTGAAGTGGTATTTGCATGAGAAAGCAAACCCTTTCTTAATTTATTTTGGAGGTGTGCAGGGGGGAGGAGAGCGCTCTCTTACACTTCTTTAATGCGCTTCTTACTCTTGTACCAGAATGCTTATAAACACTTTAAATGTGCCTTAGGGATTTCCAGCAGAGACATTATAATAAACAACTGAAGTTGGGTAAGAAATTCTCTGGCATGACGCAGAGTGGTAACTCAAAGATAAATACCAACAGGAAAAACAATACAATTATTACCTTAATGTTTTATCAGAAAGAGCAGTTAACTATTATATAAGAATCTGTTTTCTGCAGAGGTCATTCTTTTTCCTTCCTCACATGTAATTGCATGTATGCTTTGTATCCTGGTTTCAGAATTTATCAGGCTCAATCTTGCTTGTATTGTCGAACTCATTATGCAGAAGGGAATCTCCAGGGGGAACCAGCATCTAGTCAGTAGTGCTGATTATTCTGTAGATGATTTGCTTCTCTGTCCCTTGTTCCCAGTAGATTCCCTGAGCAAATGTTGAGATCCATCCTAAGTATTCTCCTCAAAACTGAATACTAGAGGTCTGATCATTTATAGTCAATAAAAATCCCATGGCTGCTCTTGCATGTCAAATTTAACCCAGTGTTCTAGCCAAATTCCACTCTGAGTAATTCTTTTTTGCTTCTCTAAATTATCCCTGCAGTTTTAGTTGGATACAATATTGTTCATTTCCTGTCTTATTTTTTTCATGTACTATTTACACTGCTTAATGGTGTACAGCATGTTCCTTTCAGCCCTAGAACCTCTGAAGATTTAAAAAAATAATAAATTGAATTAATCAGTATTGCCTGCTTTCAACTCTCTCTTCAAGTGTTTGCTGCTTCTTAGTGATCTGTCATAATTTCCAATAACCTTAAAGGTGTGCATTCAAGCTGATGTCTACAGAATTTTGATGCCCAGTGAGTTTCTTTGTCTATCTTTCAGTTCTAGGTGAAGCAATCCCAGTAAGGTGTGCATTTGCAAAGCATAACAATTAATGTGTTAAATGCTGTGGATGTAAAGTGCATGTAAATACAGTACAAGGCATGACCTACTGGGTTGCTTGTTCTCAACCACCTTCTAGGATTTACAACATCAAAACTTCTTGTTGCCTACAGGACTCCAGATGCCCCTGTGCCTGCTTGGGGAGATGATGGGAATGCAGAAGACAGTTCTGATAGTGAATCTTCCTTTAGTGACTAAAGAGACTGATTTCAGCCTTTGGAAACCTCTGTTAAGTGTTCGGAGCTTTTGCAAATAGTGATTTTGCGTGCATCACTTGGGTGACATGTTTTGTCTGACAGCTTTTCTTAGCCCTAAGATCTTCTGTGTTCTCTCCCAAGAAGTTTGAACAGGCAACGTGTTCAACCTGAACATTTCCATCATGAAAGTTGATTATGATATCCTTGTGATTTTTATCCTTCATTACTTCAGATTCTTTGTGATTCTTCTGGAGTTACTTTGAAAACTCTAAAAATTCCACACCTCTTAAGCCTCCAGGTCTCTCAGACTGCATTCTGGCCATTCTTGCTTTTCTGTGTGAGACTTATAACCTAAGTTGCCTTCTGTCCCACAGCATTCAGGTAAAGTAACTTATCAAAATTTTACTATAAACTTATAAGCTGTATTTTTTTTTTCAAATATACTATATTTTGAAGTGATGTAACAAGAATTACACAGAAGTCACCTGTCTTATGGTGTTTACAAATCAGTGATACCCTGTTTTGAAAGAAGCTAAGGTACACCTGAAAAATACCTGTTTTCAAAGTATATACTGCTGCTTGATTTCACACTAGGGGCTTTACAAAGCTGTTTAAGAAATTCTTGCTCTGTAGTATAATTATTTATGAGATTCGGGTTACAGTGGTGTAGAAAACTACAAATATTACAAGACTTCTTAAAATGACACTGAGAGAAGCAAGTGACTGGGATATTATTAATGAAATGCTAGATTCTCGCTTCTTGTTCACTGTCATGTAGGTCAATAAAACATTTTATGACAGCTATTGGGCTTGTTGGAAACGACTTGTGGCTGTGCAGTTCGCATAGGATAAGAAATCACCTTCACGTTGGTGCCCTGACTGATAATTTCAGCTAAGAAGCCAAAGTTCAGTTTATATAATTATAAAACTACCTTGCTACGTTTTGAGGATGCATTGGGGAACAATATGAAGAAATCCACTTGGAGCCAGACTGGCCCTGAAGACTTCCCTCCAAAGTACTTAATCTACTGCATGAGTCAAAAATGACATTTTATTAAAGAATCTTCTTTAATGTAATTTGTTCCACATTGAATTCTTCACAATCTATTTGAATTCCCCAGACTATTGTGATTATACCTACGGTGGGCCAGGCAATCAATCACTTCTTGGTATTTCACATTCCTCCCAAGACCAAGGAAATACTAAAATTGAATCTCTAAGTGTGTAAATTTATTAGCCTTCATGACAGAGTCATTATCTCCTCACTTGGTTATTTGTGTCATTCAATAGGCTGGCTGATTTTTTTTGTTTTTTTCCTATAGCTCAAGCATGGCTCCCATTTGAGTCTAGCAGATGTATTCAAGCTCTTCATAACCTGTATGTCAGAGTATAACCTGAATCTCTAGGAGGAAAGCATGTAGGCACTAAAAGATGTCTAGAGATGGCATTTCAGTGATGAGCTGATTATTATTGAACACTTTAAAATATTCAATAGCTAACGTTTGACAAATATTGTTAACATATTAGCAATAAGTATTTCAAAAGTAAATGTTACAATGTTATTTCAGGAACATATTAAAACTTTTTGAAATCTATATTTGAAAGGTCATTGAAATAATCTCTCTAGTAAAAGCTATTTTTTTTTAAAGCAGTGTTGTGATACTTTTTTTACTGCTTTATGGTGTTTTAAATAAGATTATGGAAATTCTTCTGGAGTCTCTTTAACTCAAGTTTCTCTATACTCAGCTGTGCTGAAGTTGCATCAATCTGCTAGCTGAAGGGGGATTTGAAAGCACGTGTTTGGAGTTTTACCTAAGCTTTGTTAGCACTGTGACTGGAGGAGAACTGAACATCCCACAGCTCCTATTCTCAACAGGAAAATATAAAGAAGACTGAAGTAAATGAGAATTTTATGTTTGTACATCTAATGTAAGAAAGCAGCTTGGCTTAAACAGTTTACTTGGGACATAGTAGTTACTTTCTTTAAGAAGAAAAATAAGGTTACCAAAGCACACGTAAGGATGTATGACTCGCATTCTTTATCATTTTGAAGAAGCTTTTTGTGTAATTTCAGTCTGAAGAAACCAAAATTGCCTGTCTTTTACAACACTACAGATAGATTTTTCTGTGGAATGAAAAAGGAAGCCTCTCACGACAGTCCCTTTTTATAATGAGAGATAACTCTGTGGTAATTATGTATGTATATATTTGTCACTGAACGGTAATTTTGTTCATAAGCTTGCTCAATTTAATTGCTTAAGATGTGTTTTCGCAGGGTAGCTGTTTTCTTGGAATAGTTTGATCTTGATAGGCTTGCAGAATCCTAAAGGAAAATCTTGCCACTTTGTCTCCTCTCCTGCATCGGTGATGGCAGACATTACAGTAAAAATCCAAGTGACTCAGCTGTGGGGAACCAGAGAGAAAAAGGTTAAACTTTTACTTTTACCTTCAGTACATCAGCAGCCATATTTCTTCCACTGCCTTTATACCCTTGAACATGTTAAGCTCCTCTCTTTCCATTGGCCTCATCTGCTAAACACATCCCTGTGCTCTTAGATTGTAGCCAAGTTCAATCTGAGATGTTTCTTTCAGCTTCGGACCCATGCTGACGCAAGAATCCACTTAGTACGCTGAGTACGGGAAGGTTGGTTTGAGACTGCATTAGGTCAGCCGTGATGGTCCTCCTTGATCTGCAGCAGTTTTCTAGGGAGCTGGTGCTAACCCAGAAAGTCGGAAAGTCCTTAACCACAAGCTAAATACTATAAGCACAGAATATTCCAATTTGCTCATTATTTGCCATCTGTTTTGAAATAAGAGATGGATGGAGTATTTCAACTTGGCTGTGTAGTGATCAGATATACATAGTGTGCTCAAGGGAAGAAGTCCATTTTTAAGTGCCTTGTTTTTAGAAAGCTTTCAACACCAACAGTCTGTTAAAAATGCTGTGTACAATAAAATGTACAAGCCGTACACATCTAATATACCCGAAGTTTACGTGGATTTAAAATCATCATCCAGGGCAATATTGCAATTTGTAGGCATGAGAACTGCTTCAGCTTGTTGCTGGAATAACTATTGAATGCACCTGTGAGTACAAATCGTGTACTAAATATGTACTGCTAGTAAACTGTGTACTCAGTTTTCAAACAAATTTTTACCATATCACCACATTTCTCAATTTGCAGGTGAATTAGAACGCAGATATGTAATGGTCAGTTTTTAAAAATATTATTTATGTCAGTTAAACGTCAAACAACTGTCAAAGGCAAAAACAACATTGGGACATGATAAAAACTTTATCCTGAAGTCCCAGTTTAGCACTCTTAATCTATCCCATCTCAATTGTCCTGCTGCATTAAAAAGAAAATGAACAGTCTTTTTTTAAGGTTGGGCTCTTGTCCTCTCACTGGTTTTTCTTTCTGGTGCATCTTGTTTGCACCAGTGATGAAGTGTATAGTTTGACATTCTGTGGGGGGAAAAAAAAAACATAAGAAGCTATAGGCTGTACTTGGAAAAAGAGAATATCACTGAGATCATCACGTGAACTGCACGTGACTTTTACTTTCCATAATGATATTTAGCTGAGTTCATCGCAGTCTTAGTTTTGGGGGAAAGACAGCTTTATCCCTGAATAACTGGTACACAGACAGATTTGCCTGCAAAACAGTGCATGTATTTTTTTTGTTCCCCAGAAAATTTGGCAACCTGTTGTCTGACAACTGCAGGTCAAATGCACTGTTGCCCAAAGTGTTATTTTCCCGATACCTCACATGGTGATGTCTCCATTTGGACGCTTTACAGGCGAGATGGGAACTACTGCACAACTCAGGCCCGTGACTCACTTTGTCTTGTAGTTCTGTCTCTCGTAAAAGTCAATGCTGAGTGCTTTAATGGAAGATGTGGGAAGCACTGCAGTGCTCCAGTAGTTCCTTTGCCTGTCACCAAGATTTTACTCCAACTGTGAGCAGAGGTTGATGCTCAGAGCTAGATTACAAGTTTGTTAGTGCTTCCAAAAACATTTGTGTTAATGCTGGAAGCTCTGGGTATTCCTTGTGTTTGACTGTCGTGTTTTAGGGGAGTTCCAAGCGCTCGTTCATTATGAAGGAAACAAAGCAGAAAATTAAAATTACCTACCCTGTGCCATACTGAAAATGACTGACAGAAACAAACTTAGCAGAAGTTGTGTCTCCACATACTCTTATTCTGGAGCAACTTGAGTTTAAAGGATTGTAAATTAAAATGCCTCATTGGTGAGGACAGATGTAGCATGACACGCTGATCCATCTTTGTTTGATTATTATTTTCCCATTCATTCTATTTCCCATTTTCAGATAAATGAGCAGAAAGGAAAATTCTAAACAAACATTCACTTTGCAGATAGTTGATCGCTTTGCTTTGGACTTCATAACTGGTACCCTCTCCCTCACAGAATGAAATGGTCAATAATAGTGTTCTCTAATTTAGAAAACAGAATTTTTGCTAATTAAGCTCTTCTATGATCCACTGTGTGAGCTTGTACTTGAATGTTGGCAACGCTGTCTGAGGATATGTCATTCCCTGTAAACTAGAAATCCCTTTTTGTGCTTCATTATCATATTCTGTCCCAATCTGTGGAATCAGAAGTTGTAGTGAAGTGGATGCTAGGCCAGTACTCACCGGAAAGAGCATGTATCTGAGTGTTGAGAAGGATGGATCAGAAGGGGATCTGGGAGTAATATTTTATGCTTATATGAATTGTACTTTATGTGCCATCAACTGTTTTAACAAACCTTACCCTTTAATGTTACTTGTAGATGTGAGAATTACTTGAGCTATCCTGCTGTTAAGAGTTGGATAGCAGAAAAAATTTGTAAGGCCTGTTATAATCAATAACTCTCCTGAGAATTGGGATTATCCTTTTTGCTTTCCAACAAATGATCTCCAGTGTTCAGTTGACCCTGTGCTCCCAGCAGAGCTCAACATCTTTGTATGATTTACACCATTTTTCAGGGGCATGGAGAGTCTTTCCCCAATGAGGGCTAAACTGTTCACAATTAATGTGTTACTGTGTTGATTTCTCCATCTTGATTTCCACAGCCCTTTGAAAAGAAATAGTTTTGCATGCTGAGATGATCCTTTGATCTTCTGGACCAGTTTTAAAGTAGAATAAAAGTAGGGAGGGGGATGAGCAGAGAAAATGAGGAATGTCTGTTTGTCTCAGTTTTATCATTTGCTGTGTCCTCGGTGCAGTGATTTTAGTGACTGCCAAATAGAAACAATGGAGATTTTTTCCAAGAAACTTTGAACAGCATTGTATTGTTTACCCAGCATGATGCCTGGCATCATCAAAGGCAAAAGGTGAAATAGGTGGCAGCCAATATTTTTGTAATAATTGATTAAGTGAAAAATGGTTCATAATGCTTTATAATGTGTTTGGTCAATTTTAGAGAAGTGATGTGAAAAGCTTGCCTGTCTGCACAAAAGCATCTGGTATATCAAGAAGACAATTTTAAAGCAACTGAATACAGTTAAAATGTCATGGCTGGGGGGTGATTGTTAGCATTTTCTTACTGTGACTTCTGTTGGCCTCTGGCTTGGCTTTTGCATCTACCTCCTTTTCTGTTGTAAATGTGTTATGGTTTGACTCAGCAGATAGCTAAGTTCCACACAGTTATTCACTCACCCTCCCCCCTCCCTAAATGGGACGAGGGAGAGAAGTAGAGAGATATGCAGTAAAATGCGTGGGTTGAGATAAATGCTATTTACTAAAATAGTAAAAAGAACAAAAGAAATAACAGTACATATATATATATATACACAAAGAGGATACACAGAGCAAGGGCTCACAGCCAGTGGTGACCCTTCCTCCCGGCTAGCCCCTTCCGTAACGAAGAGCACCCAGAAACCCAACAAACCAATCACATGATGTTATATGGGATGGAATAGCTCTTTGGTCAATTTGGGTCAGCTGCCCTGGTCCTGTCCCCTCCCAGTTCCCAGCTCCTTATGCCCCCCTTAACTATTTCACTGGCAGAGGAATGCGGAATTGAGTTATGTCCTCGGCTCCGTTCAACACTGCCAGGATGTTATCAGTGTCTCTGAGGCACCAAGATAGCTTTATACTAGACACTATGAAAAGCGTAACTTCTGTTAGAAACTACGACAAAATGTTAAGCTTTGTTCCTGTTCTTCCAGCCTCCTGCCATCCTTGCTCTTCAAACATTGTTGAGTTGGCCTATCGTGGTAGGGGAGAGAGGAAGACTTCTCAAAATTGAGGTCCCTGAGGACTTTATAAAATTAAGTAGCTGGGTAGGAGAGAGAGCATTTGAGCTGAAGGAAGGCTGCATCCCTAACTCAAGCTTTCTTAGACCCCAGGCAGTCCATGTCAGAAAGGTGTTATAAACTACCATGTGTGCTTTTCCTCCACGGCCAGTCTCTTAACAGCCAGAAATCTTTAGATCTCTCTAGGTACAGATGTGGCTCAATTCTACGGTTGCCTCATGCATTTTCTTTATTCTGGCTATTGCCAGAGAGTTTATAACCAGTGGCATCCAGTCTGTCCAGCTGCTAGAATCTGAGGTTTTCTAAGCTGGGTTTCCATTGTATCCAACAGGTGTTTGTGAGCGTCAGGCCGTGGTCTATTGCTTTCCATGGCAGATACCAGTTATCATTCCCTTGTCTTTTTATCCTTCTTTTCTGCCAGCTTGGCATTCCTGGGCACCTAGGTATGTCACGTACAGCAGGTATGGGCATGTAGGGGCATGCATATCCCCTCGGTGGTTGCCTCCCTCAAGGCGCCAGTCTGAAAGGCTGCTGGATGGCCACTGAGCAGCTGCTTATCTCTAGTTTCCCCTGGTAAGCAAGCCTTCAGGCAGCATCCGTAGGCCTTCATGCAAACTTTGAGACAAAGAGTTCTCACAGCAAGCTTTGAGACAGAAGACTCTGAAACAGTCTCTTACAGTTGCCCTGCTCTAGGATATGTACACTTAAAACAGTTTGCATCTTAGAAATCAAAACAAGTCAGACACATTAGAGCTCTGCAGGAAATCAGTCTGTGTTCATTTCCCTTAACTTTTTGCTGTTAGTGTACAGTTACCAGAAAACATTTCAAAATTTGACCAGTTTGGATAAAGAGAGATGCCATGGTTTTGTGGAGACTGAAGCTTTGGCAGAGAGGTCAGAAACAATAGGACGGTTCTCTTTGGGAATTACTTATCCTGTGGACCACACTGTTCTAGTATTGTGTAAGGCAGTTCTCAGTAAATCAGGTGGGAGTAAAAACTTCTATTTTGCCATATAAACAGAATGAGTTGTGTAATGCGACTTGTCTTTCTCCTGTTCTGGTTGTTTCTTCATGTCAATATCGTGTCTATATCATCATAAATACCAGCACACACTGCTCTAGCTGTTTTTCCAGGACCTGTTTCTCATGGGCATCGCTCTCTTTGCTCCATGACATACTGTTGCCCTCCGCAGGATTTCCAGGCATTGCAATGAGCCTCAACACCAACAGCACAAAGCACAGCTACCCGTCGTCAGGCCCCAGCTGGCTACTGCACACTGTGTTTCTAATCTCACCTCTCCCAGGGACTGAATTGCTCAATCTTGCCCAAGTATTTGTCTCTGGATTCTTTCATCAGATGCCTTCACGAGGGCAGTGTGATAAGTAACGGACGCGCTGTCAGTCTGGGGGGTTTGCCAAACTATATACAATGGGGTTCTGTTGACCCAATAACCTTACTCCAGGGTCCTGGAACCCCACCTTCCCCCCAGAGGGCTCCCTTCTTCCTTTCTTTAAATATGTTCTGACACATTTTTGGCTATTATCTTTCAGTATGTTTCTGTTGGGCATCTTAACTACCATTTTATTCACAGACTGAGCACACCATCAAGCTCTGGCCACTGTTACTATCACACAAGCAGTCATACAATTTTGGATGCCATGTGCTGGCCATTTTTCAGTGTGCATCCTCATTGTGTGAGCCTCCTTACCCTTTCAGGTTCCACATCTCTGGGTTGCAAGCAGTTGTTCCCCCGTGCAGTTCGTGTCCTTTCCCCGATAACATGTGCACTTCATACAGCCAGGAGACAGATAGGGTTTCTCGTTTTAAGTTTGGCTTCATCTCTTTTTCTCTAGCCTACATACAAGAACACAGTGAAATGGAGAGAAAAAAGCACTCATGGATAGTTAACTTGATTATGGACAGAACCTTTTTCCTTAGGTTTTGAAAGATTTTATTATATAAATTCTTTCACTTCACAAAAATGCATGAGGACATGCACCGTCTCACATATGCACTCCTCTGCCTTTCCAACGTGTTTACATTTTTAGTTCCCATTTGCAACACTTCATCTGTTCCTGAGCAGTGCACATTCTTTATTTATGTCCAAGATCCAAGCAAACAAAAATCCTTCAAACATCTTTCTGAATTAGTGGAGAGATGACAGCGAAAAAAAGAAGCAAAACAATTAAATTATCTCCCACTTAAATGAAAATTTTACTGAGGCTTGCTTGTTTTGTTACATAGTGTTATAGTGAAAACAGATGATATTTGAAACTTGGCTTTGAAGCAGTCCTCCCTTCAGCCTCTACAGGCAACCCAGCATTCCCCCTCCACACATCACTTCCAACAGCTCTTTAGTGCACAATATTTCCATGTTCATCCTCCAGACAAATTATAATTGCCGATGTTAAGTCAGATGTGTATGGAGGAAACGATGTGTTGTCAACCCCAAATCCCGTTACCCTTTATAAATCCTTTCTTTCATAAAGAATTAAATGAAATGAAGAGAGAATTCATTGCATTTCTTCCTTTCCTTTTAAAATATTAGGATGGCTTCAGTGGAATCAGCTCCCTGGTGGAAAGTGCTCACCCCAGAGGGCCCTGGTGCCTTGCATGCTGCCCCAGCAGAGGGGCTGGGGCTCAGCACTGCTGCTGACACTGACAGAGCACATGTGGGATATACCTCCCCTAATCTGGGTTCTTTGCAAAATGACCGTGAAACATTTATCAAAATGTTTAGCTTGTTTTGATAGCTGGACTAAATTGTAAACACATGATAACCACATGTTATTTACGGCAGAATAATTTTGCTTTGTTTGGGTTTTTGACAGCATTTACACAGTATTTTATGCAACCTTAGTGACCTACATAAGGTTTTGGTCTACGAGTTACACTCTTTTTCTGAAAAAACAAAAATTAGCAAAATAGATTATGGCAGGGAGCATTTTTAACCATAGCAGCTGATAACTTGATGGAAAAAAAGAGAACATGAAGATTTCTTCGTTGTTTTCAGAGATCAGAGATTCTCTTTTCTGCTGTCTCGAGGGCCTCTGAAAACAACCAAGCTTCATGTTGAATTTCATTCAGTTGTGAGGTGATAGCAATACACATTACCCTTCCTAATTTCAATTAAGTGCCCCTAATTCCCTCCGTCACAAACCGTTTCCTGGCTTCTCCTCGCCTTGGTCTGTAATGTTTTCTCGTTGGTGTATGGTTTTTTTTTTTGTTTCTCAAGATTTGGGAAGGAGGGGGAACATTGTGATGAAACCTTCTGCAAAATCACTGAAACCATTACACCACAGTTGCAGCTCTGGTCTATTTGTCTTTAGTCACAAGCCAAGATCGGATGGGCCTAGATCAGGAAAGAAGAAATGAGAAAGAGAAAAGCCACATTAAAGTTTTTTCTCTGCCATAGCACTTCCATTCAAGGGTCCTGGAGGAAATTCATGAATACTCTAGGTCACCCTCACAACAATAATTCCTTAACAAATGTGCAAAAAAAAAAAAATCCCAAACCAAAACAGTAAGGCACATAATGTCTAAATTATTTCGCAGTCATGTTGGAAAGGTAGTAGCTGAATAGTTTTGTGGCTCGGTGGTTGTTTTCAAGACTGTTTTGTAAAGTCGCATGAGAGAGAACAGAACTCTCTTGGTTAGGATTTGTAAATAGAAAACATCCTAAGGCTGCTGCCCCTTTCCTCTTCTCCTGGATGATGGCTCTTAGGAAGCCACCTGTAATTCCCTTTGTAAGTGATTTGTGCTGTAAGCAAATGAAGGAAGGAAGAAAGGAAAGGAAAAAAAAAAAACCCAGCTAATAACTGCTGAACAGAGTGCAGAAGGTAAGTATTTTTGAAAGCGTTTGATTTTCCAGGAGGGAGAGCTCCAGCTTTTGGTTCTCTGGCACATGGGAGTTACTGCTGCTTTAAGCCCCATCAGCAACATTTTGCTTACCCAGATGACATACTTACACATGAACTGCAAATAAAAACCCTGTATGATTTCTGTGTTTTGCACACACAAGGTTTTTCAATGAAAATCAAAGCATTAAATCATTGACAAAAGGCTTCTTTTTCCCGTAGTTAAATCTCTCCCTCAGCTTACACAAGGGCTAAGCTTACGGAGCCCATCGTAAGAGTCCCTTTCATTCCAATGTCCCAGTTTGTTTTCTAGACTCGCAGGCTGTCACAGTCTTCATTCCTTCTAAACCCATTCTGTATGCAATTCATTTGCATATATGGTCTCATGGTAATTGCATTCTGTATGCAGTTCCCATTCTGTATGCAATTCATTTGCACAAACAGTCTCCTGGTAATTACAATGATGACATTCAGCTCTCTCCACCAGGGCGTTCATGTCTATTTCCCAGAAGTACGTCAGCAATGCCTGTGATTAACCACGTGCCACGCTGTGGTGGTGAACCCTCATCTGTTGCAGCAACTCGAGTTGATGGTCAGCTCGTGTTTCCCTGACAGGAATGCCTGGGGCTTCCAGGGAAGGAACTGCTGGCTCCTTCATGAAGGAAGGCTCCCTGCTATCTCCTTCATGATGCCTCGCTGCCTTTCCCAGCTGCCTCTTTCCATTCCTCTCCTTCCATGATTCTGTTTCCTTCAAAATGGCACAGAGGTGTTTGTAAAACTTTCAGATGCTCTTTAAACAGAGCTTCGGAGTTGCCATGTTTCAGCTGCAGGGGCAAAGTGTTCATTCGGACAAGTTTCTTTCAAAATGGATTGTCTGGAAAGTTAGGGAGAAAAAGTCAGTTGGTTTCATCTGTATTTTTTTAAAAAGAAATATTTTTGGGAAGACTGAGTCCTTATGTTTACTTCAAAGAGGAAGTCTTCATGTTTAGATCAGGGAGTAGCAGGAGCATGAGTCCTCCCAAGGGAAGATTAGGAGGAGCAGAGCATGGAGCTGGTCCCATGGCTTCCAGTGAGGAGAGCAGAGAGGGTCTGGTGGCAGCAGGAAAGGCTGACCAAGAGTCCAAAACACCCAACAAGTCCGTGGAGATGAGACAGGTCTGAGGCCAAGCTGAGCCTGCAAGTCAAGATCACTTCCTCTCAACTTAAAAGCGTCAGAGCACCAAGTGCAAAAGTCACAAAGCGGTGGGTGCCTGTACCATTCTCCAGGATGGAGAATGAATTCCTATGGAGCGTGGGCCCCCTGTGGAAATACAGGGTGTAATTATAAAATTGAGGCCCAAATCTTTGTAGAGGAGGTTCAGAGTGTGCTGTCACACAGGTGGCTTCAAAGCTGGCAAATTGCAGCTTGACGTTTATAGGAAAAAATGCATGATAGTTGCAAAGCCTAGGTCTGGCTGGAAATTTTAATACGTATAAGCAGCAGCGACTTAGAGAAAAGGATTGACTCATTCTTCTTGTGTGGGGAAGGATAGTGTGGAAAAGATACCAAATAACACCTAATAAAAAATAGGCAGCGGTGCGTATAAATTAGATGTTGGGAAGAGGGCTGGTAAAGCTTTATTTTTTGGCACCGATACTGCACACCGAAAGACTGTCTGAGTACTGGAGGGGTTTTCTTGAAAGAAAACTGAAAGCTCCAATTGTAATAAAAGGAAATAGTTTTCTGACAGAGCAGTAAAAAGGTGCAACAACAGATGCCCTGATCAACATACCCAGTTGCCACAGGCACCTATAATGCATCCTCTAAACACGTTTTCGCTGGCAAAGTGGAAAAAAAGGCAAATCTAGCATTAAAGAAAACTGCATCCCACTTTGAATGTCTGGAGAATGCCTGAATAGTATAAATTGTGTATCTTGGCCATCCCCAAATATATAGGCAGGCACTTGAGGAAATGAGTTAGAACTGCGTTTTCTCATAGTCAAAACTCAGTTGCAGTCTTCAGTAAACTTGTATTTTTCCATCTAGCATGGTGACTGACTTGCATTCCTAATAAGAAAAAAAGATATTAGCAAGTAATAAAAGAAGTGGTGACATCCGACCTGTACAGTAGCACATTTTCTGTAATCACTTAGGTGGAACCGCAGAGGTACTAGAAGATAATTTTTCCCTAAAAACACAACATAAAAACAAGCAAACAAGCAATCTAGTAAAACAACAGCCAGTATGATTCTGTGTCATTCAGTTGAGCTTTATGGGGGCAGTGCCTTAAGTTCCACAAATACAAAAATCTTTGCCTCTGTGTAGATGCTTTGTGTTCATCAAGTAAGTTCAGATTATCTGACAAAGTGATGTTTGAAAGATTTAATGAAAAGATCTGGTAAGAACATTTTTTTTAACCAGTTTTCTGGTTTTGGAAGACTTTGGAGTTCTTGGAAGGAGGTATAATCGATTTGCGTGAAACTTTAAAAGAGTAATTATCATCACATTTCCTTCGGAATATTATGAATTTTTATGGTCAGTCAGAAATAGTTGCATAAAGCTACTGAGATTGCCTTAATGGAGATATGATGTATTTTATTCTTTTATATTATACCGTGAGATGTTTTGGCTTTCTTCTTTATCCCAACCATCTTAAATTAAAAATAGGAGTCAAGAGACCTGTATTTGTTTTACGTATGTAGTTTTTTAGATGAACTCTTACTTAATCCAGAAGCATTTTATTACCAGAGAGGACTGGATGATGAAGAGAGTCCACACTTTATATCCTACTTAAAACATGCAAATAGAAAATATCACGTTACATGATTTTGCCTATTTAGAAAGCTGTAAGTCTTTCTAGTGTTTGTTAACATCATCAGCATAACAGTTGTAACATCTGCTTACTGACTTACCCAGCATCCCTGCAGGAAAAGAAGTGCTTGTAAAAGGATGGATTGGTTTGCACCAGAGAAACCATTTCTGACATGCGTGGTTCTGCAGATGATCCCGTCCTTTCCTTTTCTCATAGAGGATGATTGGCACATGTAAGAGAGAGATTCAAGGGAAAAACATGACTATGTAATGTTGCAATGGATGTCTGTTGCAAGTATGAGTGCTTTGGTTTTTTCTGTCACTTGCTCACACCCACCATGGCAAGACAGAGAGAGAGCAACTTAGGTCAGACTGCAAACGTCCTTTAAGGAAGTGTGGGTACAGCAGGAGGTGTTGGCTCCCATTGAGAAAACCTTTGTCCCGCATCAGTGCGTGTGTACATGTGGCTACAGGGTGACTCCTCCAACAATGTGCTTGGCGTCACCTGTTCTAAAATAACGAGCGTTGTAGGAGCACAGCCGTGCCACCTAAATGGAAATGATCGCTTCTGACTGCTTCAGTACAGTTAGGCAAACAAATGTCAAAACATGAAATTCCAAGTATCTCGAGAGACAGGAGCTTTTCTGTTGTCAGATCACTGTAAGGAGCTCTGAAAAGATTTAGTGTTACATTTTCAGATGTGTTTTTATTAGATGTCCTGACTTGGCAGCACTCGGTTCCAAAAGTGCCTGGGTTTGGTACAAATGACTCATAAATAAAATCTTACTGTAGAAGCTTAAGAGCTGGCATATAGTTTTCCACAAAGCAGAATCATAAGGAACTTATTGTCGAAATGGCAATACAAACACTAGAGTAAAATCACAGGGTGGCTGGGAGTGGGACAGAGAAGAGTTAATTGCCTTTAGTGCAGAAATCTAAAATTGAGAGGTTGGGTTTTTTTTCCCTTTTTGCTTTTTTACTGCTTCTTTTAGCGGCAATCAGCACAAAAGTGCTCAAAAATCACATTCATACAGAACTAATTCAATGTTTAAAATGTTTATATATTCTTTGTTTGAATCACTGACACGGACTTCAGGTCAAGGACTCGTGTGGTAAAAGGTGCCAGGCAATATGGCAGACCAGTCCTTAAGAAAGCTTTACCGATAGGATGAGAATCAATTTTTGTTGCTTTGTGGCAATAAATGAGGACTAAAACCAAGCTTTTATAGAGTTTCTAGTTTTTCATGTCTCAGACCTTTCCAGCCAGTTTATGGCTCCTGCAGTCTGATTTCTTCTGGAAGCAGCAACGAGTACCTCCCACTGGTTTAGGCCCACCAGAGGCAGGAGGAGTCCTCATGGGCTGAAGGCCTCAGGGCTGCCAGAGCTTTAGCTGCCATCCAGTCGCATGTGTAGACCAGGCCTGCACCTGTGATTTGTCGTGGAGTTGTGCTGCTCAGCAGTTACACCTAAGCACACAGAAACAAGAGCTGATGGGAGAAATACTCATGAATACAACATCTATAGCAGTGAAGAGTGAAAGCTAGGATGAGGACGGCGCTGAAGACCGACTTTTCTTCACAGACTACCACAATGATGCCTGCTCTGGATTTTGTCCCGCCGTGCTCCGCTCTCAGCAATGACACAGACCCTTCTGCCAGGGGGAGCCCAGGCAGCACTCCATGGGAGCACCCTGCAGACAGACCTGTGCAGCTCCTGCCCTCACACCAGGCTGCCCTCTCCTCCGACCGCCGCTGGCTCTGGTGTTTGCTGTTCCCTCAGAACCACAGCCTGCGCTGTGCTTTGGAGAATTACGATGAACTAAATGTAGCGTGGTTCCATCCTTCCTGCTACTTACGTGAGCAAATGTGGGAACACCTGTCCTCATTCATGTGCCTGCAAAACTTTGAAAAATAACCCCACCATCCTCCGAGTTAAAAAAGTGAGTATCCAGAGTGTGAATCTTCTTTCCAGCCAAATGGAGAGAATTACTCAAATTGTATTTTGAGTTCCGTGTTTTTATTTACTGAACAGGTTGGCCATGAGCCAGCAGTGTGCCCTGGTGGCCAAGAAGGCCAACAGGATCCTGGGGTGCATTAAAAA
>WBMW01004938.1:540470-573340 GCA_013396635.1 Penelope pileata
TGGCAGGGGGGTTGGACTCGATGATCTCTCGAGGTCCCTTCCAACCCCTACAATTCTGTGATTCTGTGATCTGTTGGCATAATGACATTTTGGAATTACACTTCGTTAACTTTCATTTGTTATTTTAAAGAAATTATACAGAAAGTGAGAAATAAAGCATATATTCTCTAGGTAAAGCATTAATCTCTCTGGAAAAACATATCTTATTTCTACATTTCCTGCAGCTGATTACATAGTAGGGAGAAAAAATACACTTCCTGAACAACATGCTGTAAACCAAACAGTGTAGTACCTAAAGCACTGCAGAAAGAACTTAGCTTTTCTAAAGAACAATTGAAAGGAAAAAATATTCCAAATCAGTAATAATTTTAAAAGTTAAAGCACTGAACTATTGTCAGGTTCCCAATTCTGTTCTTGCCTGCCGGGAGCTTGGAGCATCGGTCCTTCTGAGGATGGCTGCAAATGACTGCTGGTCCAAAACTCTGCTTGGGAATCACTTTTCCAAACTGGAACTGAAATTATGACAACTTATAATTCAATGTTGGTGTCTATATGAAAGGCAGAAATACGATATCGCTGTGCAGCTATTCGCCTGTTATTTTTTGTACAAGGACAGCTGCCATTCCAGTGGTTTCCCAATGAACAGTCGTGAATGAGTGCAGTGTCTGCAGCTACAGCTGGTTATCGATGATCATGGAAATACTGGTAGAGTTGACTTTCCTTTGAAACCTGAAGAATGCAAAGTCAGCATTGTGACAGCTGTGCCTCTGCTCACGTTTTGAATAAACTTTGTTTTGGATTCCTGAGCCCGACTGCTCCTTAGCTATGTCTTTATTTTATGCTTTAAAGTTCATGTTACGAGATAGGTGCTCCTGCCTCTTTTTTTCTCCATTTTGTTATAAATAAACAAATCTCAGCATCATGCAAAGTTCGTGGAGTTTACAGTTGTGATTTCCTTCATTTGCTTGGCCTGCCTCCAGAAAAGGACTAAATGCTTCCTTTGAAGTTCTTGACTTTAGGTGTACTGTTTCAGAGTGAATGGGCTTTGCTGCCCATAGTGTTGCTGTTTGTTCCTGAACAAAACAGTAATTCCTGGAAAGACCGGCTTTCTTTCATCTGATGAGGTGTAGCCTGGTGTACAGGCAGTTAAGGGTAGTGGATATCACTCCAAACTCCTTCATTCTCAGGGAAGGCTTTTCTTGGCTTTATAAGCTTGTCTAATCAAGCACTTCTAACTGAATTCTGGTGACCAGGATTGTACATTTTCATGAGGAGAGCTTTTCATCTGTCTCTGCTTGTTACTTAGTGAGCTGCTGCAAGAACAGGTTTGGTATTGAACCAGATAACATAGCATTGAACATATAACATACCAGAGGATATTTCTTCATTGCTACTTCCACCTTTGTGCATTTGTAGTAAGACTGGAAGGTCTGATTTCTGAGTGACGGTGTTATTTACTTCACTCACCGGTGACCCTTGAACTCCGTGAACCTGCATAGCAGATGCACTCTGTCTTAGAACAGACAATGCAAGAGTGTGAGTGCCGTCCCGAAGCATGTCCAGGATGGCCAGGTGATCTGACCCATTCAGCATGGGTTTGTGGAAGGCAGCTCATCTTCATAAGGTGACGCACTGGACAAGAGAGAGGCTGTGGATGCTGTTTGCTTGGACTCCAGCAAAGCATTTGATGCTGCTTCCCACAGCCCTCTGGAGAAACTGGCTGCTCAGGGCTTGGGTGGATGTGCTGTTTGCTGGGTGAAAGCTGGGTGGGTGGCTGTGCCCACAGGGTTGGTGTGAGCAGAGCTAAATCCCATTGGTGGCTGGTCACAAGCTGGCACAAGCTGGGCACAAGGGCTCAGCTGTGGGGCCAGTTCTGTTTGATGCTTTCATCAACAATCAGGATGAGGGGATTGAGTGCTCAGTAAGTTTGCAAATAACACCAAGTTGGGCGGGAGTGCTGATCTGCGTGAGGGCAGGAGGCTCTGCAGGGGGCCTGGCTGGGCTGGATCAACGGGCTGTGTCCAGTCGTACGGCATTCAGCAAAGCTGCGTGCTGGCTGCTGCTCTTGGGTCACAACAACCCCATGCAGTGGCATGGGCCTGGGTAAGAGTGCCTGGAAAGTGCCTGGCAGAAATGGACCAGGGAGTGCTGGCCAGCAGCTGGCTGGACATGGGCCAGCAGTGAGTCCAGGTGGCCAAGAAGGCCAATGGCATCCTGGCCTGCATCAGGAGTAGCGTGGCCAGCAAGGAGGTGATCACCGCTCTGTACTCAGCCCTGGTGAGACCACACCTCGAGTACATGTCCAGTTTTGGGCCCTTCGGCACAAGAAGGACGTGGAGTTTCTGGAATGTGTGCAGAGAAGAGCAATGAAGCTGGTGAAAGGACTAGAAAAGAAGAATTATGAGGAGCAGCTGAGGGAACTGGGGCCGTTCAGTCTGGAGAAGAGGAGGCTGAGGGGAGACCTCATCGCTCTACAGTACCTGAAAGGAGGCTGCAACAAGGTGGGGGTCAGACTCTTTTCTCATGTGACAAGTGGTAGGATGCAAGGAAACAGCCTTCAGTTGTGCCTGCGGGGGTTTAGACTGTATATCAGGAAGAATTTCTTCATGGTAAGGGTGATCAGGCATTGGAGCAGGCTGCCCAGGGAAGGTTTTAGAGTCCCCATCCATGGAGGTATGTAAGAAACATATGGACATGGCACTCGGTGGACATAGTATGTAAGAAACATATGGACATGGTTTGTTGGTGGACTTGATAGTGCTAGGTGTTGGTTGGGCTTGATCTTATGCGTCTTTTCCAACCTAACTGATTTTATGATTCTACAAAATCTTCTGGGATGGGTGAGAGAGAAATGAAACTGCAGTCCCTGGGATGTCCTCCTAAGAAAAGGAAAGTGCTTTGAAGCCCGTGTGCTTAGTAGCCTCCAAGAGCTGCATCCACATGAATATTGAAACCTTGCTGCCCTGAATAGCTACAAAAGACAGGATTTAGCAGCTTTGGTACAGGCTCTCAAAATAATTTTCCTAATCTAATACAATCACAACATAAGTTTGGGAGTTTGTTTTTACCATTTTGCTTGATTTTGGGCTATCTGCTCTCTACTTTTCCACCCCTATGTAGAACAGAATAATTTTAAATACTAGACTGATACAAAAGAAAAAAGGAGAGAAAACAACCATTTGGAGACCTCTTCATGGAAATCAAGTTAAGTATCTACTAATATTACATGAGATGCAGGAATATCAGTCATTCAAAAGGATGTTATGCAAAGGATGCCATCAAAGTTTTCCATCTGGCAGTCATTGTTGTTGAATCTGGGTACACGATTCTGATAACCTTTGGTTGGTTCTGATTGCTACCAACTGAGGTAAGGCATTTTTTGAAGCAACTCCAATAGCCAGGTCAAAGATGAGATCATATATGTTGACTGGCCTGATGAAAACAGCTGTCCAAGACTTCTGCATTTGCAGCCTTATGAATGCTAAGAACTTATTCTGCCAACTCTGTCAGGCATTTTGACACCGTTGCCATAAAGGTATCAGCAAGCACTTCTGCGAACCCTGTAGTTTTTGGCGGAGTGTAAATGAGCACAAAACTTATGTTGGCTTTGGCTCTGGGTTCTTTTGAAAATAAATATGTTTTTATCAGTCTTTCTTCACGTGAAGCACCATTTCTGGATAAGAGGTTGAAAACGGTGATGGATTGCATGCCAGCTGCGATCAGCTAATTACCTCAGTGTGGCAGGGTGGGCGGCCCAGGGCGCGTGGTGCCAGCCAGCCCCATGGCTGTGACACCCAGAGAGTCACACCATTGTATGGTACGCTTAGTTCATTATTTTCAGGAGAAACTCATTTTTACATGTTGTTTCATAGCAGTGCACATAGCTCATGGCCAGGCCTGCAAGCCTGGGCTCAACTGTACCTATGTGTGTATTGTCAGGATAGGATAAAATTTAGTTAACACGTTCAGCTGCTGGACAGGTGATGGCAAACAGGACAGGACACTTCTGCAGAGCAGTCCCACCAGTGACATGCATGCACGGTGCCTCTACCAGGAAGCAGACACAGGGGACATCTGTAACCACTGCTGTTTACCTGCCTTTAAGTAACTGTCAACCAAAAATAATGAGCAAGGTTTTTTCTGCAAATGGCTCTCGAAGGTCTTTTCACGGTAATTAACACTGCACAGATAAGCGTGACAGGAACAGAATGTGATTGATATCCAAGTGGAGTGGAAAGATTCCACAGGATTTCAGTGTTTTTGGGTGAGTCCTCGAGTAAACATCCTCCTTAACACAGTCGTTACCAGTTAGTGGTAACGACTCCCTGTCGTCCTGACACCAGAGGTAGGGACCCCAGGCCCTGCTCTGAAGAATCTGAAGGAGGTGGCTGCTGGGCTCGATCTGATTCTCCATGGCTTGTAGTTGCACCACTATCACCCATAAGGAACCCATTAATGTGGAAGAGGTTTTGAAACCAGAGTCTCCCTTTTCAGAGCCCTGATCTAGGAATGCTTTAAGGGTATATGCCAGCTCAAGAATCAGATTCATTTTGGTTCTGGGAATCAAACCACAGCCTCTGAAAAACAATGGAATTCGTGGCCTGTTCCAACAAGTTAAGCAACAACCTCGGCTTTTCGCTAAAAGAGGGCTAATAAGGTTTGATGTAACATCAGAGGAGCTAATTGAGCTCTAATAACAATAGTTGTTTTTTGAGCAATTTAGCCTTAACACAAACAATTTCTCACTTCATAATTTTTCTTCCTAGGACCTTCTTTTGGAATATTATGCAGGCAGATGTCCTACTTAACAGGAGACCCCCTCATATTCTGCCAGTTTCCAGCTATGTTTAAATATTTACTCCTTGAGAACATTTCAACCATTAGGCAAAGAAGCCTGTCCTTCTGTGTGGGATGCCAGATGTCAGCTGCAGTACAATCTGCAGAAAGGGAAGCTATCTGAAGGCTACCTGGGCTGTCCCATGATGGGATTAGTCCTTTCTGCCGTGTCTGAAGCAGCACTGTCCCTATATGGAGTAGAGCAGATGCAGTAGGTGTTAGGACGTAATGAATTGTGTGCTGAGCAGTGCGTTGTGCACAGTTGAGCAGCGGAGGAGAAGTGCACTTTGCACTGCATCTGCAGAAGAGTTTTCATGAACAGTATGAGGAATAGAGAGCAGCAGCAAACACAGAGTGATGGCAGGGGAATGGGTGTTTCAGAACATGATTGGATCCATGTCTCGAGTCAGAGGACTCATTGCAGAAACGTTCGCTCTCCTCTTTGTAATCGTAGACGCAAGAAGCAGCCAGCTCTTCTGACCTTTATGAGCAGCCAGGAAATAACATAAGCTTAATTTGTTTCAGTTTGTTCTAAAATTGCAGCTCTGATAAGGGGTGGAAGGAAAGTTGGGGGGAAGATAACGCTAATTCGTATCCTTTAAAAAGAAGGAGCTTTAAAAACAAAATCAAAAAAATACTGGGGAAAAAAAAAAAGTGATAAAAATGGCTGGGTTTCCTGAAAGGAACTCTCACTGGGATCCGTGTCCTGTTTACCTTATCTGCTGTAAACTTCAGCCTCTCTAGCTGCCTGGTTGCATTCTGCACTGCTCTGGTGTAGCGGCACGGAGCTGAAGCAGCAAGCTCTGTGCGCGTTTGTGCGCAGCACTGGGAAGGAGATCACAAGCTGCAAATGAAGTTGTTTTAACAACAGGTTTTGTGATTGTGCTGTTATTACCGGTGAATCAGCCTGCCCCTGTTCAAATCTGTGCACAGCTGAGATGAGTAAGCTGGTTAGGAAATATTTTAAAATCCTAGGAAGTTATAGGCATTAAAGTGGCCATAAATAAACTCCAGAGAAGAGAAAAACTAAATGTTGAAATACAGACTCCCCAGATATGCTGGACAAGAGCCTACAAAAGCCTTCAAATGAATTTTCTTCAAAACACCGTGAAAGTTAACAGGAAACTCTCTATAGGAGACTTCATCATAATTATAAAGATGTTGTCTGCTGCTTTCCGAATAATGTGTTCCCTTGTAAAGAAAACAATACTGACAATTCACAGTATCCCAAAAATAAACAACTGGGACATCAACAAATACAAGCTAAGGAGTGAGCTCAGCTTAGCAATATTTTACATTAAACAGTGGTTTAGCAGCAGAGTGACAGCTCCTGCCTGTGCAGAGCATCCAGGAGATGAGGATTAACTCCATAGGTTTGCTTTGATGAAGTGTGACACATCTGAAGGCACATTTGAAAGATCCTAATGCACCCCAGCATAAACAGAGATAAGAAAAGCCATCTCCTCCCTTTTCTGCAGGAGCCTCCGTCCTCATTTGTATTGTCAACAGATGTTTTAAGACTGAATTATACACTCCTTGATCAGTGGTCATTCACTTTGTGGCTCTTCCAGTTGCATCAGCATAGTCCTCTTCCCTCCCCAAATTAGTAGTGATCCATTAAACCAGTGAGTTTTGTAGCTTTGCATCTACTTTACATTCAACTTCATTTTTTCTTTTCTTTTTATTATTATTATTAGTTATCCTGACTGAGGTTTCTGTTTTCCCATATTGTGATGTGAAGGGCTCCTGTGTGTTGACACCCTTTTTAGATTCTGCCACATGGGACCAGGGACAGGAGCAGATCACCCCAGACATCTCTCTCTCTGTAAATGATTCCTTTGTGTTTCATTTCAGAGGCTCTTCCTCTTCTAGTTTTGCCATTTTGCTGGCCAAAAAAGCCTTTTATTATCTCTACAAAACTGCCAAATTAGTTTATGTCTTCCCACCACAAGCTACACAGGGACCTTTACAAGCAAGCACAATCTTCTGTTATCCCAAATTCTGTCTTGGAAACCCACAGACAGATGAAATCTTCCTGGCTCTGATCTATCTGCTGCACATTGTGAGCGGGTACCTCTTCTCCAGGTCCCGTGACTGCAGGTGCTGGATAACTTCATTGCTGTGAAACCTGCTCAGCTGTGGATCCAGGCAACAGAAGGCTGGAGAACAAGTGCTCTCCGCTTCCTGTGTAATTTGCTGTCACTTAGTATCATTGATCATATACTCTTTATGGGATAATACAGAGTTCATTTTTCCCTTGATTTCCACTGAGGCCAGAGATGAATGGTGTGTTCATTTCCACTGAGTCAAACTTCTGTAGTCCGACCTTTTCCTTCCCCCATTGTCATATGTCGGGGTTCTCCTCTTTCTTACCTGTTCTTCAGCTTCTAAACATTAGATCTGTCTCTAAGTCTGTGTGTTTTAAGAGAAAGTGACAAAAATGCAGGAGAACTGCTGATTCTGTTATAAAGTTACTTCACTTATTATCAGAGATAATGACCCATCTCCGGCTCCCTCTGGAGAAAATCAAGAGATCACTCTTTCTCGTTTGCTGCACTCTTTAACTGCTACGATGATTTATGGGATGCTTTCAGTTCAATAACCCATCCATGGTACTGCTACAATTTTGGTTTCTGAGATTTCTCTTCTTCCAAAAGCCAAAGACATGCGTAGAGGCAGTGTGCATACTCTTTCTAGAAAGACGGGAGAGACGTATCTGTCACCAGTCTTGAGTTGAATGATGCCCAGCGCTTCCTGCTCGCTGAGCTTAACCAGCTGGTTTGAGAGTTGTTCCCTTTTTATCTTCTCCCCATACTCAGGAAGACTCAGCACTCTGCAGGGCTGCATTTTTATTCCACAAATTTTTTTGTTTGTTGGTTTGTGCATTTCTCCCTATTGAATTTTATCTGACACCGCAATGAACAGTTTCCAATCCTGCCTTTGTTTCCTTTCCTCTCACTTCTCTTTTGGCCTAACATTGTTAAATATTTTTGCAACCAGAAGGTATTTTTGGAGTGAATATACTGCCATGACTCTCTGTTTTCAATGGCAACGCTCAGTTCTGGCTGCCATGAGCAAACACAAGATGCCATGTAAAACTGTGAGTTGATTTAAAAAAAATCTGATTATATAATGTTATACCATTCCTTTTGGTTGAAATTCCAGGAAAGTAGCAAAAGGGATTCTGTATTGCCTACCCTAAACAGTAAGCGTGTTTAAAATTCAGTTCAAGGCTAAAAAGCTACGCTAATACAATAATAGCGTTCACATTTTAAAGCTCTTTGGCAAGGAGAGGTACTGCAAAAATGTCAGCTTCACCCTTTGACAGCACTGGCAATCACCCTCTGAACTCTGCTATAATACTATAATTGCCCCAAATATTTGGTTTAAACACTTTTAAACTAAGCAGCCGTGCCAGCTGTAGGTAAGATCTCAGTTCAGAGTTGATTTTGGTAGGCAGTCAGGCCAGAGAGCACCCATGACTTACTACCTGCATAGGTTTAAGTTCCCCAGGCATTGCATGGAGACCACAAAATGGAGGAAAGTAAGGCTAATTTGTTGACTGTCATGAAGAAAGATGATTTCTGGAACAGAATCATAGAAACCACATCCTAATACTAACATAGTCAGAGAGCTGTTTGCCAATACAATTTGTGTGAATTGAGTATTATGTAACACAGAATGACAGAGGACAAAGGGAGAAATAAGAAATGGCGCCATCTCTGTGCCCCCAAAACCAACATGAACCCGTGCCAGTGGAAAGCGTCCACACTCCTGAGAAAATTAATGCTTTCTGGACCCTGGCTCCCATTTCCTCAGTTGCTTCAAAGACTGTTACAGCTACATGGGGACTTCTACAGATCTTGCCACACTGTGATGATCTCTACACACAATAGCTTTTGCACTGAATCTTGGATTAAATTTTATTAGAGATTAGTCAAAACAACATCCTTTTGCAATCTGTGGTATTGGTATACCTCAGATTTAAACACTTCACTTTGGGAACTCCATTTCCATTATTTCAATAGGAAAACTAGCCAGGTTTAAGGAACAAGAGGACAAGCAGAGAGTCTTAGAGCTTGACATCTCCTTCAGAGTCCTTCCAGAGAGAAATTATTTTCCACATGCATCCCAGAGGTCATTCTACTGGCTTCATAAGCTATCCAGACAGCATCCCCAGGCCCTATGAACAATGTATGCACTTGCAGAGCAGTAGAAATACCGACCATTAAAGCCAGTGAGAGGCTTGAAATCTGATTTTGGTTGATTAAAAGCAAGAAGATCACTTTTCCTTGAAGTGAATCTTCAAAGATTACCTAGCTCTCTGTAAGAAGAGAGTGATATTTCATCAGGAGGAATATTTGAACTGTATGTTTCCACCTTAAGATCAAGAGCTATGGTGAAAATCCGTTCTAAGCAGTAAAGACTACGAGATTTTACGTGTAAACATAGTGCAAGTTCAAATCTGTATAAAATTCTACTTATAACATTTTTGAGGAAAAGGATAAATTATTGTACTATGATGAACTGTCCTGAGGAAAAGAATAGCTATTGTATGAAGAAATTTTTATAGTATTCCCAAAATAATAACTTTCTCAGGTAGCCTATTTAAATTAACCCTAGCACAAATACTAGAAAATACAGCCAGCCTGGAAACGCTGGGATGACAAAGCCTAGCAGCATAAACCCTTGTTTCAGGTCATTTGATTGGAGCATAGACAAAGTTTTTGAAATATCTATGCATTGGATGTTTAGGGGGAAATCTACCCAGCCCTGTATGGGATACTGTGCGCCTGAGTGACCCTGGCCACCTCACCAGCTGATGTCGATCCATGCTGCCATCCCCCTCCTTCCCATTGCCACAACAAGACACTCTTGAATAATTCAAACTGAAAGAAAAAAGGCAAGAAAAACCTGGAAATCACGTAATTTGTGTAAACTATTTGATGTAGTGTAAGAGGAAGGAAAGAGACCTCTTCGCATGGAGATCTGCCATCTGCTAACATCTCCAATAAAAGTAGGCCTACGGAGATACTGTTCCCCAGACTAGATCTCGTGATGAACGTCCAGGTGTTCACCAGAGAAGCCTGCTTTTAGATGTGGCTTCCTCTTAGCAGTGAATTTTATGAGCATGTCTTGGGAGAGGACACATTGTGGAGCAAGAAGGTCCCACTGTGTTACAGATATCTAGCACTAACAAAGTACTCGTACTCTGTTAAAGCATTTTCTGTATCAATTTTAAAAAATCCATACAACACTGTTGGTAATTGTTTTTAGAAGTCTATCTGTGCTCACTATGGCTTATCTGAAACCAAGAATGCTGAATTTGCGCAATTCCAGGTAAAATGGTAGACGTCCAGGGGCCTGGACCATTGCTACACTTCACAGAAGACGTGCAAAAAATGCAATCTGGCTGTTCAGTCAGGCAAGGAAATAACTGAAAACAGACTTACTACGTGTAAACAAAGATAGGTTTTAAATCAGTACAGCAGCTGTCCGCTGTCTTCAGCTTTCTTTTTCTTTTTTTTTTTCCTTTTTCTTTTACAACCAACCTGGTATGTCGCTGTTTCTGGGTATAGGTGGCTATAATTTTGAAATGTTAAAAGCTTGTCCTTTCCAAATTGTTGACACATGAATATAAAGTCTATCCTGTCTTCAGATGCTCTGCTAGAAACTGATCGATATCTGTTGAAGCTGTTGAGGAAAAGGTACCTCCTTTGGAACGAGGCAGGAGAAAATTCCCAAGGCAGGTGGCTTGAAAACAAAAGCTGAATTGCGACTCGTGCCACTGCTCGCTACAGCAAGCGGCTCCTTGATTTAGATAAATTAATTGGATTATTGAAGTTGCTGTTAAATTAAATGCTGCAGTTATAAAATATATTTACTTGGATTTAGGCAGAAAGAGATGGCAAGGAAACGTATGTCTGAGTTTTTTTTTTTATCCTCAGAGGAATAATAAAAAGTCATGTAGCCGACTCTCCGTTGAGAGCTAGAGCTACCTATAAAGCTATTGTACTTGTTAGCAACAGCAGTAATTTGTCCCTGAACATGGAAAATAAACCTTGATCGTGTGGTCTTGTACCGCCATCTATTGTGTACAGGGAAAAATACACATACCAAAGGGAAAAGTTCCTTATTTTGCCTTTCAGTGCAAGACGTGCCCTCTCTGCATCACAGTACCAATTGGAAAATGTGGCGAAATATCATTAAATGGTCTAAATAGCTTTATATGTATATATAAAATATAGAAATTGCTATCATTTATGTATGTTGCAGCAACATACAGGACTGTACGACTGCCAGGCTTCATCAAGCCAGTTCTGTCTGGGTATGCGTGTGTGCACCACGTGGGCACACACACACACACACAAACACACACACACACACACACACACACACACACACACACACACACTGAAAGGCACGCCCAGCTGTGATAGTTTTAGTCAAAGCTGTGGAAACCTTATAGATGAAAACCCATTACAGATTGCTTATGATATGTCCAAGAAGCAATCCTGTCCTGCTGAGTGTTTCTCCCCTTCAGCATGATTCTAGAATCACAGAATGATCTTGGCTGGGAAAGAAAGACCTTCAGGATCATCAAGTGCAACCACCAACCTGACCTGCCGAGTCCCGTCACTAAACCATATCAGATCCACCCATCTCTTAAATACCTCCAGCAATGGGGTCTCCACCACTTCTCTTGACAGCCTATCCCAATGCTTGGCCATTCTCTCCCTGATATCCAATCTAATCCTCCCCGGGTGCAACTTGAGGCCCTTTCCTCATGTGCTGTCACTTGTCAGCATGATATATCTGTACGGAAGGAGGTCAGTAGATTCTGGTGATAGTGAGCAGGGTAATTTGCTTCCCCAAGACTGCTGAGAAAGGGCTACCTAGGGAAAGTCCCAAGCTTCCTTTTTCAGTGCTCAGGTCTAGATTCCACATTTCTTTTGGAGGGCTAAACTTCTTAGCTAGATTGCACTCAGCTTGTCGTCCTTATGTGGCATAAATTCAACTTCTCCTTCCTGCTGCTTATTTGCCCTTCATATTGATTTAGGTTACATTGCACCTAGGTAACACCCACTGTAAAACAAAGCATTCCAGAGAGCAAAGGTTTAATCTTTCTGATCATACTGTACTAAGAACAAAGCTGTTTTCTCTCCAACAGCTTTACCATCTGCTACAGCTGCTGAAGTTTCACTGTCTGAGCTCTGAGTGTGAAACTGTCCCTCTGTTCACTCTCTGCTTTTCTGTATTTCCTGGGAGAGCTCAGGTAACTTTCACATACTGGCATAAGTTTTCATCTTCAGAACTTTCAGGTTAATCTGATGTTTTTTCAAGTGAGCTTCAGGTTGGAGATTAGGAAAAGGTTCTTCACCAGAGGGTGGTTGGGCATGGGAACAGGCTCCCCAGGGCACAGCACCTAGCCTGCCAGAGTTCAAGAAGTGTTTGGGCAATGCTCTCGAACATCCAGCTTAATGTTTAGGTGGTCCTGTTTGGAGCCAGGAGTTGGACTCAGTGATCTGTGTGGGTCCCTTCCAACTTGGAATGTTCTATGCTTCTTCTTCTCCATCTGCCTTCTCACATTCAAAATCTCTTTTTGTGCCTGTCACAGGACTCCGGAGTTTGCCTCACAGATTCCCTGTTGGCCAGATTCCAGCACAGTGATTCAATCTTCCAAATGAATATTTTGTTCATTCCTGTTAAGATCCTGGGTGCTGGATCATTTCTTACAGTTTCAACTGAGAGACACTCCTTGAAGTCCACATTGAAGGCCAGTTGCTTTTCTTTGGTCTTGTCGTTCCTGCACTGCTCAGCTGCCACCTTCCTGCTTGTGAGTCTGAGTTCTCCCCTGTCTTAAATGCCTGAGACGTTCCTCTTCCTGAGGTATTTGTTGGTTTAATGTGCAGATTTCCATGGAGGGTCCATCCTCCACTACGCTGAAGACAGTATTTGATGGCTCACATTTAAGGCAGATTAAGGCAGACAATTTTGCTTTTGTGAGAAGACAGACCTCTTAGACCTGAGCAAAAGGGCCTGTGAGCCAACCTCCTCCTCCCCAGAGCCTCCTCCACAGCTGGGCTGTGGGGGCACAGGGGAGTGGAGGAAGGTGGGGGTTGCTCACCCCGCTGGTGGGGGGATGTGCCACATTCCTGGAGAAACTTTCCCTATTTTATTAATTTGTTATGTGGAAGCATGGAAACAACAGAAACAACAAACCACATTTTTGCAGGCAGCACAGAACAGTTTAGACCTTTCTTTTACTTTACAGTTTGGCCAGAAGAAACTTAGGGGAAGTTGAGTCAAAAAATTGATTTTTTTTTTCCCCAAGTAATGTAAATTTGGAATAGCTCGTGAGGGGGAAAAAAAAAAAAAGCAGCGTACAGTGGTCTCTGGTTCAGCACATTGAAGGCATGAGCAGAGAGTAAAAGTGACCTATGATGAAGTGTTACCTAAGCAGTTTGTGTTTATCTGGTTTCATCTTCTTGTGATTTGAGACTGTGATGGAGAGTGGAAGCATTTCATCAGTAAATCAAACTGCATGGCCTAGGAAAATGAGGCTTTGCGCTTTTGGGAGGGGTGGGGAGATGATTTAGCATAGTCACTAAAAATAAAAGCTGTCGTGATTTACTGTAGTTTATGCAAAAGAAGTTTCTCACTCAGTCATAATGGATTGACAGGCAGAAAACATCACAAGCAGATTGTAAAAATATTGCTAGCGTAGTTCCCAAGAAAAACATAGCTATTTCTTGTTGCTGAGAAATGTGAAAGTAATAGAAAAAGGGGCAACAGAAACAAAGTAACAGAAGTATACTATGACATTATCTGTATGAACCTGTAGAGATCACTGGACTGTAACAAATTGAATGGTGTTACTTAACAAGAGCCATGAGGCTGCTTGGTAGAAGAAAATTCTTTGAACTGCTTGCAACATGCCAGCTCACAGTGCAACTGCAAAAATGCTTAGGAGCTTGAATGGAAAGATGCCTGGAGTCAGAGAATAACCGAAGTGTTTTCAATAGTTGTTCAGCACACAAATGGAAAGGTAATATCCATTGTCTGCATCTGCGTGCTGATGTTTCTGGCCTAATGAATTAAACGAAGAGTAAACTCTCGGTGACGCGTTCTTTTGGGCATGACTGTAACTCCTATAGGGTAGCACGATAAAGCTCAGAAAGATGGAAGGGATTTCCTTAAGCTACATTAGTGTTTGTAGTTGAATTAACATTGATTTTAGTAAAAAAGATCATTTATATTCACCTACTCTGAAAAAATGTTTGGTTTTGGTTTTGTAATTTTTTTCCTCTTTAGGAGACTGCAAGCACTGTAGAAGTTGACAGGCTGGATAAGATTATTTTGAGGAGGACAGGGTACTATGAGATTAAGTAAGCATGAACACATTTCACTCTCCCATCTTTCTAGAAAGAAATTAAATGATTAAATGCTTTGCCAGTGTTTGCTCTGACAGCGCCTTAAAACTTGTGAAACATTGTAGTGATTCTTGCTTGAGTCACAACGGTATAAAAAATATTTTCTTGTTTAAGTGGATTCACTGTAAAACACACTAACCATTGGTTAAGGCTGAACTTCAAGTTAACATGATTTCTTTTTATCCATGTCAGTTGATGAGCTTAATCTGATCTCATTTAAAATAACAACTTAAAGCTTCTTACACCTTAGTTTGAGAAAGCTAGGGATCAAAAGCGCAAGAACAATTCACAATGCAACATGAAACATGGTCTTTTCTTAACATGGCCTTCAAAAATAAGAGGATGTCACTTTTTATGGTTGGGATGCATTTTCTTGTGAGTAGTTCTGATCTTCACTCTAAGGAACATGTGTCCCTTGCAGAACACTTAATCGGCAAAACATAACTCTTACACCTAGTCTATTCGTACTAGATTTTATTTTCAATGTGATCGTAACTGTAAAGGTCTGCAGGGTAACCTGAAAACTGTAGAAAGCAAATCTGTCAGTGGAAAACACTTTTACTATTTTTATTTGGAAAAACTTATAAAGAAAGCACGGACTCTTTAAGTTGTGAAACAGCTGAATTTAATACAGTTCAAAATACACATTAAAGGAAATACCAACAGAAGGCTGGTCTTAAGACATCACTCTCCAAAAGAAATATTTTTTTTTATCTCATGGAAAATTAGCAACTGAAAATCGTCAATATTTCTGCATAAAGGGCGATAAACCACAGCCAATGTAATTTTCACAGAACTTGATTGATAGCCAAGCGGTTAATGCATTAAATGGAGGTAGTGAATCCGTCCATGAAAGAACATTTTGCCTCCAGATACTTGTAACGTACGGCACCTCAGCTAGGTCCTTTCCAACTATTTCATTATAGAAGTGAATTTATAGCAGTAAATATGCCGTATCTTAACCACAGAAGCTCTCCAGGATTATTTTTTCATTTTTTTGTATATATCATGCTCATACACTCATAACTGAATACCTGAAAACTACTGGTGCCTCTGCTTGTTTTCAATTGGCTCTCAATGACTTTTTGGAGGCCATCTTCATTCCATCACTGTAGGTTAAAACACAGACTGGACAACTTCTGCTCTGTATTAACCAAATGGCAGTAAGATTTCTTTTTAGTAAGTCTTGCATGAATGTAAATTTCCTTTCTATTCCAGTTCAATTTTAACCTTCCTACGGCCAACAACGTGTAAAAGGGAAAAAAGGGGGTAGACTTCATAACATATTGTGCAGGGATGATTAGAAAACATTTTTCAAGCAATATAGTTTAAAATTCTAGGATTTGTGTCCACTATCAGAAACTTGTAGTGAAATGTTCCAGTCTACGAAGTGCAATTTTCAAATCTTGAAACAAAGATGCCTTATTTTTTGTTCCTCCACAGTCCTTGCAGCTTAAGAGTAGGAATTCAACTTTAGTGTTGTCCATGTCTTTAGATTTTCCAAACAATTTCCAGCTCGTACTCTCTCAAGTCTAAAACTCGTGCTACTTGTCAGACTATAACAACTGAAATAAAATATGGCTGTTCCCAAAAGGGAAGAGCTGAAGAGGACCACATCTTTGTCTTTGAAATGCTTCTACAGATTCCTTCTATTACAGTATTTTTAATATATGAAACAGTATAAAAATTACAAAATATTGCAAAAAGAGAGCAGGAATACTGCTGCTAGTGTTTAAAATGTTTTGGTGGATGCTGTTAAAGATGTTGCAGAATTAATGGTATAGAACTTAAAATCCCTGTCTCTCTGCAATGTTTTCCCATAAGTAAAAATACCTAGGATATTCATCAACATAAAATATCGTTTTCTCCGCTATCAGGAGTCTTCATGTATTTCTGTTGATATCCTTAAGGAAACTTTCTGAAAGAAAAATAAAACAAGATCAGCTTAAGATAAATTAATTTTACAGTTCTGTGATACAGAAGGAATACATAGAGATATAACAAAGAAAAAAAGAATAGTGAAATGTGTACTATGAAAAACGTTTGAAAATAAGGGAGGATTATATTTCTTATAGTCTGGTGTTTGGTTTTCTGAATTAATAGTTTCACTTTCAGTGAGCACTGGTTAAGATAAAAAAAAAATAGGATGTAATCTAAAAAATCTTTGTCATACATTGATATTGGATTTCATGCTATTTTATAGCCTGTAAATTAACAGGTATGCATTTTCTCTTTTGTTTAATTCTATTGCTTTCTCTTTTTTATTATGTTCACAATATTTATATATAGTTAAACACTTTGAGTTCTGTGATTTGAAGGAGACCCATCAACTAATGTAGTTATTCTGAGCACTACAAGACTGACTGCAAATATTTTCTCCAGGGTAAGAGTTTAGGGCTAAAACAGATATAGTCAGATACGTAGTCAGCTAAGTGTGCTGAGCTTGCAGTAAACACAACAGAAGGCAAGTGGTAAATTTAATGATGCTTGCATTTCTGAATGGTCCTTGAGTATTTCTGTCGGTTTTGGAAGGCAATTAGAGGCCTTTAAGATAGTTCATTCTGCAATTTTGAACAGTTACATTTTTTTCAATGCTTTTTTTCTAATTCAGCAGAATCTAGCCTTTATTTTAATATGGGAAAACCCTACAGCCATAGTCTAGTCAGTATTATTAGTCAAAAGTAAATGCATATAAAGATGTTTCATATCAGTTAGCAAAATATATGTGAACTCTGAATCCTCAGTTAAAAATTGATTTCTGCATATGCTCATGAAAGTACAGATTGTATATGTATAAACTTCATATGTATTAGCTATTCCCATGCTTAGCAAGCCCATAAGTGAAGAAGCAAGTAACGGTTATTACAAAGTTTTACATGATCTCATGTCAAGTTTCTGTTTTATGGCAGAGGACTTAGAGGGCTCTCACTATTTTCCCTATCTCCCCACCTCCAAAAATTCTGGTTACGGTTTCCATCAATTTATAGCAGCACCAGTTGGCTCACACGTGTTCCCAATTTGTTCTACAGTTACGCAAGTGCTTGGATCTATAGTTTTTAGCTTTCTGAGACTTGTGTGAGGAAATGGTAATTTGTGGAAGACCTACCAGATGAGGTACGACATCCACAATGACTACAAATGAGTTAGTTCATCTTTGTAGTTATGGTGCAAAACAGCATTTCTCATACAGTATACATAACACGTACAGTGAGATCCAGGAGATTTTGTTCTCAAATCTTCCAAAGCAATGAGCAATCGTGAGCAATGTTTTTTGATTTTTCTTTTTACAAGTTCTTTTGCTGAAGTTAAGCCTCGCATATTCATATTTTTAGGATTTTATATCCCTGTGCTGAACCAAAAACTCATGAAACTCTGCAGTTAGAACATGGTGGATAAACAACAAAATTTGGGGAGAGAAAGCTGAAGAAATTAAGTTCAAATCATATAAAAGTGTTTTAGCTTATATTTTATCTTCCTTAGTGTCAGGTTTGATGTGTAATTTTTTGAATGAAAAGTGAAATACAGTGCATTATTATATAAAATGCCTCAGGTAGAAAGAAATGCAGTTTTAGTTGCAGCATTTATTTTGGTATTATACCTTCTTTAAAGGGCCTCTTTCTACAAAATGATTATTAAATAAAGATTCTCATTTACTGAAATGTTTTCAAGACCAACCACCTTTTAAACTGGTTTATAACATTGATTTTTATGCTTTAAAATCCAGAGGAAAAAATATTCCTGAGGCAGACAGAAATCAGTTCTGTGACTGATATAATTTATTTGTGTTTAGCTTTGGCTTTTCTAGCTCAGATGAAGAACAGAAATTTTCTATTGTGTTTGTTGTTACTCAATTCATAGTTTTCAGTCACTGCTAAAATATTCAGATACCAACCTGAAAATCTCTAATGAATGTTAAAAAGAAGAAGATGAAACCAAAGGCCACTGTCCATTCACAGATTGCACTCATTAAATGATAAGTATAATCCTGATGGAATGAGATGATATAAAATAAATTTTCAGAAAAAAATGAAAATAAGTGTAACTAAAAATAAAATAAAAAAATAACTATAAAAATAGGCATAATGATAGAAATCTTCATTGCTGTACACCAGAAATATAGAATATTTTGAAATATGCTGGACTGCTTAAATTCTGGCATTATCCTTTTCTTAGTGTTTTGGACAAGGAAAGGGGGCTTACAATAATATGAAAATTTAAACATACGTGTAGCCAAATCTCCATCAGTTACAACCATCCTTGCATTCCTATTTTTCTGTCTGTGGTGTGAAACCAGTTTTTATTATTCTTTTACATATACAACATCTTCTAAATCTGTAAACTCTGATGGTGAATGTTCAAAAGGTTTTATTCCAAGCCACAAGTTATAGACTTTTAAGGTGCCAACGGGTGGTATGGTGTTGGGAGTTCACAACAGGTCTGCCAGAAGCTTAGGCCTATGAGGCTTTGAAAAAGTTGATCCCTGAATACAGTGAATGAGTTGAGACAGCAATCCATATATTTCAGATGATAAATTATTTGAGGAGAGGTGTTCCAGGCTTAGGATTCTGGTCTCCTGTTTAGGAGTTCCAACTCCACAATAATTAAACAAAACATTACTATCCAAATAAATATATCTTCAAATGCATACAGCCTATATCGCTATACGGTAAAGGAAAAAATAAAATCAGTAACAAAACTAACAGTCTTATAAGCAACTTATACTCATTAAAATTGTTTCTTTTCCATTGAAGATTTCATTGTTCTTCTTTTGCAAAATGAATAACATTGTCCCCAAATTTTATGCTGTTTTATTTCGAAGGGAAATGGAATCCGATTTCTTCGGTAAAATCACTTGTAGTTAGATAAGACATATATATAAAGATATATATTTTTAAAAGAGAAACATTCCATAAATTCAACAGACATTCTAAGACTTACGACTCATCATCCTAATGACTTATTGTGTAAAAGTTAATACAGATTTCATTTTTACAGAATATTAAGTATATTTATCAAAATTGTTTACACTGTCAGTTTTAGTGCTCTTCAACTACTACAAAAAATAGTATAAGAAAGTTACGACTAGCAAAAGATCAAAACATAGCTTGAATATAATTTTCACCTGAAAAATATTATGTTTATATGTGAAGGATATCAAAGTGCCCATATGCAAAACTTCTACTCAGAATCAGTGAGTTCAGTAGTACTATCCCTTGCAAGAAATTCTCAGTATTTTAAAATGGATGGCTGCCTTATATGACACCTTATAAGACCTTTATTTTTAAGTAGATCATCATAGAAAGACCTACGTAATATGACACAAACAGAATGTACAGTGTTTCTTTACATGCTGTCAACAAATATGCCATCTTTTTCAATAAAAACATTTTTTCATCTCGATTGAGAAACAGCAACAACAAACCTCAAGGGGTAGACATCACTAAGATTATCTGACTTGTGAAGATGTATCTCCCAGAAGTCTTGCCAGTGTTTAGCTCAGATACATTTACCAAGCTGGCTTTTACTAAACACTTTAAGCAGGATAAACCCTCTACATTACTTAACTTGATTATTGAATACCTCCATGTGGCAAAGTTTGTCCAAAAATAAAACTTGCCTTTCATAATTATAATTCTGAGAACACTGAAAATTATTCAAACTCCTGATGCTGACTTTAGTATGCTTTAACTCAGACACTCAGTGTTTACCACGGTAGTAAAGATTATCTAATAAGAAATGGTGGCAAAAACTGAGAAAACAAACCTAGCAAAAAAAAAAAAAACAGGTGAAATATGCAGAATCAAATTGGTCCACTTTTGTTCCATGTGTGAAATTCATTTTCAAGAATTGTGACGATAAAAGAAAGTTGAACAAGTCATTACCAGAAAGTTTGTTTTTTACCCTTTGTTCTACTGGTAAGTTTCTAGTGCCTAATTAAAATGAAAGTCTAGCTGTCTTAATATTTACCCACCCATGACTTTAACAAGCCGCAGACTGTTTTCTAACGAAGAAGTAACTGTAAACTAACGTTGTACGCATCATTGACCTTCCAATCATGAGAATGCCCTATTTGAAGTCTGCTATACACTTTTAGACAAACGTAACAGAACTTTCCAAATAATATGATGCAGAGTAAGTTGGGTACCTAAAATTGGATTTTACCTTTTCACCTGGAGTCCAATCAATTTTTGTCATGGAAATTCGTGAAGCAAACACAATCACTGGGGAAAAAAACAGTGTAAAGGAAACTACAAAAGTTAATGAGTGATAGCAAACATGTCTGCTTATAAAAATAGATTTCATTTCCCCCTTCTACTTTTCCCTTCTCTTAACACAAGAGATCCTGAACAACCAGAATATTGCATCAAAATGTTAAGATAGGTAAATGAAATATATTATTTAAAGGGAACTAATAGTAGCAATCAAAACATATTTTTGAATAAATGAAAGTCTCTGGATATTCTTTCGAAGTACAGAGAGTAAGGGGAGACATTCCAAAGCTTAGATCACGTTGATGACTGAAGACTATGGCAGCAAGCCCAGCATTGCTGGAAGGGGAACAAGCTCAATTTTCCATTGCTCCACAATAGGCACCTTGATATATTTGTGTAATTCTCTCTCAGGATTAGGGCCATCTTTAAAAGCCCTTCACAGCTGCTGAAATCAAAAGCAGACTGTAGCTGGATGACATGATGATCTGCTGCAAACATTTTTTAACACTAGAAGATCACCTAAAATCCAACAAAATCATTGGGATGACTCTAATTTCAGCAAGCTGTGGCAAAATCCAGAAAGTGTGCTGAGCATGTCTTTAGGGAAGCAACTAGTTAAGCCAAGCACTAGTTAACAGACATGATCCAAAGCATCTGGTTAAACTTAAAGGAAATCTCATGTATGCCAACAGTATTTTTTATGTCTGTGAATTGGGTTCACTTTAGAAGTGGTGCCCCCAGTTTGCCGGCCTTCTCCGTACCCTCTCTAAAATGAAGGAGGTTGGAAAGTTGGTCTAGCTGAATTCCTGGTGTTCCTTCCAATCTGAATTACCATGTAATCCCATGAAGAGCATCAGGGCATTAGATTTAAACAGCCTGCTGAAGGAAGAGATACAGCTTTTTGAAATGACCCCAGAGCTCACCTTTATACTATTAGTAGTGTTTTGACATGCTGTATGCATTATTATAGCAGAAATATTAGAAAGTCCTAAGCAAAGACTGTAACCTCATTTTCATCCTTTCTTAGCAATGGTTTATCTTAAAAGGAAGATCATGAAGGTACAAAGGGAAGCAGTGGGATACACTATAAAGGATACTGGGAATGAAAGAAATGCATGATATTGTAGATATGACCATCCGTATGTGACACACAAAATAAGTGTTCCATCGTGGACAGGACTTGTAAGAGATTATAGATTGAAGTGTTATGTATACAACACCACAGCCAAATGCCACCAAAGCTCCTATGTCATGGACACTGGGAACAGACAGCTCCTGGAAAGAGAATCAATATCGTGGTTAGCTGTTTATTTGTACAGTGGTAGAAGTCAGTGAGCCCTGAGAAGAGCATAGCTACATAATGCTGAGCAGGAAGAAGCACCAGGAAACTGTCTTTTATCCCAATAGTCTACACATAAAAGATGAAAGAAAAAGGAGAAACAATAGCTGAGAGAGATAAACTAACCTTGTCCAAAGCCATCAGGTCAGTCAGAACACAGAAAAAGCATAGATCTGTTTCAGTGCTCTTCAACAGCTGGCCATTGCCAACTACTGTTTCCACAAGCAGGAACTGGCTTGTGTTTTTCTTAAGAGGTTCTTACACCTCCTTTTTCCCTTTACTCTGAATAACGTTTTCATCCTTTTGTGTTGAAAGCTGAATCTGCATTTGTGTGGCCATACTCTAACTAAGGGTGAGGTTTCCTGGCAGCTGAAACTGTGACTGCTATAGCTCTGTCCCCCACCATCCAGTGGCCAGCCACAAGACTCAAGGAAATGAATCAGCAGAAAGTTAGTTATATATTAAAAAAAAAGAAAAAAAGCGTCACCTAAAATAAGTTCTTGAGATGAAGATCTTCCACTTTCAGTCTCTTGAATTATTCAGCCCTCTTACCACTCCTTACCACATCATCAGTCTCTTATTCAATTTCCACAACAGGTGGAAGTATCACTATGTGTGGCCTATATATTTGTAAAACCCTAAGCATGGGAGATTCTCTCATTTAAAACACAAACAAGTAAAAAATCTGCTAACAAAACAGATAAGATTCCAAAGAAATTATTGAAGTTTCAAAAAAATTATTAATACTAAGTTATGCCACATTGGAATCCAGTATCAGACAGATAAATAAGCTTCAAAGTTCTTCTGTCACCAGAGCATAGAAAAACAGGTGCTATGATCTGACCAACTACAGTTCTATTTTAGTGATCCATGAAAACACATCTATTTCCTTTCATTATATATTTTTTATTATCTTTTTTTTTTTTGTCTGGAGACCACTGTTTTCTTTTTCTTTTAATGATGATTATGTTCACATGCCCTATTTGAATTTTTTTCCCTTGCCTTTCTTTCTCCTTATCTCCCTCTATCTCTCTGTGATGTATTACATTCTGGCAGATTTTAAAGCATGTTTCTCACAGAGGCATTGCAGTGGTCTCTCATCTATATTTGCATTTTCTTCTCTGTCCTTTTTGCCTTCTGTGCAGAAATGACAGCATTTAGTATAAAAATCATGAAGTAAGTTTAACTGCTGCCTTTTGCATTCAGCCATATATACAATATCCAGAACTTCTCTAATACGGCTCTCAGTCGTGTTCCTACCAAACTGGCACAGCTTCCCTGAGGAACACATGGCACGTAACTCCTACAGAACCACAGGAGATCTTGCTACATCTGGTGTGGTAAGCCTCCTAAGTTTTCTAGTCAAAGGCTGGGAGATCTCTTGTTAATCATGTTTAATATCTAACAGGCAAAAACAAAGCTCCTGAGACCTGGGTTTTTGCTTTGCCTTATTAATTAAGGGCTACTGGACTTTTCCTTCTATATCCAGTTATCTTTTTACAGCTATCCCTCCACTGTCTTTCATTTCTACACGTCAAACATTTTGTTGCTTGAAACAGAGAACAAATACCTTATTCGTGACCACTACTTTTTTTCTCAGAAGCTCTTTTGCTTTTTGAGAATGCACTGCTAGGGTTTTCTACCGCCCTTATTCTCACTTTCGTTAAGTGTTCAGAGAGCAATACCATTAAAGTCCCATACTGCCTAGCATACCTTACCTTGCAGCAAAAGCATGAAAATTTTTCCTTGCAACTAATTACACTACTTAAAAGACTCATCATAAGTGGCCTTAGATTTGTGTAAGTAAATGGAAATCTTAAATATCTCCAGTAGTATTTCTGAAGTCTTTTCAACAAACCGGATATTTTGCTTAGGGGAGAGTGAAAATGAAGTGATGCCCAATAATGTGTCAATCATTTCTAATACAGTACTCAGGTATGGAGCTAGCTCACCTGCTGGGGAAAAGCATTTAGAAACAAACAAATTGGACCCATGGAGTTGAATTTCCTGCATGATCCATTGCTAGAGAGACTAATTCCAGCTTTGCTTTGGTCTTTTGACCTGAAGAAACCATCTGACCTTGAGCAAATCTCACAGCCTCTTCTGTTGGCAATTGGGGATAAGTGTTCAATACTTGTTCACTCTTCAGTTAGAAGACCCAAGACTTGCAAGCCACCATTTCCATCTTCCTGAGCATTTTGGCACATGTAAAAATTTGCTAGATTAGATCCTCAGCTAGACTGAATCCCTACTGTGTTCTGAACCTTCCCTACAACCTGCACCTAATGTGCAAAGGAAGGTCAAAGCAGGGGAAAGGGAAACTAAGAGAGGAAGGAATCTGTGAATAAATAAAGTTTAGATAAGAACTAATGTTATTACTGTCAATGGATCCCTTTTGAAACATTAAGATCAAAATTTCTACTTCCTTGACTCTCCCAAATTGTTTTGCCTGCCTTATTTACCTTTTCCTTGTGGAAGCTGAGTTTGTTTTATATTTTAGTCCAGCAACACTGTTCCCTGTCATCTGACTTTTTTGTCACATATAAATGTAACCAGTGAGAGTATAGATATTTACAGGCAGAACAGTATGCAATGTTGATAGTGTTTGCTATCTGCATGCACTGCTTGGAGGTAGAGCTAAAAACAGCAAGATAACAGTCTAAGGCAGAGAGATTTTAGTTTGAAAATAGCATGTCAATTACATGCCAAATTCTATTGGCTGCTGAAGCCCTAGCAATCCTTTTTTTCAACTTCTCTGTACATTGTCAGGTTACTATAAGAGCATAGCAGTCTTTGCCAAAATGTTTCTCAAAGTAGACCATCCTTTAAAAGAAATAATTCAGCTGTTCCCACAGATTTAAAGTCAATATCTCAAACTACCTGCCAATTAAACTTGATTTGATTCTGAGAAGAATATATATATATATAAAGTTGTTTTCTCTTACAGACGTTACAAGATAAGCATGTACCGAACTCCTTATTGACACAGCTACATAATCAAAAGATGTAGTTTACAGGGTTAAACCAAATCTGTAATTTTAAAGCTATCGAAAAAAGTCAGGAGCAAGAAAGACATTCTTACTTCACTTTCCAAGTATCCATGCTGCGATAATGTTAACCATTCTGATCTATTTGATTTTTAATTGCTAAAATAACTTTAATTTTACTTATGATATGAAAATAGTCATACCTGAAAAGTTGCAACTATGCCCATTCCAGTACAGCCCATCAATCCAACACATAATGAAAGCATGTTGCATGAAGACCTGACAAAGTGTGATGATTCGTTCTGCTTCTCTATTATTAAGTATCTGATATACATTGTAATTACACCTGAAAAACAAAAAAAAAAGCCGTTTTCTTTTCAATGTTCATCTATCTCTTACATTTCAATATCTTCCCGTGTAACAAATTTACATACAGAATGAAATTATAAACATAATGCAATAAATAATAGTGCCTTTAATTTTGCAACTATCATAACATGATAACACTAATATGCAATGTTGAGTTTATCTAGAAATAACTTTAAATCAGTTGAAGAAAAATACTCATCTGAATACCGTATTAAATACCAGATACTGGCATTCCACATTAGGAACATCTGTTGCAGAAAGAAGAACCATAAGCTGAAAGTGGGAGAATTCATTCTGCTCTGCTATACAGTCTTGTACTAGGTAGAGCTACATCTCTTTATAGTGAACACCGTGAAGAATTAATACATTTTTGTAGCATGTAAACAGAAAAAAATAAATTAACTAGTTGTGTATTCAGAAAATATTCACAAAACTTTTGGCCAATTCTGGCTACTCTTTCATACAACAAAGGCCCCAAACACACACATTTTATTCCAGCCTACATGACCCCTATATGCTGTTCACTCCTGACAAAAACCTCTACTGAATTAGAGGATCATGGTTCATTAAAATATAGTAAGCTGTAGACTGGGTTCCATGAAAAAAAAAAGCAATGCTGTAATTTGGTTTGACAACACAAAACATGGTTTCATTCTATATACAGCTAAAAAAATAAATCAGGTAACTTTGTTCTGGTACTGCATTGCATTGCATGTTAGATGCAATGCAAACTAGACCGTGTGACTGAATGAGGCTCTTTGAAAGGTAAAATAAAGGATTTTACTCTGCATGAAGGCCATCACAGACTCCATATATACAGAGTAAGCACAGCTATTGATCCTCAGTCTCCTAGAATTGAATAGGAAGTGCCAAATTTCCCCATTCAAGGTCAGCAGATTGAGTGGAGGAGTAGGCATCTTTGCAGAGGAAGCTAAATGTTGTTTGTGTTTTACCTTGCTGCAGCATTCTTTAACCTGATGTCTCCCTACACCAAGCATACAGTTAGAGCACACTAAATACGCCATCTTTCTTCCCCGTTTTATTTCCAGTGACATTGACTACTTTGCACTGATGAGATGCTCTTAAGAGACAGAAGGACCTCTAAGGCTACACTTTGACAAGCACCTGGCCCTCTAGCTGGGAATTCCATATCACTGATATTGCCATTTAACTGTGGAGCACTTCTTGTGCTGATGTTGTATGGACTCCAATACAAACAGAGAACATTTGCAAGCTGACATTTCTTTTCTGTGTTCAGATCACATAAATTATACATACCTAAAAGTGCTGAAATATTAATCATAAAACCAAAGATACCGCTCTCTGGAGGTTTAGTTCCAGTGTCACTAAAGCAAGAAGAGAGAGAAGTTAAAAGTTAGTTGAGATCTGTAAAACATAAATGAGATGCACAGATGAAACCCCAAGAAGAATGTAGATCATGTGAACTGCTGTTACATATGTTAAGGCATTTAAACTTAAACATTGGAATGTCACCTGCAGGATGCTAAGCTCTATTCATAGTACTGAATCTTTATTTTCAGAAAGAAATCACATGTTTAGTGCATAGTGTTTGAGCTGTTTTCCTTCCCTTTCTGTATGCAATGCACAGAGATGTGACAGATTGCAATGCTTTGATCATAAATGACATAAATGATTTTATAAATGATGTTTTATCCACTAAACTAACGTTGTGATAAGCACATCTAATGATATTCAGTATCCTAAAATGTTAGAGAATTGGGCTTAATTTCCTAACTAGTTTGACAGGACTGTACCCCAGAAGAGCAACTGTGCTCCAATGCTTGGGAATGTTCCCAGGCAATGTTTAATTTTGTAATGCAGATACAGCTCAAGAGTACTCTCAGTCCAGGGTGTTGCAAGTCTCTTTTGCTGAAGCAAATTGCCCTTATAGGATATAATTAGAAGTTCCCTGGGTGAGGCAAATGGAGCATGAGTGTGAGATGAGCCACAGATTTTATATACATGAATACATATCTATATGAAAAATGTCATGTATTAAAAATGTATGTTGCATAGAAAATGGAATACCTTCACAAAATCCTTTTCCCTCTTTTCCCTATGTATGAGTGAACACCCATACAAACACCCATGCCAGGAAATGCCCTCGCCCTTCAGGAAGGGCATACTCCTGGGAGGATGTGGCTTGAAGTCCTCTCAAACAGGATTCTATGTGAGTCCTCTATGAAAATAAGAATACAGCAATGCCATCACCTCTTTGCATTATTTTTCTTGTCTAAGACACAGTGAGCTGAGAATATCTATTAGTTGAGACTCTGTAGGTCAAGGCAGTAGAAAATTTGTAGCTCATAAACCTTCACACAGCTTGGGTGTGAGCTGAGTTTTCAGTTACTCACCAGTACTAGGGGGCAGTGGTGTGACATACTCAGCAGTACTAATGCGGTTGTGCGTGTAAACAAACGCACCCAAGGAACTTTCCTGTCATAGACACACACAAGTTAAGGGTTGTACCTAATGCTAAACCGAACAGAGACTCTGAGAATGAACCTTTCTCTTAGGTATAGGATGAGACAAACAGGTACTAGCTAGAGATTTTCTGTGTGTTCCAAGAGGTTAAATCCGCTTCATTCCAACAGTGAGGTTGGATTAGTTTTCATGCTGGACATCGAAACCTACCACTGAGTGCAGCCAACATGACAGGCGCTCATCAGGAATGCCTGCGCTCCAGCACCCGAAAGAGAAAGCTCTTTCTACATGAGCAACTGCTTTTAAAGGAAGATTTTGACAATTTTGTTAACTTCAAGCCAGAAAACTATGACCATACCAAAATATCTATTTTTATTATGAAATTACATCATCTCTTGATCCTCTTGTATGTTACAGAAGCAATTGAATAATCAGTTCCTGATGTGATTTATAAAGAATGGGAGGAAGCTTAGAAAGCAGGGAGAACCCTTTTCTCTGTTATGCTGATGTAAAACAGAAAAATCTTGTATTTACTTTTGATGTGACAGGTTCCAAATTCTCAGACAACAAAAACTTGGGATGCCCAGGCTTTTAGACAAGTTTCTACAACTTCTCAAGCGTTAAGAATCCCTACTCATGTATTTTCTGAGGACTTGTTACGGCACGTACCCTGTATTAGCTGTTTCTCTCAGATAGGGAATTGATGAAAACAATATGGTGACTCTCCTTATGTCGTTTGACACTTCTGAAAATCATATTAATCCTTGTTTCATTCAGCCAATTTTTTAACTTTGAACTTCACATCTTTTCCTCATCTTTCTGGAGTGTTTTCATAAATACAACTGAGGGCTTCATTTAAACAGTGGGCCACTTGTGACAACTTTGAAGGACTTCTGCAGAGCAGAGGCTGCTCTATGCTAAGTACAGGATTGTGATCACTTCAAAGCTTCTGAAGGACTTCAGGTGAGAAGAGAATGGAATTGGCACAGGCAAAGAAAGCAGCCATCTGAATTTCTTGGAACACTTCACATCATAAGAGCAATCCAAATAACCTGAAGTTGCACAAACTCCGGTCATTTTTTTTTAATTAAAGCTTTTCTTAAGCTAAAGTGTTATAGTTGGATCTTGCTATGTAGATTTTTAAACTCAGTAATCTTAAATGTATGCTCTAAAGTTACTTCCTACCAAGAATATTATATGTCTGCAATGTGTTTACTAAGTACGCAATCATTCTAATGCTCTGTTTTGCATTAAAAATATCCCTAGGACTAAATTAATACTTAGATATATTTTTGTTTTACTTCTGATCTGTCAGTTTGTAAAAAAAAAAAAAAATTAAAAAGTATTCTGTGACAGTTAATGTCTTTTAAGAAAAGGGGAAAAAAAAGAGAAAAACCACCTATGAATAAAAAACTTGTGCTCATTTATTTGCATTCATGCACAGGTGAGCACATTATGGACAAATGAGGAACTCAGTTCAAAAATGACAGCGTTTGTGTCACCATCTCATGTAGCAGAATTCTTCCAAGTCCAACAGCCTTCTAAAGAGTTGAAACAGGGAAAGAAGAGCAGACAGGGAAGAAATATTTCAGGGCCAAAAGACTCATTGTCATCATCATATTTTCTGCGTAGACATCATGAACTATTTCCCTCCAAACTGAAGACTTAAATTTTGAGGTAAGAAGATTGTATTCTGCAATCAGCACAGTTTCAAAGGCAAATGTAAATGTGTTTGTTCTCTCACTGTGACTGCAGTCACATGGTAAACAAATACAGTTAACAAGTTATCTCAAGGCATACATAGGTTACTTGAATCTGAATAAGAATTTGAGAAATGTTGAACTGAAAATTGTCACTACTTGTCTCCTTTGTCCAACAGGAATTTCCCCATGCAAATTCTATTTAAGATATTGCACAACTGAAATTTTGCAACATTCTTCCTCTTTCTTTTTTATCACTAAGTTTCACTAAATCACATTCTTAATCCCATGATTCTGATTTTTAGTCTAAAGCAATGATGTGCAAAACAAGCACAAGAACTACAAATATTGGCCTGAGTACACAGGAGCAGTCATAGCATTCCCAAGTACACCTTCTACAAAGATCATGTGCCTAGATCATACACCTTTAGAACTGTTGAAAATGATTCACCAGCAGTCAATATAAATCCCTAGTCAAATCTTGTATTAAAAGTATTTAAAATAAACAAGCCATCTTTATTTAAAAAAGTCTTTTTGCTAGAAAATGCAGATGGCCTGAAATATTGCATGTTTGTTTGTTTCATTACTGAAAAAGCCACATCTGTCTTGTTTGGTTTTTATAAATTATGTGGATATTTACAGGGATTCCTTAGTTAGAGGATAAGAATGTTTTAGGTTTTTTCCAGTTAGATATTACCTGCACGCAGCTTCTTATTGATTTTCCTATGGCAGTTGTGATACCTTTGTCAGAGTTTTACAGCTGTGACTTCTTGGTTTGGTGTGCAGCTTTGAAAAGAACCACACAAGTGACCTATTTGTGCTGTCAAAAACTTGACTGTAAATACAATTATACATAAAATATGTCCCATTCACTCATATTTTACTCAATGACTTGGCATAAGCTGCAACAATAGGAAACATCATTTGTCAAATTTCTCAGTACAGAACCTCGAAGTCCTTCTGATCACAAACCATGTACTGGGTATGAAGGCAGTTGCATCAAATGGTTTATTTTTCTTTCATGGGATAAATTGCACTAACAAGCACCTTTGTGACAGTAATACTGTATGTAATCAGAGGAAAGTGGAACTGTAACCACGATTGTTAAGGCAGTAGAATATTTGTGCATGTACAAGAACAAGGCTTTCTAAGAGCTGAGTCCAGGTTTGGGCAGATAATCCTAGGAAGTTTTGCTGCCATAAGCATGAAGTCCAATTTTCTTTGGCTCAGATTGAATGAAGCTCAACTTGTGGGTTGCAGTGGGTTGTACCAGCTCACTTATGTTCACAGACCCTAACTTTCAAGGAAATTTATGTGTATGCTAACTCAGGTTAGCAATCCTACAAAATTACATGTTCATAGATTCTGTCAAGGAATTTGCCCCAGACTTATCTTGAAGCCTGTGTTTGAAAAGCTTCTTTAGATATCAGAAACCGTTCTCAGATTTCTGTCTCACCTTTAATCTGTTAAGAGACAAATGCTAGTAATTTCACTAGTCAGATTTAAGCTTTAACTAAATCTACATAAACACTGATTTATACAAAGCTGTGCTTAAGTGATGAATGGAATGGAATGGAATGGAATGGCGCAGTTGAAGGGACCTACTAAGATCATAGCAACCGATGGCCTGACCACTTCAGGGCCAGCCAAAAGTTAAAGCATGTTACTGAGGGCATTATCCAAACGCCTCTTGAACACTGACAGGAATGAGGCATCAGCCACCTCGCTAAGAAGTGTTCCAGTATTTGGCCACCCTCATGGTAAATTATTTTTTGTAATAACTACTCTGACCAGGTGTCAGGAAACTAGACATTAGAAAAGACATACAGCTCATCTCCTGGTAGGCTTTTACAGCCGCTGCTCCTACGGTGCAATGTTACAAATGCACACTTTTGTGATTCCTAAAAAGGCGCGTTGTAGGTCTTCATGGCACACCACCATCTGCTGCACTCTGGCCCAGTTCTGGAGTTACGGAAACAAAAAACTACATTGCCACTACTTAGTACGGAGCGCTGCGCTTCACTTTTGCTAGGATTCGGCCAGCAGCACACCTTGGCTCCAGTCAAAAGCTCTTTCAGACCCTCTTTAGCACCTCTGTCCTGCTCCCTCAGCCCTGTGCAGCCCGGCCCGCCTCACCTGATGTAGGGGACCAGCGGCTCGACGTGGCCCGCCAGCACGGCGATCACGTAGGAGATGATGAAGGCGGCCGAGGACCAGCTGACGAGCAGAGCTGGCACCACAGCCACGCCGGGCATGCAGCACAGCATGGCCCGCGGCTGCCCTGCCCGGGGCATCGGCGGCTGGGGCGGGAGCATCCGCGCTCACGGCCGCGGGGATCCCCCGCCCCGCTCCCCGCCGCCTGCAGCCTTTCCCTCCGCTTTCGTTTCTCTTCAGCGCTCTCCTCCCCCGGGGCAGCAGCGCCTTAGGGGCGCCGGGAGTCCCGCCCCGCGCGGTAACGGCCGCCAACGGCCAACGGCCGGGCCCGGGGCGGCGGACAGCGAGGGGCGGCGGGCAGCGAGGGGCGGCGGGACGGCCACTAAGCCCGGCGTGTGGCGGCAGCTCGGGCGGCGGGGCCGGGCGGGGAGAGGCTGCCCCTCCCTACCGGGTTCCCCGGCTCGGGAGGAGCCCAGCCGTTGGGTCTGCGTTCTGGTGGCTTTGGGGGCCCCCACAGGTGCAAAACGCGTCCGCCCTGGGCTGTGTGACACACAGCGTGACCTCGATTTGCAAATCAGGGTGTTCGCTTCCTTACATGCTTAGAGGGAAACGCATTTTAATTTACAGAATCACAGAATCATAGGGGTTGGAAGGGACCTCTGGAGATCATCCAGTCCAAACCCCTGCTGAAGCAGTTCCCTACAGCAGGTTGCACAGGAAAGCATCCAGGCGGGTTTTGAATATCTCCAGAGGAGGAGAGTCCGCAGCCTCTGGGCAGCCTGTTCCAGGGCTCTGTCACCCCCACGGTAAACAAGTTCTTCCTCGTGTTCGTATGGAACTTCCTATGTTCCAGTTTGTGCCCATTGCCCCCTCTTCTGTCACTGGGCACCACTGAAAAGAGCCTGACCCCCTCCACTTGACTCCCACCCACCAGATATTTATAAGCATTGATCAGATCCCCCTCAGTGTTCTTTTCTTCAGGCTGAGCAGCCCCAGGTCTCTCAGCCTTTCCTCATAAGGGAGATGCTCCAGGCCCCAAAAATCTTCTGTGGCCCTCTGCTGGGCTCTCTCTTGAAGTTCCCCATGTTTCCTGAACTGGGGAGCCCAGAACTGGACACAGCACTGCAGATGTGGCCCCACCAGGGCAGAGCAGAGAGGGAGGATCACCTCCCTCGACCGGCTGGCCATGCTCTTTTTAATGCATTAATACACAGAAAAGCAATTGCAAAAGCTACTCTATGGTTAAGACTGGAGGTATGCTGGAGACATATTCAGTGCCTTTTGGCAGTAGCATGCTGCTCATGTTCTCCATGTGTAACTTGAGTCTAATAATTCACTCAAACTTCATGATTACATGGAGCACTTTCACAAAACAAAAAAAAAAAAAAAAAAAA
>WBMW01004938.1:575390-586372 GCA_013396635.1 Penelope pileata
CAAAACTAATAATTGAAAGGAAGACATTAAAAAAAAAAAAAAAAAAAAAAAAAAAAAAAAAAGTCTGTCCCTTTTCATGATGACTAGTTCTGTGCTTCTCTGAAAGAGGTATTTTAGGTATAGGAAAAGCAAGGGCTTGGGGAAAACAGAACAAAACAAAACAAAACCATAGTTAACCTGTCCGTAGTTCATCTGTCTTAGTAATTTCAAGTAGCAGGAACTTTTTGCTGCAGGAAAGGTTTTATTTCTTTTTGATTTAGAAATGCAAAAAATAATGGATTGAAATTAATATTTGAGCTGCCTAAACTTATAATGATTTTAAGCTTTGTGTTTAATTACCCCTAAATGACAGGTATCTTTGTTTTGTCCCTTGAAACAAAAAATACTGGTAAGGCACTACATCCAGTCTCTCTGGTAAATAAATGGACAGCAGAAATGTGTTGATGTTCACTGTATCATAGAAACAAAATTTGATTTTTTTCATCAATAACATTGATTCATTTTGGTTCTTTATAGATCCTTGTAGATCCAATGTCATCTAAATGTTGATGAACATTTTAGGTGACATTGTTCAAAACGTCAAATTTTTTGTTCCCTGTTCTGCAAAACTGACTATAGTTTTGTAAGTAGCAAATAACTCACTCTTGAGTGAGAGTTGAGTACTTGAATTCTTCACATGACTTTTTGCAGTGCTTGGATGCTGTTTGGTCTGAAAACAGGTGGCAACTTGCTGTTTGATGATCGCTAGCAAAGGCACTTTGTTGCTATGTAAACATTTATTACAGCTCACCTGATGTTTCTTTATACATCTATTGTAGGAAGTAGTCAGTAACAGTGCATAATTTGTAAGTGATGATCTTTAAATTCTTTTTGTCAGCATTTTTACGTTGTTCTTCACAAGATCAATAGGAGTTGCAAGGGGTAATAAATATGGATTACTCACAAACATGGAGAGGAGTCATTTTATTTACTGTGTTTGAAAACATTACTATGATATTTCAGATAATTTATTTTGATTTATTGTGCTTTGGACAAATTATATTAAAACACTAGCATAAAAATATAAAATAATTCTGGTCTTTAATATTGCTGCACTGGATTTAATAAAGTGATTGGACTAATTTCTATATGAATTTAAAACACTGGTATAAATTTATACTTGTCAGTGTAATATCGTATTAGAATTATTAGAAAAATAAAGTCAGTATGTGCGAATAGTAACATATGTCTGTGAGTTGAAAACATATTATGGTAAAGGAAGAGAGATAAAATAGATTGTGCTGATAGTAGCTGTATTCCCACTTCCATTTCATTCACAGTCTCATCTCCATTGGTTTTACATTCATTATATGTGACTCTTTTCTTTTTCACATTACTTTCAGGGGAAAGTCAGATAATTTCAAAAAGCTAAGGTGCATAAAGGGATCTTCAGTGCAAAATGTCATGTAAGAAGCTCGATGTTTTATTCTATTACCTAAATAGAACTCTTTGCTTTTTCAAAAGCTGTGTCCTAAAATGATTTTTACCTTGGCATCTCCAATTTGAGACTGGTTATATATTGATTTTCAAACCAGCTTTGCACTCTGGAGAGTTGGACAGAGATGAACCTGAAGAGGTTCACCAAGGGCGAGTGCAGAGCCCTACACCCGGGGAGGAATAACTGCACATATCAGTGCAGGTTGGGGGCTGACCTGCTGGAGAGGAGCTCTGCGAAGAAGGACCTGGGGGTTCTGGTGGACATTTTGGCCATGAGCCAGTGGCGTGCCCCTGTGGCCCAGAAGGCCAATGGGGGGCATTAAAAAGAGCATGGCCAGCAGGTTGAGGGAGGTGATCCTCTCCCTCTGCTCTGCGCTGGTGAGGCCACATCTGCAGTGCTGTGTCCAGTTCTGGGCTTCCCAGTTCAGGAAAGACAGGGAACTTCAAGAGAGAGCCCAGCAGAGGGCCACAGAAGATGATTAGGGATCTGGAGCATCTTCCTTATGAAGAAACCTGTGACTGTTTAGCCTGGAGAAGAGAAGGCCAGTGGAGATCTCATCACTGTTTATAAATACCTAACGGGTGGGAGTGAAGTGGATTGGGCCAGGCTCTTTACAGTGGCCAGCAACAGGACAAGGGGCAACGGATACAAACTGGAACACAAGAAGTTCCACAAAAAACACAAAGAAAAACTTTTCTACTGTGAGGGTGACGGAGCCCTGGAACAGGCTGCCCAGAGAGGCTGTGGAGTCTCCTCCTCTGGAGATATTCAAAACCCACCTGGATGCTTTCCTGTGCAACCTGCTGTAAGGAACCTGCTTTAGCATGGGGATGGGTCTGGATGATCTCCAGAGGTCCCTTCCAACCACTATGATTCTGTGATTCTTTGTTTCCTGAACACTTTCCCATTCTGCCCCTCTTGCTGTCCATAGCTGCATTTTGGTCCCCTACATTTACTTGTTACTTGAATGCATTCTTACTGTCTTGTGGATGTGTACTCCATGGAACTCCAAGTGAACTCCAGTTCACATTTTGAACTGTTGATGAAAAGCTTATTTGTTTGTCGTTGGCCCACATTCACTTTCTAGCAGAAAACATGCATAACTAAAAGTAGTTTGAGTGGAAGGGCTGGTTTGAAGGCTCAGGTATTGAAGCAATAGCTGGGCAGTCATGTTTTCTATCTACATAAGCATCTCACTTCAACCACTGATAAAAACAATGTTGAATAGTATCTTATAAATCTAGACGGATTATTTGTGTACTTCACTTTGCTGATACTTGCATCTGTCAAATCCAGACCGTTTTTCCTCATTAATCTGTTCTTATTTAAACAATGAGGCTGAGAGCAGTTTGGACTGGCTTGTAAATACTCCTGATTTCCTCTCAGTGGAGCTGAAATGCACACTGCTGTGGCCTCTGATGCATCAACATGGTCCTGACACTGACATTCCCTTTGGTCCTTCCCGTGTTATACTTTGTGCACTTAAACTCCTTGCTGCCTGAGAAGTCTGTAAGGACAGCTGCTGTGCTCTTGAAGGCAGTTCTTGGGAAAGGAAAGCAGAGTGTTTGGGCAAGTAGTAGGCATCAGAGTGATCTCTACGTTGAAAGGTTTAGGTTGTAGTAGTTAGCTAAGTCAAAGAAGGTAGATGGAAGTTCAGAATATGTCCTATTCACCTGTTTTTATATTGCTTATAAACAGCAATCTAATTAAATTGTATAAGTTGCATATAGAAAAAAGCTATTTAAAAATAAAGGTATGGAGAAGAGCATAGCCTAATTTAGACAGATTTTGAACAAGATCTAAATAAAATAAGAAAGTGCTGTCTGCAGTTTGTAATTCCAAGCTCATTTGTTATAAAGCGATGTGGAACATGAAGGATCTACTTAGAAGGCACCCTCTCCCCTAATAAGTTGATCTCCATTATCTTTGCCTTGTTTTCAGGAAGATTCTGTGGAGAACTGTTATAATAGCTCTTACTTCCCTAATTTGGTAAAGAACTTGCTGGAAGAGGGAAGAACAAGTGAGATTGAGAACATGACAGTGATGAAAGTCTGGAACTTGAACAAGGGAGAGGGTAAGTACTTGGGTTAATTTTCAAAATCTTGTATTTTTCTATGCACAAGCACGAGGAAAAAAGCTGTTTGTTAGTATTCTTGACCATTGAACGCTTTAGAATTTTTACTAACTCCTTCCAATACTTTAGCAAACCGTACAGCAAAACAAAGTGATTTTTGTCTTACATAATATGTACTTTTTAAGTGTGAGTGAAGAGTACCTCCCAAACATCCTCTGTCCATAATACACAGGCATACAAAAATCCCAAATAAAATTGAAAACACAACTTTTATTTTGGCCAGCTACTTCACTGTTCTTCTAGCACTTTCACCCTTTCCTTAAACTTGAAAGTGTTTCCAGTGTAAAGCAAAAACCAAAAAGTTCTAAAAAATCTGTGTGTGGATTACATTTAGAATACATCAACATAAGGTCAGCAGGTTTTGCACTCAGAGATTATTTGTTGGGTTTATAAGCAACTAGACCCAGATATCTAGAGAGATTCTCTGTAACAATGAACCCTTTGGAATTCACAGACTTACAACTGCTCATAAGCAAAACTAGATCTTCCCAGAGATCAGAGTGAGCAAAAAGCAGTGGATGGCTAAATAGGGAAAGGAGGGTGCAACAGATGTGCAGCAGCAGGGTACCACTGTTATAAAGATGTTATTGGCTGGCAAGAGGAAAGCAATTTCCAGCCACAGGTTGTGCCAGAAAAGGAGGAATCAGAGACACTGCCTATAACATCTGCAGAAGAGTGTATGTAGAGTTCAGGCTGGCTTGTGGTATCTCTTCCTTTCCTTCTTAGTCACATGCCGAAGTTCTGCAACCTTCTTTCAGTAACAAAAGCATGTGTAAGCTATTCTCACTTCTGATATAAATTCATAAATGGCAATGAAAGCAACTTAAAAATCCACAAAGTATTATGCTGTGAGGCATTCGTGCCATTGCATTACTATTTCTGGCAAGCAATGTGTTTTAAAGTAGCTGTCAAGTGTTACAGATGAAGAGAAAAGATGGTTGATTTTGCTTAGTTCGGTTTGGTTCCCTCTTTGGTTATCTAGACTGTAATATCTAACCAGATGCCTAACCACAATATAGATAAAGACTGCTCAACTCTGAAAAAGAGCAGACAAGTCAAAAGTATTGCCAAGTCTATTAAGAACTGGGAGAGGTAACTACTGGCAACTGGTAACAACTGAGTTGTAATTGTGTAGTTTTCTATCCAAAAGGAAAAGAAAAAGGAAAAAAAAAAGAAAAAGAAAAAGAAAGAATGTTCCTGTAGTAACTGGTCAGATTTGGACTGGTGTCTCCCAACAATACTGAAATCTGATGAGAGTCTTATTCCAGATTTTCTAGAGAAGATTAGCTCTCTGTAGGTATATTTTTAACTCATTTACTCCCTCCTTTCACTATGTAGCTTTTAAAGTGATGGTTTTCAAAACAAAAGGTTTCATGGGGTAAATCTTTGCTTCCAGAAAGCACAAACTGTAGACTGCTGTGGGCTATCAGTGGCAAGAGAGATTGTTCAGCTGCAGATGAGTCATTCTGCAGTGGCTTTGTGCTCCCTTACACTGAATGAAGTAAGTCAACATTCCTGCAGCAGATAGTGTGTGAATTTGTAGCTAGCATTTTAATTTGACTCTGCATTTTTAGAAAAAAAGTACATTTTTAGTGTGAAGGCAATCATTCAAAGCAAAATGGTAGCTTTTATGCAGCTTTGCCATCTGGGAGAAGTACCTTTGCAGTTTTCTTAGTAAAACACAGTAACTGACAGTAAGTTGTTTGCTAAAGAGGAAAGGAAGTCATGAAATTCATCATCTTGCATTCAGTTAGGATGCAAAGGGATGAAAGAAATCAGATTCTAAACAGAATGGATTTGATCGGTACTAGCAAAAGCTATCAAAAATGTCTTTTTCTTTACTACATAAACTAAGCTGTTAGAAGTAGCTGATGATGTGCTGTGGCCAACCTCAGTACCTCCTGCTGTAAAAATCGGATCCTATTTTCATAGATTAAACTAGATTTGCCAGAATTAAAATCTCTGTTCAGTTTCAGGATGTTGATTGTTCTGTCTTTACCACAGCATATTGCTAAATCTAGGGATTTCAACTATTCCTTCCTGTTTATACCATGCTTAGCACATTGTTGGCCTTAGTGTTTGTTCCTTTCATAAACTTACTTCTTCTGTGTCTAGTTACTGTTGACACTAAGGTCTAAAATAGCCACAGAGATCAGTTTCAAATGCTTCAGGGTAACATTGTGAAACCTCTTTATGATAGAAGGTTTGTTTCAGGCTGATACAAACGTAACAAACAGACTTATTAGTAAAATGTAATTTTACAAAATGTATTTTGTCCAATTTCTTTTGAGAATGTTTTTTCAGTTTTAACAAACTGGTTTCCATCCTTATTTGACCTGTGCCAGCATCCTCCATGGTTCTTCTATAACAAAGATTTGTGCTGCATAGCAACTCTGATGGGACCAGAAAGAACATGAAATAAAGATTGGATGATTGTTCCTGTTCAGTAAAAGTGCAGTGGCAACAGTATCATGAGACATTAGCGAGTGCTCATCTTTGTACCTGAGCCATGGACACTGCAACTTCAAGAAGCAGAGCAACACTCTTGTTTGAGTGACAAAATGTGGATTGAGGAAAAGCTCATTCAATTCTTGAAGTCCCAAACAAAAACTGTAGAATCATAGAATTATCTAGGTGAAAAAAGAATGTCAAGATCATCGAGTCCAACCATCAACCCGACCTTCCGAGTCCCATCCCTAAACCATGTCCCTCAATGCCACATCTACATGTTTCCTAAATACCTCCAGGGATAACGACTCCATCTCTTCCCTGAGCAGCTGAACCACCCTCTCCATGAAGAAATTCTTGATGTCCAACCTAAAACTCCACTGGCACAACCTGAGTCTGTTTCCTTGCAGAGCAACTCTGATGAGACCAGAAAGAATACGAAATACAGATACAAGTATTGCTCCTGTTCAGTATAAGTGCAATGGCATCAGTATTGTCATCTGAGAAAAGAGACCCTCCTCACTGCAGCCTCCTTTCAGGTAGCTGTAGAGAGCAGTGCAGTCTCTCTTTGGCAGGATTTTTAAATTTCAACATTTTTTGCAGTACAGTGTGAAAACTCTCACTAGCTGCATTTAATCAGAGTGCATACCCTCGTGGGGCTACAGACTGATTTAGAGATAATCCATTACAAGGCACAACATTAGGGTCTAAAATCATCTTTCAGAAACTGACACCCTGATCACTTATGTTCAACCTCTGTTCTAGGGGTGATCTCAGTGGGAATGACTCTTACCAAAGATTAAGATCTCTGTAAATGGTGAGTCAAAACAACATTTTTCTGAATGTGAGAATACAGCCTGATGACTGTTTTTTTACTCAGTTATGTTCTGAATGACTAATGTTGATTTAATTATTGTGTTTGATAGATAGTAGTACTACCAAATTTACTGTGCTATATTGAGCTACTCATCCCAATATGCCTAAGGCTTTTGTTATAATAGGTTTTAAGAAACATAGATAATAAAATTTAGTATATTAGCATATTATATTAAGATATATTTTGGAGGAAGTACAGACAGAAGTCCTAGAACACCCTGCTGTCTCTCATCTCCTTTCCCAGAGAAAGCAGTAATGCAGCTCTTCAAAGTACTGACAGATACACCAGCCTGGTTTGACTGCTGTTAAGGGCCTAGCCTTCTAAAACGTCCTCTGTTGGCTCCCAGGAGCACAGGAAAAAACGTGGCTTCCTAGAGGAGCATGTCCTGAAAAGTATGGTAATACAGTAGATGAACATGCAACTACAGCAGAGAAACCTTGATGAGCTTTGGCGGTGAACAAATGGGCCAGAGCTGTAAAGAGGGGCTGTAGGGGTAATAACAAAATCTGTTTATTATTTTGTGCAATCAACTATTCTGCATTTTAATTTAACTGAATGTAGTTTTATGTAGAAGATAGAATCTTTGTAGAAAGTATATATATTGAGACACATCATTAAGAATGCAACAACTCAAAAGTTTGAAAACGCAAGTTAAGGCTTCTGTAATCCGGAGCATGTGCATTACAGTAGAGTGAGTGGTAAAATAACTGGCCACTTTTTCTCCCCTCCATCCTTCATTGTGTTGGGTGAACCTGTTCACAGCCGTGTAGAACTTCTAATTTTTTTTTACAAAAGGCCTGTTGTGAATAGATCAGGAATAGAAATGATGGCTGCCTAATTACAATCAGCAAATCTAAATTGGCCTATCTTGCAAATCTTCAGTGATGATGGCCCAGCCATTTCACACAAACTTTCCACAGGTGAGTCATTACCTTTCTGTCCTTTATTTCTGTTGCCTGACTTGAGATGTCTTTTAATGCTCAGAAGTTCTGAGCATTCATGAATATAAATGGAATATCTAAGAGCTAAATGCTTAGCCTTCAGAGCCATTGTTTAGCTCCTGTACTGTGAAAAATGAGTCCTAAAGTAGAAGAAGGCATGAAGCTTGCAGAATTTAGTCTTAGCCTTTCTGCTGGATAACATGTACTTCACAGAGGTGCTACAAGATATATTCATGTTTGTGAAACAGACCATACACTGATGAACACTGAAAGCCTATGAGGATGCTAATTCTCTGCTTTAGAGCAAGATTTGAGGACTCTGCAGTGAGCATTATTCTTAGCTAACAGAGATGCTTAGGATTTTAAGTTGATTATTTCTGGTCTTCTGTCTTCTGAACAAAACATAATTGCATTAGTGCCTTGCATGTTGAACTCTTACTCTTTCTCCCTTCCCAGTAAATGAAAATGCAACAGATTTGGAAAGAATATTCCATGATACTTCAGCTTCTCTAAGGAAGGAAAAAGGTGAGCAGTACATTGCTATTTTCCCAGGATAGAAATGAGGAAGAATAGCAAGAGCTCAAGGCTTCTTCCTGCCTTTCTCAAGTCTTACAGGATCTCCAGACTCATTTAAAAGAACTGGTAATTAGCTTGCTTTTGAAAGTAGCTTCTACCTCTCTCTTAAAAACAAGACCTAACTATAGAACTTAAAACACCTTGAATTCATAGAGCTTTCTGAGAGCTAAGAGACAGAAGATGGAGAAGGCAATTTGCAGAAAAGCAGGATCAAAACGAAATATGTTTTACAATTATGTAACTTTTAGTTAATTACTTCATATTCAATGAAATGCTTTTGCTTTAAGTGCTGCTACGTGCATCTTAAAGTTAATACAAGTACAGTTAACTAGATTATTCTAAGAGCCCATGTGTTTACATAGATAGTGATTTGGCAAGGCCCTTGAGTATATGTTTAATTATAATTGCAGCATCGAATTTTTGGCTATCCTGACACCTAGTGGAATTTATTGCTCCAAGCAGAATATATGGATTGATCTGCCTGTGGGATGATAGGGGAAAATTAAGGAAGTGAAGTGACCCATTCTTAGAAAAAACAGCAAGACAGTAATTTGTCTCAAGCCCTGCACTTTTAGGGACACACTCATAAAACTGGATAAGAAGTTGCAAGGCACCTTATCTGGTTTTTGAACCTGGACAGACTTCCTAGTTTCTTTTTCTTTTTTTTTCTTTTTTCTCTTTCTTTTTTTCTTTTTATTTTTTCCTTTTTCTTTCCCTTTCACCTGGTGACAGCGTAGAATTCAGTTTAAGTTACATTCTGATCTCTGTTCGTATAATGTGAACATGCCAAACCCTTTTAGTGTCTCATCAGAAGGCAGGATCTGATTGTTCCTTTTTTGTGCACGTTTCAGTTCAGATTTATATTCCTTGCACAGAAGATCAGGCACCGTCCCATCATTATCTGTACATCATCTGTACATTTTTACCTCTGTGCATCTACTGGCATAGTTTGGCTGTTACCATACAAACTCCTAGGAAGATTACTTGGTTCTCAATGGCTTTGTCACATTATATGGAAGTATTTTGTTGTCTGTGCAAATGTGTCATCCCTCACTTTGCACTAATTATTACTCCAGGCCTTGAAGTCATTCAGTTTTCCCTGAATGATATTCTGCTCTACCTTGTTGTTTCATCTCCCAGCTTCATATATTAAGCAAATTTTAGTCCATTTCCGCATTTATACTCTATTGTTGACCACAATAATGTTTTTGTTTTCCTAATCTGCATTCATACCTGAATTCTTCAAGAAAACCTCAGTTTGCAGACCCAGAATCTCAGGCCATCACTACCACTGCTGCCGTAATACTGGAGGCAGTGTCAGATAGGTATTGCCAATCAGTAATAATCGCTCAGTGCTTGGACTGGAGGTGGAGGTGGAGGAAGTACAAGCAAGTAGCTAAAGATTATTTTCCTCTAGGACAGTACTTTGGCACATTGGTGAGAAAATATGAAGGAAGAAGACTGCACATAGGAGGAGAAAATGTTAGCAGTGCTCAACAGGTGATGAAAGTTTGGCCAGAGGCTTCTGCATGCTGACTCTGAATGGGTGAGTTACCAGGAAGGGCCAGATAAATATGATAACCTTGATAATACACAGCAAGAAAGTGGAGCACAGCACTGCCTGGTGGCCTGTGAAGCTCTGACGGTAACCCCTAACAAATTTTCCGCCTTATAACCAATTAAGAAAGGAAAAACACTGTGACACCAACAAGGTAAATAGGAGTGGGACTCAGTGGATTGATAGGTCAGTGCCAAAGAGCATCCTTGGACACAATCCTGAACTATAGCTGCGTGCAGTCTTCTCATAACGCAGCCATGCAGACATACCAGGACAAACTTCTGGAAATGATCAGGCATTGTTACTTTGGGCAGGGAAAAATAAGAATGTCTGAGTGATGTTCACTGCTCAGAAAAGTCACTGCAGTCAGAAATAGAAGATGACCCTTCAGTGTGGGGATAAAGGACTGCAGAGATAGGTGCTATCACCCTTGGCCCCATGGGTACCTGTGGCACCTCTTTGCTTTGCTCTGGTAACCAGAAGTGAAACTTAGGACAGTGGGGATACCAGACGAGTCCTGTGGAAGCATTTGAACTCAGTGGCAGAAACCAGGCTGAGGCAGGTCAGGGTCTGGAGAGCCAGTGGTCAGCTAGTGACCTTTAGGTTCTTCACAGCATGTTTTTGTCCTTCTTGAAGAACTTCATGAAGAACTTTCTAGCCTGCTGGTCCCTGCTTTGTGAACCTCTCCCTGTGGTCCGTTTCTGTGCTGAAACACACAGCTTGCCTGTCTTGAGGCAAAACAGGACAGCGCGCCTCTGCCGACCACACCTGCAGAGACATTTGCAGGTGCAGAAAAATTCTCTTGCAGGTAATTTCAGGGTTACCCAGGACACTGCGCATCAAATCCCTAAAATTTTGTTCTACAGCCTGTAGGTAACAAAAGCAGCGCGGAGGAATGCGTGTGGGCGCGACCGCGGGGCAGGACTCCGCCCCGGGGCCCCACTCCCGGCCCCGTTCCGCCGCCCGCTGCC
>WBMW01004938.1:588371-778955 GCA_013396635.1 Penelope pileata
CCTCTACCCCCAGAGCCAGCTTTTTTGTTCCAGCAAGCAAAACTAGACGTGCTTGTTTGGAGTCATACTAATATTTCTGTTAGCGCCAACACAAAAATGGATGATTAATGCACAAACATTGGGATCAGGAATCATGTCCTAACAGCCTCAAGATGAAAATAAGCATGATTTCAAGAGGGGGAAAAAAAAAAAAAAAAAGCCCAGTAAAGTAACAGTGCATTAAGTGTGATTTGAGAGCTACAACATACAGGATGGTCAGACCTAAGCCAATGCTGCAGCATAATCTTAAGATAAATTTTGTGTTTCATGATAGTTTGCATAGGAGCCATTCTCAGCTGACCTTCCATAGGCTGCTCAGCTTTGTAAAACATTTTGTAACTGGAACAAGAGAGCCATTGTTATCACACAGCTGATACAGTATCTCCTAATAAAGGATCTCTTTGAAGATCTTTTGTTGTTATTGTTCCTTAGTGGTTTATAAATTTGTGTGTAAAGTTGAAGCAAAGAGGCCTTCAGGCATTGTTGGGATGCAAGCAACAAGAACAGAGAAGAAGAATGTATCAAACAGGGGAAGCATGTAACTGTTTTTATAGACATCTGTCTAAAGAGAGCTGCCATGTTCTTTTTTAGTGTAATTACACAAATACAAAAAATAGGTGTCAGAACGGTTAATGTTATTCTCCTGGAGAGCTGTACAATAAAATATTATTTTACATAAATACTTCTCTATTTCTTCTAGAAGCAGGTCAGTGTGAATCAATTCATAATGATCATTAATTACAAAGGTTTTTGTGTAGATAGCTTTTGGTATTTACAGTTTTAAAGCAGTGTATTTAGCAAAAGGACATAACGACTTGAGCACAAAGAAACGTAATAACGTGTCTGACATTTAAGGAAGTAGACTTTTTGCTCACTTTGTAAATCGTTTGCCCTTTGTGTGAGTGGAACGAGCTTGTACAGATGTGACTGTGATTGTAACAAGACCATGTGCAGCTTTGGAAATAATTTTGTATGTGCTTGTCACTGGCGCGTGACAAGGCTTCCCTGTTCTGTGTACTCCTTAAAAGTCTTTAATTTACTTTAGCAGGCATAAGAGGACATAGCCTCAAAAATTATGGGTTTGAGAGCTATTTTAGAGAAATGGTGGATTTTATAGTTACCACAAGAAATAAGCAGTAGTGCCACTTACATCCAGAAAAAGTAGTGTAAAATAAGTACTATCATTTTCTGGTGCTGTTCCTCCCCCTCAGTACATATCTGTTTGTGCTTCTCCAGATAAGATAAACCACTACCCTTTCATCTGTCTAAAGCATCATGAGATGATCCTGTAGTTTTTAAGGCTGATCTTCTGCTGCAAAAGATATCATAATAAATTTATCTCAGAGTAGGACATATATATATATATTTTAATCTCAAATTACTGCTTCAACTCCATGACTTGGGTTGCTGTAGGGCTGGGTGAACTCCAGTGTCAAGTCAAAGGGGAGCAGAAACAGAGGGGGGAGGAAAGTGTGCAGCCTGCAGAAACACCTAGCTGCTGGGTGAGCTTGGCTGTCGTGTAAGACACCTGGGTTGGGAAACAGCCATTGTCTTTAAGTTTGTGCCCAGGTTAATCTGCATAATTGGATATGCTGTGGCCTGGCTGTTGATTTTCAAAGGTCAGATTTCAGAGGTAGACTTGGATATGTCCTATATGCAAATAGAAAGGAAGACAATGAAAATTGTGCAGGGTTGCGAGTTCTTGTGTTGAAGCATATTTGTTTTAAGGTTTCAGTTTTGAGAAGCTGCTGCCTTTTTAAAGGGTAAGAGGCAAGGGGGAGGTAATCAAAATGAATAGTAACTTAAAAATTACATCCAAAAAACATAAAGTCCCTTCTTGCAGGAGCGAAAACTAAGTTTGTTTAAATTGAGTGTGCTCTAAGTTCTGGGTCTGATTCCTGGCTCAGTGTAATAATTCAGTTTGGATTTATTTCTGGTCAGATGTATAGTAATGCATAGATCAACCTGAATTAAATTGAGCATGCTTGAACGTTTCAGAAATAAGTGTCTTAATTTTAGAAGTTGGTGACATTAGGTTATTTCTTTTTCTTTGCAGGTTGTGTTGGAGTGGAGTAGAGACCAGTATCATGTTATGTTTGATTCATACAGAGACAATGTTGCTGGCAAATCATTTCAGAATCGGTGAGCTTTATTTGCAGTTGGAATATTGCATGTTCTCATGTTCAGTGAATTCTCAAATATTTAAATAAAGTATTCTAGATGAAGTAACATACTGTTGAGGAGGACTTTTCTTGCATGGGCAATTGTATCTGTAATGAATTATTAGCTTAGAGATTCTAAAATTGTGAGTTAGTGCATAATATCCCATCTTGGGAGTTTGGAATTTCTAATCATAGATAACAGTATAAATTTTAAATGTATTTAATTCACTTGGACTATCTGCACACCCAAATGGCAATAGTGTGAACAGTGAAGGGGGAATATGAAATAGTTTCTATATTAAGGTAAGAATTCATCTTGAGTTTTCTGTGACATCTTGTAAAAGGCACATTATTTAGTAGAAAAGTTACAAGGCTAAGAAGCAGCAGCATTTTGAAGCTGAATGGACTGAAGAAGTCACCCACAGCAGGTTAGAAACCAAGTCGTATGGGTCATTTGCTTCAGCTGTGCTAACTGCTGTGTGGTTCTTTGCGGTTTCTGAGTTTGAGTTTGTGTCTGAAGAGTTTTGGGGTCTGTTGCTCAGGAAGTCAGTGGACTGTGAATTGGTAGGTGGAAGAAGATACTAAGGAGATATCATCTGACTCATAAAGTGTTGATGCGCTTGGCTAGAAAAAGCCCTGAAAGTAGATGCGTAATCTGCACCGAGGTTTGTTGAATCATGGGACAGTAGAAATGATCAGATCAGTTTGTCGTACTTGAGCGGGTGCAAGATAGTTCACTAAAAGTACATTGCGTGATATTTGTGAATGCTACTCACTTTTATAACTTCATCTGACTCTGCTCCCCTATTTTCCAAAGGATCACAGATGAAAACAGAGTGATACGGCTCACGCAGGTTATTAGCTTAGTGTGTCCATCTTTCTGCAGAGTTGAGGTGAAAGCGTGATTGTTCCTGTCTGTACTAAAATGCTGCCTTCATGTTAATTAAGTACAGTGTTTTTATAAGATCTTACTCTCAAGGTGTAGAAATAGTTAACTTTCATTTCCAGGGGCTATTGTCATATTTCATTTTGGTTGTGTGAAACGTTCCTTAGATAGTGATGACTTCTCATGAAAGCTTACAGTGGGGTGTAGTTGGCTTATACTTCTTCATGAAGAGGCTCAGCTAGGTTTGAGATTATGGTATGGCAGCCTGGGAGAGATCCAGAGGCTGCTGTGCTCCTTCAGCAGCAATGGAAGCTGAGACAATGAGGCTTTGTCTTCTGGCTCTAATCTCTGCTACGAGCATGGCTCTCCTATGTACACAAACATCACGGGGATGGAAAGTGCCTCCTGGCAGGTGCCTCAACCTGCAGACAGCACATGGCAGGTCTCGTGTTCTGTCTGGGAGAGCTGGTGGCTCTGACTTCATCTTCAGGAAGAATCCTAGTCATGCTTTTAGGTTTGCATGTAAGAGTAGAGACATCTTTCAAAAAGAATATAAAGGAGTATCTGAAACAAGCCCCAACTTACTGTCTGGGCAGTCTACAAGGAGGTGTCCAAAATCTGTGTTTGTTGATATGAAAATCAATAGCAAATAGGAAAAAGTTATGGTGGTTTTTTTTTTGTTTTTTTTTTCAGTAGGAAGGTATTACAGAATTCCCCTTTTAGGCAGCTCTTTGGGCCTAATCTGTTTGCCAGTGTGGTGTCTGTGGTGAAATCACAAATTTCACCACATGCATGCACATGTAAATGCACATGAAGGAGAAACATAGCTACAGAATTTGGGTGGAGGAAGTTCTTGAACTTTTCTGACTTCAACTTGCAAAAGACTCTGCATAATTAAAATAACATTTGAGAAGGATAATGTGGAAGTGACTGTCCTGTTCCCTTTTAATTTAAAAGAAAAGCTCAATTAGATGCTTTTCAAAATATGAAGTCTTAGTGCTTTCTAAGAGGCTTTGAAATAAATCAGAAAGCTTTGGCAGAGACTGAGAAGATGAAGTCTTAACGCTGTTACTGACCCTAACTGGGAGCAATGTTAATTAGGAGCAACAAATAGATTGTGTATATTTTTTAAAGTTTGATAACCACTACTTTCCCCCAAAATTATATGCTAATTTGCTGTAAAAATGCATTAAGAAATTTTTTTGAAGTATTCAGATAAATTGTAAACAAACTAATGGATCTGCAAACAAATCACTTGCTTTGATAGCTTTATTTTTAAAATGATCTCTATAATCATTGCTAATGGAGAATGAACTTGCCACACTAGGGTTAATTCAGAGCTGACATTTCAGTGCTACAAATTCAGTGTAAAAAATTACGTAGTTATATTTGCTATTGTGCAAAAAGGTGCTGTTAGGATATTGGGAAGGTCTTCACAAGAGTGTAGATAGTACTAAAATTGCCTCATACCCTAGAACAAGTTGGAGTTCAGGCTTTTTCTTTTTCCACATTATGTTCTTAAATGGAGCCTGTGTAAATAAACTCTGCACTTTGCCCTGAAGACCGAGAGTTGCGTGCTTCTGAAATCAGCTGACTTGACTCAGGTGCTTCCACCTTAAACATGTAGCTGTAGAAATCAAGGGACCATCAAGCCAGTAATTTAATCGGTCACAATAAGCCCAGAAAAGCTGGAGGAGTTCCTGCCATTGAATTTCTACTTCTGTGACTCAAAACACGCACTGAATTGCACCTGTTAATTAACTATATCTGCAATATAGCTATGTAGCGTCTGTATCTCCTGAGAAGAGGTGGGGTAACTGATTAGAAGGGACAGCCTTATTCTGCTTTCTCTGCCATTCTTTGTTAGCTGGATGTAGTCTTAGCACCTCGGAGTTCTAGCATTGCACCTCGGGGGTGAGGTAGTCTTTCTGGAGAGTGCTGCTGGGAAGGCAGTGCTTTGTGCTGGATGTCCAGACCATCCTTAGGATGACCCTCTGGCATCCTTTAGGTGTCGGAGCTCAGTTGTTAGGAACAGTGGTGAATGGAGTACAAATTGTTCCTAACCCTTGTGTTGTGACCTGCTGCCCATTTACCAAATTTCGCACTTCAGTTATTGAGTCTCAGCCAGCAGAAAATGAAGCTGTGTGGAAATTGTCTGTGTGCCTTGCTGTGTGAGGGAAGATGGAGGAGGTGCCCATAAACTGTGTCTCTTTGCCTGTTGTCAGAAGGGTGCAGTGAGTGGGGAGGGAACACCTTTCCTTGGATACTTCATTGCCTGGCCCTGTGGATCTTAGCATTAGAACGCTTGCTCGATGCTTTCTAACCAAATGCTGCTTTTCCCCTAGTTATGTTTTCACTTATCTTGCCTATTTCACAGAAACAAAGATGTCAGAGAGAGAGAGAGAAATCAGCATCTGAGAAACTGAACTTATTAAGTGTGATTTAATACACATGGCAGGAGGCTGCATTGTTGCATTCTGCTAAAGTGTATGAAGGCCATCTACAGTTTAGGAAAGTACTAGTGAATAGCTTGACAGTGGAGCTGCTGTAACTGCTAGTTGGGCCTCCACCTGCTCTGTGGGGCTGAGGGGTTTGTCTCTGGCAGCAGCCTGGAGCACCTGCTGAAACAAAGCTGGGGGCCTCAGAGAGGAGATAACCGTCAACAAAGAGAAAAAGGTACTGGCAAACGTTTCTTTGCTGCTTCTGCATTAGGTATGCTGAGATAACTGAAGCTGTTCAGCTGCAATCCTGCAGTATTGAGTTGTGTCAAGGATGGATTTGACTGCTGTATCTTGTGGCTGAGCTCAGGTACCCTGCTTAGGTTATTGGTCTGTGAAATGTCACGTTGTTGGAGATGTAGGAGTATTCTTAAGACCTGGTCCTGTCGAGATCTTACTGGCTCTGGGAAATTTCCTGATGTATAAAGTCTTAAATCATGCTTTGTGCTGTCCTGCTTAGTTTTAGTGGCTGGTGAATTTAGGTTGTGCCTAGATGCTGGTTCTGGCTTGAGAAGCATTTAGTGGGTTGTTGGGAATTGGGTTATAGGTTGACATGTCAGTGAAATTTAGAGAGTAAATTTCAGATTTCTTTAGTTACTGAATTGTTCTGGCTGCTGTGTATCCATTTTTGGTTTTGTCTGGGCAGTTTTGTCAAGGGCTTGTGCATAATTAGGAGACGATATATATAGATAAAGGGAGGCTTTTTTCTTTGTCATGTTTGCAGCTCAGACCCCATTTTTGTTGTTTGACAGAAACCACTATTGTAGGATGCCACAAACACTTGTCATGTAATATTAAGCAGCTCATGTAACTTTCATTTGAATTATGTAGGCTTTGTTTACCCATGCCAATTGATGTGGTATACACCTGGGTGAACGGCACAGATGTTGAACTGATCAAAGAATTGCAACAGGTCAGGGAACAGATGGAGGAAGAACAGAAAATAATGAGGTAATAATCTTGTGTATTTTTTCCACTCCTACTGACAACAGCAATCTGATGTGGTACTAGCCCTCTTTCTTTTTTCCCTTGTTGCTCAACATGAAAATTCAAAGCGAGTATTTTCTTCGTTTGACTATTCTCACAACCTTGTTTCAGTTCTGGCTGTGAAGCATCACCTAATCAGAAAGCTGTTTAAAATACAGAGCATAATAATTTAAAGTAATTGAGGCTCTTTTGTCTTGAATTTGTAAAATGCCGTGCTGAAAACTGTGCTTTGTGTAATAGTCATTTTGTATTGATTTCTGTAACTGTTTCTAAATAAAAATAAAACTGTATCTTTAATGTATGACCTCTCTTCACACCCCTCCTACTCACTCCTCAATTTTTCTTCTTAAACTGGGCTAAACAAAATATTTGAGCATATTTTTCTAAAAGCTCCTTCTTGAAACTAGATTTGTAGTCTCCTAAAGACAGAAACTGAGGAAGAGGAAAATAACTTATTCAGATTATAAGCATACTGTTCAGATTATAAGCGTACTATTCAACCTTCTAACAAAGGAAACAAGGAGGAAGGTGTAATGCTGCATTCAGAGTGTTAGAAATTGTGCTATGGTGGCCTGTAAAATTACTGATGTAAAGGCTTCAAACAGTACTTAGCTTCATGTTTTTTAACAAACACAGGCAGCTACAAATATCTTTCATTATCTTGTAACCATTGATTTAGTCATTTAGAGGCAACTCTATGGTAAAATGTTCAGTTTGGGCCAGAAAAATACCAAATGAAGGAACAAGAACGTATTCTGAGTGTTCAGATTTCAGATTATTCTGAATTAAAATATTACAAATGAGTGTAAATATTGATCTGATTTTTGGCATGTAATGACTTGCAGTTAGATACCATTGACAATGGGATTACAAATGAAATTCTAGGTCTGTTTTGCCACTTACACTGTGAAATACATTTTTAAACATCTTAAACATAGTCTCTGCTCTGAAGAGCTTTCACATTTATGTAGCAAACATTAGTAGTTTTAGCTCCATTATACAAATGGACAAAGAGATGCTGTGATTCCTGTTTTATCAAGGGAAAAACACACGTGTTCTTCTGTAACACTGATTTGAAAAGTTCATATCAAACTCAGGAGTGAGGCTCGTGTCCTTGTCACATTCAGCACCTAAAGGGACAGCCAATTACCTCCATTTTGTATAATGTTTGGTTTTTTTCCCCCCCATGTATTGTGAAATTGGTTAGCACAGTTAGAAAATGAGTTTTTCCTTGGTGTCAAGATGACTGTGGAAGACAATGGCGAAGAGTCTATAAATCCCTAATGAGCGTATTTTGTACTGCAGAGTTAGTAAATTTTTGCTTTTTTGTTGGTCCATCTGAATCAAACTAGTCACTGTCGAGATGCTTTATTCTTCAGAGGGAGAGCAGCTTGATGGATGGCCGTTTTCTTTCTCTTGTTGTGTAGGAGCTGCTGTTGTGATCATATTTATTATTGCTGTTAATTTTTTGTAGCACCATCACTGCTCTACCTTGATTGGCTTCTACATGCACACAGCCAGTGCATGGTAGACCTTATCAGAATGTGTATGTTAGGCAAAACTCTGAATTCAGTCCAGTTTCAGGTCACTTCTTCCTGGTTTATTACTGTTGTTTTTCCCTATTAAGAGCAGTCTCATTAAATAATCTAATAATAACCCCTGAAAATCTTGTTGGCAGAGTCCCAGCACAACCAAGAATTTTTGAGTTCTGCTGCACAAGGATGAGCAGTGAGGAAGCACGTGTCAGCCTGCGCTTGCCTAAAGTAGGCCAATGGCCAGGCCTTGGCACTTTTATGGCTGGCTTTATCCGTGCTTTCACAACACAGCCCTGACTCAATTAGAACTCTGAAATTAGATTAAATTCTTTACAGTCAACACGATGTTATTTAATGTAGTTGTTTTAATTTTGTAATAGGGAAATCCTTGGAAAGAATGCAACAGAACCAACAAAGAAGAGGTAAGGTGGTGTTTTTCTTCTTAATTAGGTATAAATTGAAATAAACTATATTCTCAGCTTTAGCTGAAAGAAAATACTGGTGAGGGTTATTGTGTTTATTTTTCTACAGCCTGAGCATTGTTTCCTCCTCTGTCATTTCAAGAGAAGATGATAGCATGATTATGGATATGCTGAATAACAGTAACATGACTGTGACGAAGATGAGCTCCTTTGTGTGACAATTTCTGAAGTTCAAAAGTCATATACTTGTCACTGATTAGGCATAATTCATGTTCTGAGGATGGATTTTTAATGCAAATGTACCTGGAGTTTTACAGTTGAAAAGCATTAAGATTTTTTTTCAACAGTGCCTTCACCTGCCACTTGTGTACATAGCATTGCAAGTAATTGTTTGTGGAGGGGCCAAGGCTCTTGTGTCTCTGTGTTGCCAGGAAGCAGCAGGGCCTGCTCTTTCTCTTTCTTCATCTGGCTTGGTCATTCTGCTGTTTAGAAACATTTATAAGGTCTTCTCTGTGTCACATCTCAGTGAACTCTGAAATCTGAAAAATCTTAAAAATCTCAAAAAAGCTGAAAAATAAAAATATTTGGGTGAGAACAGAGTTATTTGGGGGGAGGGAGCAAGGGATTGGAGAAAGAACTGGGAATGCAGTAAACTGTAGCAGCAGAATATTTTGTCTGCTGCAAGATAAGCGTACTCTTTAATTGTTCCCTCCCTCCCCCAACAGATGTTAGAAATAATTGATCCAATTTTACAAAACCATCTCTTGTTGCACTTAATATTGATTTCTGTTATAATTTTTCTATTGGTGTTAACTCTACCTTTTGGTATTTTTGCTGTAGTGAGAAGCAACTGGAATGTTTGCTGACACACTGCATTAAAGTGCCAATGCTTGTCCTGGATCCTGCGCTGCCAACCAACATCACACTGAAAGACCTCCTGTCCATTCATCCTGCTTTACAAGCTGCTAACAATATGTTCTTTGTAGCAAAACCAAAAAATCCTTCAACCAATGTGACAGTAATTGTTTTTGATAGCCCTAAAGATGGTAAGTATCTATTTGTTAGATTCCAGACAGTTTTCTAGAAGATTTTTACTAAGTTGCTGTGAATTAAGTTGATTTGCTACCATTACTGCTTCTGCCACTAATTTTCTGTTTGACTTTAGCAAGTCATACAGTGTCTCTCCCCCTCAGTCTGTTCATCTAAATGATGACTTCAGTGATAGTGGTTCTTACCTACCAGGCAACTGATTACGAAAGATTAAACAGTTCTGTGCTTTAAAGTACTATTGCAAAACAGAGTAGATATCTGAAAATCTGTGTTGCGCTGATGATCTCCAAAGACTGAGGATTAGTTTTAGAAATCTTCTTTTAATTGCTGTGGTACGTAGGCTGAATATTATGCAAAAGTTCTGCCCTTCCTCAAATGATTGCACACCTTAAAACAAAATTATCTGTGTGTTCAACACATAATTAGGGTCTTATAACAGGTACAGGCTTCTTATTTAGTTTAAGATGTAGTGCCCAACCCACTACCAACCACTTGCTCAAACACAAATGTTTATTTTATCACCAAGAATTATTTGCCAAGTGTAAAGACAAATCTTCACTCCTTAAACATTAAAAGGTTTTTAATTTACAAAAATATATTTCAGTTACTGCAGTATAGAAGTGACTTCCAGTTTTTAGTTCACAATGCATTCTGTTTATTCTAGCTGAAGCTGCCCACTCTGGAATGTTAAAAGACAGCAGCAAACAAATAGTATGGAGGGGTTATTTGGTATGTACTTTCAAAATCTGTTAATTAGCTTTTTGCTTTTGTATATCATAAACTTTGTGTGCTTTTTAGAAAGTATGTCTGTGCTATTCTCTCTCCATAACTTGCGTGTAGTAGAAAGTGATAGATATTTCAAAATTACTCTTATTTCAATTTTAAGGTTTGAGTTAAATGATGAAATAGACTATTAAATCTCTCAAGTGCAGAAGGATTGACAGATGATGTAAATTACTGTAAATTTAATAAAAGACTGTCTTTATACCCTGTCTTGTTTTCAGACTACAGACAAAGAAGTTCCAGGCCTAGTGTTAATGCAAGACTTGGCCTTTCTTAGTGGATTTCCAGCTACATTCAAAGAAACAAATCAGCTACGAACAAAACTACCGGAGAGCCTGGCCTCTAAAGTAAAACTGGTAAGGATCTCAAGGAAAGAGTAACTTATTTGTACTGATTTTTTCTTTTTTTTTTTGGTTGGGGGGGAATGCTTCATACATGGACCTTGCCTATCTAGCAAGAGAACTGCGGGTGACTTTATGACATTTCTGATAGTAATCTGTTTTTTTTTTTCCATGTGACTCTTTTCCTGAACTGTGAAGAGTAGCAAATAGTGACTCAAATAATTGCCTTCAAAATGCCAATTAACCATTGTGTGACTGTTAGATATAAGGTATTAGGTTTGTTAGTCTGCATTAATATAGCAGGGTTATCAGTTTCTTCCAGCCATTTGCTATAGGCTGTTGCCTTACTAAAGTGTACTGTATCACTGGATTTTGTGTGGTTTCTTAGCTTTTTTTTATTCTCTTGCTTTTGGAAGAATTTTCTTAGTAGCAAAAGTAATGAACTTTTTCACAGCTGAATGCTCTATTTCTCTCTGTAGTACTCTGTATGGTCCTGAGCCAGTTACAAGTGAGCTTACCCAGCTGCAAGGCAACAGTAGATCACAACTTAGATGACTGTGTCACCCACTAACATTTTGTGCCTTCCATTCTCTCCTGACAATTGCACACCTTTTCCAGTTACGGCCTGGCAAAAGTTTCAGAACTCTGTGAAAATCATTGACTTAGGCATTGGAGAGACCTGACTGAGCTCTTTCTGAAGCAAGAGCTCAACAACAAGGTGAAGAATAGTTGGTCTGCTACTGGTAACCAAGTTGAATATTCTGTAAAGAGAGCCCTGGGATGATGGTGATGTGAAAAGGGCTGAGGCCAGGAATTTTATGGAGAAGAAGGGAGTTAGAACAGTTTGTAGAGAACTGGGATGTCAGTCCATATAAAAATCTTTCTTTGTTAGCTTGATGTCCACTTGTAGGATATGATAATTCACTTTGTGACTTATTGGCACTTGAAACAACATGACTTGCTTTCCTTATCTCTCTTTAGCAGGTTAGGTTATCACATCATGTATTCTGCAACAACTGAAATGGTATTGTGTAACTGGTCTCATAGGCTGGTCACACAATGCAAGCTGAATTTCTTCTTTCTTGTCTTGGCTCCTGTTAGAAGGTTGGTTTAGAATCTCACTAACAATGGTTAGAAACAATGCTAAGTAAACATTTGTACCTCTCTTCCTACCCCTCTTAAGTAGCTTAATATAAATAACTCTTAAGGAGCTATTTAAGCTTAAATAGCTCTTCTTTTGATTTTGTTTACATGTCCTGCATGTCCTGTGTATTTGTAGAGAGTTCAGTATGACCTCTCCTAGCATTTGTTTTACTGAGTTAATTAAGCTGTGCTCTTCCCGCAGTAATGGCTCTCCATTCCTCTCATCCTTCTGATGGCCCTTTCCTGACACTTCCACTGTCAATTTGTCTGTCTTCAACATGATCAACTAGAATTTTGTATGGCATTTCAAATGAATCATCATCAGAGCTTTTTATATGGTGACAAGTGCATGGCTAACACAAGGCCACAGACTTCCTGTATGCTATATTATGCTCATTGCAAACAGTTTTGGTGGTGTTTCTACATGACATCCATTGCCTCGCACTGCTTTGTATTAATGCTCCTCATAAAATGATCTCTTGCTGTTTGGGTGAGTAAGGGTAGATGTGCTCTGTGATAGCAGCATCCTTCCTCTTCTTTCTTAGCTACACTCATTAGATTGCAGTGGATATTCATGAGGTCAATCTACCATCTATACTTGTTTTTTCTATGCTATGAATATGTACATTTTGAAATCACTTTAAAGAAATGTTGTTTGCTGTAGGGAAATTAGATGGTTATCCAACAGGAGGTCATACTTCAGTTTTGCTGTCTGGGATGCTAGGTTCTTTATTTCAAGCTTGCATGAGGAGTGTTGGTTGACATTCTTCCTGCCTTAGAGAGATCTAAAGAATTTGAATGTAAATACGTTGAAAGGGAATGGATAGAGTTTGATTTTTACTGTTAATAGAGCTATATTGAAAAGTTAAAATGTTCAGAGCTCAATTTGCTTTAAAAACAAAATAAAAATCTCAAACAGGATCCTGGAAGTGAAATGTGTGTAGACACGTTCAAATTTCAAGTTTTAAAATTGCATAATTTCTTTGATGAAAACATGTTTTTCTAACTGGCAGCTTCATTCTGAAGAAGAATAATGAAGATAGTCATTGTAACTGGAAATCCCTGAGCTAAAATGTTATTCTGCATTTAAAAGCAAGTTGATTATTCTTTGAAAATTGATACCTCTAGATTCTTATTTTTTTTTGCAACCTGTGTCTGCTTATAGACAGCAAGAATGGTAAATCAATAACACCAGTTTGCAGACTGGAATCTTGCAGACCTGGCCATGTTGGCCCATCTCACCTGTGATCAAAGACTGAAAATCTGCTTGGCCATAGAGTATCTCAAGACTTTTAAGTACAAGTTCAACCCTTTGGGCATTAAGCCTTTTCTGTTTCCTCAGCACACCATAAGTTACAGGTTTCTGGTAGTTTTAACACATTTGATTTAATGAAACTGAATTGCTCAGAATACCTGTGACTTCAATTACCTTTTCATTTATTCAACTTGCCCCTTAGCAATCAAGAAATTTAGTAACAAGATGCTCCTTCATTTTTCCTTGTTTTAACTTGAAATCAGTCAATTTATGTTTTCCTCACCCCAGGTTATTTCCTAGGAGGAGCTCTTCTGTAACATCTTCATTAATTGCCAATTTGGTATCTGAAATAATACTGCCTCAGTTCAGTGGTAATCTGGTGGAAAAGAAATCTGTCTGCTTCCATATCTGGGAATATACTGGAGCACAATCCTAGACAATGTTTGTTCTCTGGTCTAGTTTTGTAGATAGAAGCTTTCATAACAACACAGTTCTGGGGAATGTTTGTCTCTTTCAAGCAGCATTTGGAATTACATTCTATCCCCCTAGAACAAATTGCTTTATGTTCTTTTTCTAAAATAATTTTGACAGTTTTTATCCATAGTGTCCTACTTTTTTCTTTCGAGTTCTGGTGCCTTGCATCACTAACACTCGGTGTCCCTTTGTCAGAGTAACTATTCTGTCTTTCTTAGACCCTTAAGTGTCCTTCTGTCCTTGATATTCCACCACCTTCCCTTCTTGGGGGCCTGGAGCATCTCCCTTGTGGGGAAAGGCTGGGAGACCTGGGACTGTTCAGCCTGGAGAAGAGAACACTGAGGGGGGATCTCATCACTATTTATAAATATCTAAAGTGCGGGAGTCAAATGGATGGGGCCAGGCTCTCTTCAGCAGTGTCCAGTGACAGGACAAGGGGCAATGGGCACAAACTGGAACACGGCAAGTTCCATACAAATACAAGGAAAAACTTCTTTTCTTTGAGAGTGACAGAGCACTGGAACAGGCTGCCCAGAGAGGCTCTGGAGACCCATCTCAACACCTACCTGTGCCACCTACTGTAGGGAACTGCTTTAGCAGAGGGCGGGACTGGATGATCCCCAGAGGTCCTTTCCAACTCCTGTGATTCTGTGATTGTGTGATTCCATGTAATATCTGGCTCATACTAATATTTCTGCTGCTGAAATATATTTTTTTTTTTTAGTATTGGAATACCTATTGTTTTTTGTTGTGTGGGTGTTGTTTTTTTTTTTCAATCCGTCTCTCCTCATGACACTTTCTAACTTCATTAGTTATAGTTATTTCTCTAATACTATATCAAACTATTATTCCAGCCAGCAGTGATGCTTTTTTTTCTCCTTGGTACTTCTGTATGAAATTTAGCTTCCAGGATTGAGAAATTCATAATTCTTTCCAGGCTGCACCTCTGGTGTCTTTAGATACATCTTCCATCTCCTTGTCTGTTTACATGGGAGTGACATCCAGTGCCTATTATCGTTCTACATGATTTTTCTGTACCCTGTCTGGATTGTTTTTCAGTACTTGTTGACAGTTGTGTCACCCTTTATGTGCTCTTATCTTTCTTCCTGTAAATGTTATCACTGTGACCAGCACATTATCTGTTTCTATGAGCTCCTCCTCTGCAATTCGATTGGGCACTTCTCTGTGTAAACACAGTTTTCCTCAGGAAGCCATTGCATTCTGCAGTTTCTCCATCCAGTTGTCGTTGTGTCATTTTTGCCTGTGTTCCACTCCCTCTCCCTCGATGGTAGATGCTTTAGAACAAATAAATTGAGATTAGTGTACCCTGCGTGGTTATAGTGAGGTAGGTAGCGGTTTCTTCCCCAACCAGTTGACTAATCCTCAATTTATTCATGTTAAATCTATAATGGAATATGTGGATAAAGTGTAAGAAATGCTTTTATTTTCAGGGTCAAAAACCTTGCATATGAAATGTGGATATGCTTTTCTTTTTTAACAGAATCACTTACTAAGATTTAGTTCTCCTTTCAGTGGAAGTTGTAGGTAGGCAGTTGTGGTAAATGTAGCCAAGCGTGTTTCCCTGCTTACCAGCTAGGACATGCTAGATTAATGCTACTGTTAAGTAAAAGAAAGGTTGGTTGTTTAATCTCCATTGAAGTTTGCAGTGATTCTTCTGCAGTTACCACTTCTGGAATCTAAAGTCTGTGAAGTGGTTTGAGATGCTTCGTGGAGAGGAAGAAAGTGGTACCTGTGTTAGGCTAGACTTGTCTCATCACTGTCTCCTGATTCTTAACAGATTCCTCTCTATCCTCTTTAAGGACAGTTTCTTACTGTGGTGCTGAAAGTAAAGAAAAAAATAATTTAAATTTTCATCAATGTTGTTCTTAGGAAGAAAGGTGGGAAGTAGAGACAGGGAGGAATGTACCCCTTGATAACTTTTGTGCTGAATATTGATAATGCTGCTTTAATCAGATCATTTTCATTTGATTGAAATCACTTCTGAATCCGAAAAGGACTAAAAGTTGCTCTGACCTCTGGACCATGTGTTTTTTGGTCTATAAAGCTTCAGTAGTTCTCTGAGAGAAGCAGTTGAGTTCAAAAGGAGATTTCAAGGGTGTATTGCATATGTATCTTACAATCTCATAAATTTTTGTACTTATGGCCTGCGTTCAAGTGTAATAATATGGGAACTTATTTCCTTTTGAAGGGTAAACAGCAGTGTATTTGGTGGTCACATCTGTTGCTTTGTATTACATGCGTTTTGACAGGTGTGGTTGGAAATGGCGGGTTTTTATTTTCCATGCTTTCTTGAAAGTGCATTAGTAAGCCACTAGATGGTGGTGTTACTCTGATTATGCATTTGTCTATTGATAAGCTGTATTTGTTCAGGGGCTGGAGAGATGTTAATCGAATTTATCCATGCTGAAGAAGAGCTGGAAAAAAGTGTTTTCTGCTTTTCCTTCCCCTGCCCTTACCTACATTTCCGAACAAAATTGTTATTATTCAGCCTAAAAGAGAACATTGTGACCCAAAAACTAGGGAGCTGGTAGTGGTATTAAGTCTGACAAGGGAAGGATTGAAAGGTTTGCTTGGTTCTGTTTTTTAAGGCTATCATACGTATTTCCACTAAGATATACAGTGATTTTTTTGTAGAAAGGTGACTTTCTTCGACCATTCAATATCATGATTGCTTCAGGTAAAGGTGAAAGCTTGCAGACAGCCTTCCTTTGTGAAATACTTTTTCCTCTTTAATGTTCATGTGCACACACAAGTGGAAAAATTATGTTAGAAACTAAGGACCTTAACGTGTCTTTTGCTGACCTTGTCTTATTGATGGAAGAAAATCCACATAGGAACCTGCAGGCACTGTGAAGCTGGAAGTTTGCTGTCCTCACTGCCTTGAGAATGGGGATCTGGGATTCCTTCTGCTTGTTAGTACTGAAGGAGCAGACAGGTGGCATCAGGAGCTGTTGCTGTGTGTTCACACAGTCAGCTTCGGGAGGGGAACCCTAAGGCATTGTGTTGGTTTTGACTCTTGGAGAAGACCCTCCTACTATGTTTCCTTATGAAGGAAACTTGATAAATCTACAGCAACTGCAGTATTTCATACGCACAAGGCTTTTTGTAACTCTTTTGACGCAACACAGGTTCTCCCCACCCCAGCTCCACCTCTCCCAGCTATGTGGGCATATGGCTTTTCCCAGTAACCATCTTGGAGCGTGAAAAAAGGAGCATCTTATTTCCTTAACAATCGTCTTGAGCCATTAGGAAGATATAGAGTAATAATTTAATGACTGGATAGGATTCCAAGTCCCACCTCAGAAAAAAACCTGCTCGAGGCCTCTTAGCTTGACAACATAGCACTGAAGAATTTACTTCTCTTTGGAGCAGCTTAGCCTATTCAGCCTGCCTCCCACTGTCTTAGCACTGCCAAAGATGTTGGCTCCAAAGGAGAACCTGCATTTGAAACTACGTGATGTGGGGAATGCAGTTTTCCTGTCCTATTTTCAAATACATCACATAAATGTACTTGGGTGGTGGTTGATGTGCTGGCCTGCAGGGTGTCTTCTCAGCTGCTGCTGCTGGAAGATGAAACTCACGTGATTACACTAACTCTGCATCAACCTGCTTGCTTGTTTCTGTTCTGCTTTCACAACACCTTTGGTTCTTCTGACCAGCTTGGTCAGGATTAAGGCGGTCTCTAGAATATAATGTTTCAAGAAATGAATAACCACATGCCTCCCTGCTGGGAGGAGTGTATGAGCTGTAATAGAAAATCTGCAAGGGAGAATGCTGTTCTGAAAATACCAGCAACAGAAAGCTTGCAGAGTTTTAGAAGTGTGGTGTACGTCACCAGGAGACTTCATTGAAATCTAACTTTATTGATAGCCCTGCTTATGAAAATACTTTTTCTTTCTGAAACAGCTATTGGTGTAAAAACAAACTTTTTTTTTAAAGAAAAAAAAAGCACATCAGCAGTCTCCCCTCCTCTGTTCAATGCAGCTTAGCTCCTAAGCTGATCATTGCTGCGCATTTTCCCACTACTTGTTTGTGCTTGGACTATTACAGCATTTAAGCTCTAGGTTTTTATATTAATTGAAAGCAGCAGGAAAGTTTTTCTGCAACAAATCTGCTTAGGGATCTGTGCTTACGTATACCTATTTCTGTTGAAATAGAAACAGAAATTTCCATAGTCGTGCAAATAAAGAGGAAATTAAATGATCTTAAAGACTTTTAAAGCTCTAGAGTGGCAATATTTTGGTTTGTTATATGTGTATTTTAGATGACAGATTCTAAGGGACTGTGTGACACTGTTGTATTCCTAAATAAAGCACATAATCACTAATGGCAGCTTGGCACTCTGTAGTATTTAGGTATTGATATTTTTGGAGGTTGCTAGTTGCAGTCCGTAACTATACCTCAGCCATTTAGCTACTGAAGCCATCCTTTCCACCCGTAGGTTCAGATGATTCCCTGGAAGGTCTGAGATTTATCAGATTTTTCTAATGGCAGGCCTCATAAGTCAGATTGAAAGATCTCAAATAGCATATGAGTCAAAGCATCAACAGCTTTAAAATGTCACAAGTGGGACAGCTGGTCTTGCTAAGGGAAGGGGTGCTGACTCTGGGACAAGTGTTGTTTGGAAATGGGCAGAAAAGGTCAGATTTAGTCAAGAAAAGGAAAAAAGAACCCTTGAGGCAATTATGGGAAACAAGGTTTTTTTGCTGTTTTCTGACCTGCCACTGTGAAAATTGTTTTTACAGATATTATCCAACCGCAAATCTGGTAGATGTGCTTACTTGTCTTACGCTACATGAAAGAACAAGAATTAAGCATTGCATCTAATAAATATTGTTAATGATTAACAGCATTTATTCTCAGTCTGACTGTTGAATGAAAGCATTTGGAGAATCAGAGTGCAGCTGTGCTTTTCGCACAGCCTGTCTTCTCCCACCACTGTGTATGGTAAACACAGGGTTTTATTGGGTTATGCTACATTTTTACTGAAAAGTTTCAGTGCCCTGCAATTTGTAAGCTGCTAGAGAGGACATCTACTGCAAGCTGCTTCTTACCCCGTGCATTATGAAATCTGATATCCAGAATTACCGGTGGCAAGAGATAAAAACAGCAAAGAGATCAAACAGTCCCCAACTAAGAATGACCTTAACAGCAGATTGGCAGCCATCATTAAGGACTCGGAGACCCACATGGATTAGTTGTGGAGCCCTTTGTATCTCAGATTTCTGAACCGTATGTTGATCTCTAAGCCATTCTGAATATTTCACGCTTCTGACAGCAATGATGAATTGGTGGCCATAATTTTCTCAGAAAAGTATTGGTTGATTAAAAGGGGGGAGAAGTATGGTTCTTTCAGCCATTTAACAAAGTTGGGGTAATATTCAAATTTTGTTTTTGGGTATAGGAGGGAATAGGGGAAGCTTATTCACTTAAGTGTTTCTAACAGGACAGGTTTGATGTTGCTAGATCACTGTGTGCAAGGAGAAATATGTGTTTTGAAAAATGAAGGCTTAGCATCTAGAAGTGTTCTGTATCTTTAAATGCTTTTCACTTCCTGTTTTACTACCCCTTTTTGTGTTTTCACGAGATTGTACTACTTTAAAAACAGAGTTTACTAGTCATTCTTATTAATAACTCCGGTAAGAAAAATGTAACAAAAAGATTGAATTGGCCAAGGAATGGTGCTGCTGTGGGTTCATGCCCAAAATTATTTTCTCTGCTTGTAGTTGCAGCTCTATTCAGAAGCCAGTGTGGCTCTTTTGCAATTGAATAACCCTAAGGGTTTCCATGAACTGAGCAAGCAAGCGAAGAAGAACATGACTATAGATGGAAAAGAATTAACGCTTAATCCTGCTTACTTGTTGTGGGACCTCAGCTCTGTCAGCCAGGTAGGTAAACCCTGTTGCAGAATGTAAAGGTTGCAGTATGCAGAGGCTTGCAGTTATCTGATTAATGACAGGGAGCACAGGAGGTCGTTCAAAAGTTTGGATATGTTAAGAATCCAGTATTTATTACGTTGCAATAAAATGTCCTAAGAACACTGCCAAATTCGAAAATCAAAAAGGAGAAAGCATCATGAAGAGTGGCATTTCATTCATTAGAGAACAAGAAAAATTCAGTTAAAAATTTTGCCCTCTGCACGTGTTCTGATAAAGTTGTGTGCATTGAAGCCCCAAAAGGCTTCACTGATACTGACTGACAGGTAAGCTGGTTGCTTGTGCGTGGCAGAGAGACAGCTTTGTTAGTAAACATGATTACCTCCCCTCCCAATATGTTTTTAAGGGTTGTGGTTTTTTCTTTTTTTTGCTTTGCAATGTCACGTATGTTGAACACGTATGTAATTACTTACAAAGGAGGCCATTAAGTTCTTGTAAATGGGAAAGAAATATGTTAATGTCATATAACCTTAATTTGTTACTTACCTGAAGTATTTCTAATTTAAAATGTTGCCTTTTGACAGAAACATGGAAACCTTTACTTCATCTGTTTGATAGTGAATATTAGGATAATTGAAGAGCTGCTACATCATCACCCTTCCCGTGTCTCTCTATATTAGGTGACACAGTTATATATGGTTTATGATGTGATATACTTGGAAGGCCCCAGCCTCTTAAAACAGCAGTTCTGAAAGATGATATAACTGATTTGAAATGCAGCTTGGCTTTTGATCAACATCAGGAAATAATTGAGACAGATAATCTAGGAAAACAAGAGGGTGGGATTTTTTTGTTGTATTTTTGTTTGTTTTTGTTATTTTTGTTTGTTTGTTACTTTGTTTTTAACTGAACTGGGATCACACAAGGCACTGTCATCTTGCAGTGTGGTCAGCAGATGATCTAATGATACCATGTGGTGAGCCATCGATGTCACCTTCATAATTTCCTAGCATGTGATCCCTTAGAGGAATGTCAGTACTTGATCAATGCATCTTTTTTTTGAATGTCTTAGTCTCAAAATACGTATGACCCATACGGTAACGGATTCTATTGTTATCTGACTGGATCGTAACTTAAACAGTTTATTTAAAATCTAAAAGATTGTTCCTTTTTATAGTCTAAACAGGATGAAGATATTTCTGCCAGCCGTTTTGAAGATAACGAAGAGCTGAGATATTCCTTACGATCAATAGAGAGACATGCTCCGTGGGTGCGACATATTTTCATTGTCACTAATGGGCAGATTCCTTCCTGGCTTAACCTGGATAATCCCCGGATAACCATAGTGACCCACCAGGTAAAAATAAAAAATAAAATAAAAAAAAAAATGAACAAGCAAAAACCAAAGATAAACAACAAAAAAACCCTCAAACCTCAAGAGGGAAAAACAAAGCAACAACCAAAAAAAAAAAAANNGGGAAAAAAAAAGAAAAAAAAAAAAAAAAAAAAAAAAAAAACCAACAAAAAACCAGCACAAAAGCAGCATTAATAAAGATTGTGAAATGCCGTTATCCCCTTTCAGCTGAAGGCTGCATTAGGAATGAAGTGACCACCTCTGCCCCTTCTCATCCATTGTTTTATTAAACCCCAGTATGTCTTTGTATTTCAGTTTGGTTAAGCAGATAATTGCAGCCTTCACTTAGTCCATTTTTCCAAATACTGAGGCTTTACCTAGTGTGTACTGATGTGTAATTTCCTTGTAAAGGATATTTATAAAAACAACCTGGAGCAAGAAAAGGCAATTTGAATCTATAAACGCTATCTCAGGACCAGTGCTAACATAATAAACTTGTGTTGAGACAGGATGGACAATGATTGCTAAAACTAATGGCCAGTGGCTCCAAAAAATAAAGTAGCTATGCATTCTATAACGCTTAAAAGAGAAAGGAAATCCTTCAAGTGTCTCAAATAAGTGAAACAACTAATATACTCTAGTAGCTTCTTAGTGCAAAATCAGGAGTAATTTTGTTATCTGGACGTGACATAGGAGCCCAAAGCAACCTAAGTGGTAACAAGATACTAATTCAACTTCTGTTGCTGTCTGCTTGCTAAGTTACTTGAAAGAGACAGAAGAATGCTGTTTGAATGTTGAAACAGGTTCAACTTCTTGAAATTTTGTGCAGCCTGTACTGCACAATTAGTATAAATATACATATACTGGGCCTGATCCAGTAGCCAGTGAAACAAAGTTGTGTCTTTGCATTGAATGAGGTGCGTTTTTTTTTTTTGTTAAGCAGCAGACTTGAAAGTGGTTTTACGTGGGAAAAGGAAATAGTGAAGTTTTACTTCTTTGCTAATATTTTCACTTCTTTTTCTTTCTCTTCTTGTTCTTTTAGGAAATATTTCAGAACGTGAGTCACTTGCCTACCTTCAGTTCACCAGCTATTGAAAGCCACATTCATCGTATCAGCGGCCTCTCTCAGAAGTTTATCTATCTCAATGACGACGTTATGTTTGGGAAGGATGTTTGGCCTGATGATTTTTATAGTCACTCTAAAGGCCAAAAGGTAAGCTCTTGTGAAAGAGTTTTTTACTAGAAGTAGATTCAAAACTTCTCTGTGCTAATATAAGGAAAATCGAATAAATACTACTTTGAAAGGGAGTAAAGTAAACTTTATTTCCTCTTTTACTTCTAATGGTTCATTATTCTTAACTAGACAAACTGATAGCAAAGGTGTTGTGTATTTGTGCTGTGTTGATGATTGGGTTGCAGAATTACCTTTATTGGTATTTTCTCCCTGTTTTTTGGTGAAGTAATGGTCCTCTGTTTGACTTCCCGCTTTACCTCACCGTTTTTGTTCCCCAATTCTCCCACTTTGTCTGAGCACTGGGAACAGCAAGTTGGTGTTTGGAAGCTGTCACTGTTTCCCCCCTTATAAATTCTTTTTGTTTCATGGGACATCTTCTGTTCAAAATCAATTCTTCCATCGAAACGCTGAGATCTGATGATGCTCAAGCTGGTTTAATATTTAAATTTACCATTAACAATCTCTATTCTAGATGCCCACAATAACTTTGCTAAAAAATTATAAAATTACATTTTTTAGTAAAAGATAGTGCTGTTCATGAACATAAAGTGATTCAGTTTTTCAACAGACCTATTGCCCTATCTGGAGTTAAACAAAGAAAGCAGGCTGAGGATACTTTACCAATAGACTGTGGTTGCCAGCAGAGTTTTCAGCCATGAACTTGATGTGCAGGAGTAATGCAGAGGGAAATTTTTAAGACTTGCACACTGCTTTAATACAAGTAATAAATATAAGGAGATGCAGAAGATGCTGGAGACTGCTGAGGTAGCAATTCATGCAGACAGATGTGTGCACACATGCAGAGTTGTACGAAATTAGCTAAAGGTACTGTGAAATTACTTACTTTAGTACTTGAAAACATTAGAAGATTTTAAGTCTTTGAGGAAGTAGGCACACGATTGCAGAGTCCTGTTGTTCCTGCAGTTATGTTGTTCTTCAGTTATTGCTCTCAGTTATGAGAGTAAAGTATAATAAAGTGAGTATTTGTGATGACCTGATCGGTGTTTCAGTAGCAAAAGTGCTGCTAAAATCTTGAAACAATTATGTCTGAAGGAAAATGTGCATGGTTTTTAATGCTTTCCCAGATAAAAATATACACAGCCATGCACCTTTTTTTTAATCTTGGTAGTTCTTAGAATTACTTTATCAAAGAGGATCAGACGCGTCAGGGTTCATGTTCAACGTGTGCTTCTTATCTCATGTCTGCTTAGTGATAAACATTTTGAGTCAGGAGAACAAGTGAACTGCAGAGCTACTCTAGATTTGAAGTTTCCTCCTGCTTTAAAAATTACTAATTTTCATTTTAAGATGGTTTGTGGAAGTGGATTTGGGAAGTCCTGCTTTCTATTTTCGGCCATTGCTGCCTTGCTCTATAGCCTTGGGATTTCATTTAACTTACGAGACTTAATTTCCTTCTGTTTGAAAGGGATAACATTTACCACATAGGTGATAAAGTTTAAATGCTGTTTATAAAGCTTTGCAAATGCTAAAGACACAAAGTAATGCCTCCCTGTGCATAAAGTCTCTGCATTCCAAGAAACAAGCTCAGCTGACTTTTATTTGACAGACCTTGTCTCCGATTGTAATGTCATTCCAGGTTTACCTGACTTGGCCTGTGCCTAACTGTGCTGAGGGATGTCCTGGTTCATGGATTAAAGACGGTTACTGTGATAAAGCCTGTAACAACTCAGCTTGTGATTGGGATGGAGGTGACTGCATTGGTAAGACAACAATGTTAAATTTAGAAAAAAAAAATGAACTGACTTGTTTTTTCTTGTAATTCTGTAATGACTAAAAATATTGTAAATATTAAAAAGTTTGTTTCCTGCAAGCTGTAAAGTTCTATGTAAAATGTCAGCAAAGAGTAAAGCACAGGAGAACCTTCCTTTGGGTACCACATCTGACTACATGGCAGGAAAGTTTTTGAACCTCAGAGTCCACGTAATATTACATTTTCAAGGGATTTTCAGTCCTGGTGTTTTTTTTTTTTTTTTTTTTTTTGAACTATATTATTTGTCATTCAGATAACAAAACAAGTAAGAAAAGAGAGATGGATAGAATAACTAAGAAATGTTACCAGAAAATCAGTACCGGAGGTGTTTAGTATTGTATGTTAAAATTTAAGTTCTGTGGATGTGATGATAGTGCTTTGCACAGTAGCAGAGGTCTGACATCTTTCACTTGTCTACTTTTTAGTATTGCTTGCTTATGATAAGGTTAAATTTAAAGTTGAGTTTGCATTTGAATGTCTGTCCAGAATAGCTTCTGGTAAGTTTATTTTGCAAAGTTTTAGATAGGGCTTAATTTTCAAAGTTCTGACCCACTTCCCCTTCATGGAGAAGGTTGTCTATACGTGCTCTGCTCCTAGATCTCAACTGATGTTTTTAAAGCCATAGTCAAACATACTCTACATAGATTTTGCACCTTCCCGGCCTCTAATCTGTGTTACACTGCTTTCCATTTTTGGATCTATTTCCGTGTCTTGAAACTCCTTAACACCATCTGAAAGTGAACACACTGGGGTACACTTTGCTGACAAGTTTCGTTTCTACCATTCTTCTTATCAAACACTTCAATATGCATTTCCTTTTGTTCTCTGTGAAGCTAGAGGATGACCCCCCAAAAAAACCACCACAATGCAGGAAGGGGAAGTGAGTGAATCATTCAACATGAGAGCACTCACAGCAGTCTAAGCTCATTGTGAATTTGCACCTAAATTAAATTTTCAGGGCTGTAGGTTATGAAAATGAAGTGAGGCTTCTATACTGAGGAAGTGATGCACTGCTGCGGGGCAAAGCCAAGAATGCAAGCAGAAGTAAATCAGTTTTCTGCCTATGTTTTTACAATTAATATAAAATGTTACTGGTTTTGTTTCATTTTCAACTTGGTTGCACAGTTCTACAGTGAGATTCTTTTATGTACACTATAGATTTGACTTTAGCACACAGAGAGCTGGTTAGTTGCCTTGTTTTACTTTTTCTGTTGGTACATAAGATTGTGATGACTCTTTTCAGCAGTTATGTGTTAAAATGTGCCTTTCCTCAGAAATAAGCATTTCAAGTGACCGGTCTTTTTTATTGTCCTTTTCTCTTTTTAGGTAACAGTGGAGGTAGTCGCTATGTTGCTGGTGGTGGTGCAGTGGGAGGAATAGGGAATGGACCACCGTGGCAATTTGGTGGAGGAATAAGTGGCGTTTCATACTGTAACCAAGGTTGTGCTAATTCCTGGCTAGCAGACAAATTCTGTGATCAGGCCTGCAATGTCCTCTCCTGTGGATTTGATGCTGGCGACTGTGGGCAAGGTATGTAAAATACATAGCTGATAAACTTACTGTTGAATTTTTCTTGAATTGCCTTACCTTTTTTGGGGTCCTTATACTCCAATAGTTCTAAGAGCCCAGCACTGTCATGGAAAAGAGCTGCTAGCAGCTGAAGGAAAAAGTTAGGCACTTCTTGTATTCACTAATCCAAACTTGAATGAACTTCTGTATGCTGCTTTACTTAATAAAATCAGTATTTAACGCCTGTGGATGGGGTACTAGGTATTTTATTGAACAACAAGCATCAAATTCATTACGAGAGGCTTACATTTAAAGTGCAGAAATTACATTTCAGCTATGCAGTCACCTGTGGGTTCTGCTAAGGAGTGAGTTACCTGGAAGTGTCTTTTCCTTCTGCTGGCTACAGAGGCTTTCATCTTTTAATTGTGCTATCCCAATGGAGAAACCAATGGATCCTTTGATGCAGTTAAGGTTACTCCTTTAAGATTACTTCACATGCTGTGGGCAGGTGCCACAAGAATAGGCAACAGAGATGCTATGGGACCAGTCCATGTGCAATGGGAATATGCCATGGGGGCAAGCCACGGGGACAGGCCATAGGGAGACCTCCCTCCATGGCATGTGGTCTTTCCCTGTGGCACATCTCCATGGCACATGGCCTCTCCCTGTGGCTTATGGCCCATCCCCGTGGTCTCTCCCTGTGGCACGTGGCCTGCCCCCGTGGCACGTGGCCTGCCCATGTGGCACCTCTCCGTGGCACGTGGCCTGCCCCCATGGCACCTCTCCGTGGCACGTGGCCTGCCCCNCCCCCCCCGTGCCCCCTCCCCGTGCCACGTGGCCTGCCCCCGTGGCACCTCCCCGTGGCACGTGGCCTGCCCACGTGGTACGTCAATGTGTTATATGGCATGTCCCTGTGCTATGGGAAGGTGTCACAGGGACATGCCACAGAGGCAAGCCACACACTGTGGGGATGTGCCATGGTGCCTGGGGACATGCCATGGGGGAGGGACAAGTTTATTTCAACCTGATTCTGGAAGCTCCAAATCAAAATCCAAAGTAGTTGTGAAATGCAACATTTATAATGTGAGCCTACTGAAATGGGACAAAAACATAATATGAGCACGTTACTTATGACTGACACGGAATTTTAAGTGAAGTGTGATAATGAGCCACTTAAGCTCTTTAGTTAGTGATAAATTACAGTGGTTTTCAGAATTAACTCTGATTGTCAGGTTGATGATTCTCTTCTAATAATCCATTATTGAAGATAAGTGAGTAAGAAATTGGCAGCTTCAGTAAGTGCTCTTTCACAGAGCAGTCTCACAGACCAAATTGTGAATCTTGCTGGATATATTACACCTAAAAAAGATGCGGAAAAAAAGTCTCACTACAAATTGACAGAATTATTTTTTTTCCAGATCACTTTGAAGAGATGTACAAGGTGACACTTCAGCTTAATCAGTCCTACTACGTTATTCCAAAAGGTGAATGTCTACCCTATTTCAGCTTCAGTGAAATAGCCAAGAAAGGAATTGAGGGCTCTTATAGCGATAATCCAATTATCCGACATGCTTCAGTAGCGAACAAATGGAAGACTATCCACCTCATAATGCACAGTGGCATGAATACAACTGTGATCTATTTTAATCTTACATTTCTGAACAAAAATGATGAAGAGTTTAAAATGCAGGTAGCTGTTGAAGTTGATACTAGAGAGGAACCAAAACTGAACACGACTTCCACACAAAGATCCAACTCTGATTTTAAAACTACACCAATACCAGAAGCTGAAATGATATTTGAAGATATCCCTGAAGAAAAACGCTTTCCAAAAGTCAAGAGACGCCGAAATGGTACAGGAGAGGGTCTCCACGTAGAGGTGATAATACCTTCAGTAAACGTCTCTCTCCTTCCTGAAAATGTTCGGCTGGCACTGCAGAACCTGGAGTTAAAACTAGCAAATGGTGATATCACACAGAAAGGATTTAACCTATCCAAGGCTGCTCTCCTGAGGCCTTTTCAGTTCTTAACTACGGTAGAGAAGATTACAGGTGTGGAAAAGAACAGTGTGCATTATAGTTCACAAGATCAGAAGAATCAAACCAGCTTGCAGAAACCTTCTGAAGATGTAAAAAATGGCAAAACAGAAATAACAAAGGCAAATGAAGAATTTCCTTCAAGGCTTACAGGAACAAGGGGGACTGATGTAACAGTGAACACAGATAAACCTGTTTCTAAATCTCCACGTCCAGCCCAGAGCATGGAAAATGAAAATGAATCTCAAGAAAAAGTATTGAATGTGCTAATGTTAACCAAGAAATCAAAAAATCCTGCAAATTTAGAAGCTGGAGAAGATAAAGAGGAAATGGAAGGAAGGAAAGGGCATGTGCAAGGGGATACAAATATAAGGGAGGTGTTAGTGGGAAGAAAATTGCAGTCTTATGCTGGAAGTTACCCAGGCTTTTTGCCATGGGAGAAAAAGAAGTATTTCCAGGACCTCCTTGATGTGAGTACCTTAACATCACTGCTTATTGGAATAGTCACATCTTTCTGCATACTGTTAATATGATTTGTAAATGTTGAAAGTGTCTTGCTTTTCATGCACATACCAAGATTTTTTGAAAGCTCTTTTTGAATTTTCACATAAAATCTAATTTGTTTATAATTTGGGCCTCTCTTAGCTAGGTGGTGAAAGCTGAATAGCCATTTCTGTTCCATTTCTGCCCTGTTTTTTTGTTGTTTGTTTTTTAGAGTCAGATCCACCTTTTTCAGTGTATGTTGATGCAGCGTTAGTATTCAGACACATAGCACTACAAAAGAAATATTTGATTTTTTTGTTGTTGCATTTATTCAAATGTGAATCTAGTCTATAAAAAAAAAAATACAAAAGTACTCATATATATATAATGGTAAGTACTTGAGTTCTAAAAGTTAAATTGAAAGTCTGCCAACAACACTGAATATCCTGACCGTGTCAGGAAAACATGTAGGAGGCTTCCAGCCAAAGCATTTTGGCAGACTTTTGGAAACTTCTAGAAGAGAAGATAGAGACTGTGCTTCAGCTAGTACCAACTGCTTTGTACTGCTGCACTATGTCACATAGCAAAGGTGTTATGTTTTTAAACATCTGCCTCTTTCTGTTCATCAGGGATTGGATTTTGCATGAGAAATCTCTATATTCATGGGATTCCTACTACCAAATGTGGAGGGGAGAGAGGAAAGGGCAATATTACAAATATCTGATAGCAAAATAGTGCCTCAAATGAGCATGCGTGTCAGAAGAAAAATACTGAATATTAACCAGTATTAACTATTAACCACTTTTCCTCAGAGCATAGCAATTTTAAGGAAGAATTTATCTTGTATTTCTTCTATTTTTAAAGAGACATCAAAGGAACGTGAAGAAACGTATTCAAAACTTCTCTTTCCATTTTCATCTCTTAGACAAGAGCTGGCACCTGGCTGAAATGTCAGTTTTCGTATGTGTTTAATGCTTTTGATCTTTATTGATAATATAACCTTAACATAAGCTTGTCTTCCTGCTTAGGAGGAAGAGTCGTTACTCAAAGAAATGTCATACTTTACTGATGGTAAACATCTTGGAAGACAGCTGAAAGATACATTTGCCGATTCCCTTCGATATGTAAATAAACTTTTAAACAGTAAATTTGGATTTACGTCTCGGAAAGTCCCTGCTCATATGCCTCACATGATTGACCGCACTGTTATGCAGGAGCTACAGGATATGTGAGTATCTCCTTCATTGAAGTTATGTAAAACTAGATAATTCTGTCTTTCTGTTAATGTTGTTATAACTATTTCCAGTGTGTTGATGGCTGCTCATTAAAATCCTATTTTGAAAATGGAAACAGGGAATTTAGTACAACGTGCTAGTTGAGCTAACATGAGGAGATTTTTGAGGATCTTTTAAAAATTCAGATGAGAATTTGTTTTCAAGTGAGTGATGTTTTGCTAGAAACTGGAGCACTAAATTAACTTACACTTTCATGTAGGTTTCCCGAGGAGTTTGACAAGACATCGTTTCACAAAGTGCGGCACTCGGAAGATATGCAGTTTGCTTTTTCATATTTCTACTATCTTATGAGTGCAGTCCAGCCACTGAACGTTTCTCAGATCTTCGATGAGGTTGATACAGACCAGTCAGGCATTTTGTCTGACCGAGAGATTCGCACGTTGGCCACAAGAATCCATGAACTGCCATTAAGTTTGCAGGTACTTTCCTCAGTAATAACTTTTAGAGTCACTTAATTTCTGAAGTCCAAAACTGTCACAGTAAAATGAATCAAATTTTTACTTATTCTTGTTTTAACATCTGTAACATCTGGCAATTCTTAAATTTTAGCTGGAGAATATAAAGTTACGTTCTACTTTTTTACTGTTCTTACATAGACTCAACAACTGAGTTCTAGCAGCATCAGAAATATGACCACTGGTATCTGAGTTCAAGAAAATAGTATGAATTTGAGGAAGGATGTTCACAGGTAAAAGACACTGTGAAGTGTAGGATTCCATTGTGCTTACTCTTGTTCTTGCACATCATAGAAAAAAAACTGTCCTTGACTGTAAAATTTGTGCCCTAAAGAAAGATGTGAGGAAAAGGGGCAGCAAAGAAATGGTGTTTCTAGTAAATGCAATGACGGTATAACCTTATACAGAGATTCACATTTCTGTTTTTCTGGGAACCTGATAAGCAAAGAGACATGGTCTTTGTAGGACTTCTGCTCTTTCAGACAGTTGATAGCGAAGTGTACCCCTTCTGCTTTACAGAGAGGAATCAGGGCACAAAACAATAAAATAGCGCTCTTGAAATGGCACATAAAATCACTGGCAAAGCTGGAACACCTTTCTGCTTTAATATGTTCCTGGCCTGTACCTTAATCAGAAAATGTTCCTTTCAATTCTTTTGTTTGATTGATCTGGAATTTTATATGCCACCCTTGTTTTGGGGATTCTGTACTCCTTTACATCATCAGTAAAGGTGTGGTTTTTATTTTTAAAAGAAAATGGCAGGCCATGCTTTATGTGGTCTCAATTCAACCAAACGTTTGCTTCCCTTAAAGCATACTGGGAGTCCCACTGACTGTAGTACTTACTGAATTGGGGTCCGCTGAACTAATAAGTCTTTCTACAGTAGTAGGAAAACGTTTTGTATATGTATTAAATATGTGCGTCTTAGATTTTAGAACTATGGCAATAAGAAAGCAATAACATGTTTTTTTTTTCCCCCCCATTCCTGATAGGACTTGACTGGTCTAGAACAAATGCTAATAAATTGTTCAAAATCTCTTCCTGCCAACATCACTCAGATCCATGTCATTCCACCAACTCAGGAAGCATATTATGATCCCAATCTGGTAAGGAACATTGGTCCTAAAAGATGGTTGTTTTCTTTCCTGAGCTTAGAGTTACTGTGCTTGAAATGTTCATGTGATTTCTAGAAGGAAAGTATTCAAAAAAATTTCTACTTGTGTGTATATTTTAAAAAAAGTTTTAAATGCAAAATTTCTACAAGCTACTTCCTAACTCTTAAAGCCATTAAAATTTCCTTCAGAAACAAATTCTAAAGCTCAGCTTTCCTCTTATTATGTATGTGGTTTAAAAAGTCATCCTCGTTAAGAAAATTCAATATTGTGAACCAGAAAGCCAGTATGCCTGATGCCTCTCTGACTAGAACTTTCTGATAAGTCTGTTTGAATGATGTCCTATGCATTTAACAATAAAATCAGATGGATATCTTCAGAGCCATTCTTCCTAAATCAAAGGCTCCTGAGTAACTCCTTTTAACCTGCAAATATTGAAGGCTTAAGACAAGATGTTCATTAAGGATTTATTCCTTAATTCCTATTTTGGTTGTTAAATTCTTATTGAAATTGATGGGAATTGAGGAATCTAGAATATTTAGATCTGGCGCAGTATGGTTTTCCTCAACAGGTGATTAAGAAACAATATTGCTTTTTGTTCCAGGAGAGTAAAGCATAAACACCTCTTCATAGCTGTAATACAACTTTCTAGAATATATTCCTTTGTAATAGACTTTGTAAATTCTTCACTAACCTATAATGTATGCTATGTCTTCTTCCAGCCTCCAGTAACTAAAAACCTAGTGACTAACTGCAAACCTGTGACTGACAGAATTCGTAAGGCATATAAGGACAAAAACAAATACAGGTATGTTGTAGTCCTGTGAAAACCAATGCTAGCTTTTGTAGAGTAATATGAAGAGGTATAAATACATACATGTCCAAAGATTGTACATTAAAATAAAGTGAGCTAAGATTTGTTAAGTGAAACTGAGGAAACATACTGATAACTGGTTATGATTTTTTTCATTGTGCTGAATTTATTTTTCCATAGTTTATTTAGTAGACTAAGGATTTCTGTGCTACATGTTGAGCCAGATCTCAACTTGCAGTACAACAGTAGGAAGCTGGAGTATCTGTAGACAGCTACATAAATTGACTATATGCAGTCAGTATGAAGGCAGTCAGTGAAGGCAGTTAGAGCAGCATAGAAAGGCAGAAAGAGACTTTCTCTTAGAATTTCTAATTTGTAAATCTGCTTTATCTTCCTTTGTTCTACTGAAGCTTTTTTTTTTTTTTTTTAAAAAAAAAAAAAATCCCTCTGACTGCCGTGCACTTGCCTTGCACTTTTCCTGCAAGGAGGAGGAATGACAGCTGGGGAAAGGAGCAAAACAAACTGTTTTCCATCTTTTTTTGGAAAAAGCAGGACAAACCATGACTTAGGTCTGTTTGAATAATTGTACTTGAGCAAATCTGCCCGAAACGTAGATTCTGTAAGATCCTCACTCTTTGAAACCTGCCAACTAATTCCATGATAATGAGGCTGCTTGCTGGCATGGAGCTCATGGATGTCTCCTGTCCATTGCCTCATCAGCAGTGTTGGATGGGGAGAGTGCTGGGGCTTCTCTGAAGCATGCAGTTGTCCCAGGAGTGGTTACAAAGTCAAGTAATTCCGTAGAATTAAGAGAGTTACAGGTGCTGCTTAGGGCAGCTTTTGGGCAATGTTATACACTCACTCACAGTACTTCAAGCTGTGTTGTGTGCTTTATAAATAATTCCCTTCCCAAGAGAGTCTACAGTGAAAACAAAATGCTGACATAACAAATGAGATTGAAAAATGTTGGAGAGTGTAAGGATTTGATGTTCTTTGTGATATAAGCATATATAGTGATAGAAAAATCAGCTTAAGATATATGTGCCTCTTAAACTTTAATATTAAATAATTGCATTATTAACTTTTGTGAGCTTTATATAAGTAGAATGCTTTCTCAGATGAGTCCTCACAAACAGGCAGCAGATTTTATTTTGTGAAGGTAAAGTTGTCACAGACCCATCCACATGGGGGAAAAAAATGTGTTACGTCTAGTAAGGCTACTAAATGGGGGGTCAAACGCTCCTTCAAATTGAAGATGGCTTTCAGAGATGCAATACTTCTGTGTTTCATATGCTTGTTTTGTCTGCATGTTGGTCAAGGAGTAGGTGGGTGAGGAAGGCTTGCATTTGTATATTAGGTTGTAGTTTAATATACTCTTGTAATTTTATTCAAGATTTTTCTGGGGTTGGTAATTAGAAAATAATGGCATTTTCTCATATCTGAAGTGTAATTTTAAATTACCATTGTAAATTATTTTTAAAAAAGTAATTATTAAAGTGTTATGTCTACTTTCAGATTCATTGTTAGTCCTTTGCCAAAATGCAGTTTATTCAGTGTATATTAAAATTCAATTCTTCAGTTTATGGTAGGCTACCAATAAATCTATCTGAAAGTGATAAATACATGAAGAGAAATCAAATTTCAAATTATAATGAAGGCTGGATGGTTGGATTAGAAGTACGTTGTAAAAATATTAATATTTACTGAATCTGACTTTAAGCTGTTTTACTAACATAAATATTTTAACAATTAGGTTTGAAATCATGGGAGAAGAGGAAATTGCCTTCAAAATGATTCGCACAAATGTGTCGCATGTCGTTGGTCAGCTGGATGACATACGAAAAAACCCCAGGTATCCTTGTTTCTTGATTTGTGCACTGGGGGTTGTCTATTTAATTTCTATGACATTTTTATATATCTAAAACATTTGAAGTGATACAGAAAAATCTCAACTATTTTCGAAGCTTTCTTTTTGCCATTCTAGAGTTTACAGTTTATATTGCAGGCAATTTTAAAGGAAAGAGTGTTTTGATCTGTTTTATGAAGCAATTTTGAAATAAAACTTAGGTGTAGAATATTGTATTGCAAAATCTGTTTTGCATGCCCACTACGCTTTCATGCTCTGTTACAGCATGGCAAGAGGCGTTAAACATTTTTAGGTATTTGGTGAGAAACAATCCAAAAATGATCAAAGCTGGAAGTTGGTCCTTGGTTTCTCCACACTGTAGTGTTGAAGCATGTAGGTGCCCAAATCTGAGAGTAGACTTTGTAGTGCAGCTCCTGCATTCCTGGAGCTAATGAGCTGCCAGTCTGAGGGAGCTCATCGGGGTAGTCTGGAGTGAACGCCCTGAACACTTATAGCAGAGACACTGGGTTGCCAGAACCAGATACTTTGCATAGCAAAGTATAGCACTCGATGGCATAGATAGAGGCAGCTATTCTGTGAAGGGAGAGACGTATTTTGTTTTTCTCAGATGTGGCAATTTGAATAACTGCATGTAATTGTCTAGAGCAGGGTTACCAATTAAGCCAGATTCATTACAGTCTGAGGAGAAGTGGTAATGCCCTCTCTAGGAAGGTTCATATGCTTTCTCCTCCTGTCCAGCTTCATGTAGCAAGCCTGAACTTTGCTGTGCTCTTTGAAAGGGCACACCATGCTATAGAGAATGCAGCTGACCAGAACCCCTTCTTTACAAAGGTTAGCAATTGCAAAGTCATCAGATATGATTTCACCCTCTGGGGAAAATACAAGGTGTTGTATCTCACAATATAAATAAAGCACATAACCTTGCCCATATGTGGGAAAGGGAATTTTTGACATCAAGCACCAGGTCAGAATAGCCAAGGGTACATAGCAGGCTAGCACACTAGTTGCTGCTTTAGCTTCAGTAATTTTCAGTAACTTCCATACTTGCAGAGCAGAAGAAACATACAAGAGGCATTACTGGAAGCATGTTTGCTTGGTCACAGAGATTTCCATATAATTACTATCCAGATTGTTGTTGTCTGCATTTTGGCTGATTATATGAGTTCAGATTGGGCTCTGATTCAGTCAGGTTATGCTCATTTTACAGTTCTCTCAATAACAAAGTCTGGGGACTACGCTTTGCCTTTTTCTGTATAGTCCTCGAGTAATTTTTGAGTTTCTCTGAAGAATGTAGCATCCATAGTAAAATATTAATGATTTAGCGTGTTTACATCCTACAATGGAACACATCTTGTTATTTAAGATAACTTACTCAAGATTACATATTTAAAACTACAAAGCAATTACCAAGATCATAATCGTGACCTTCTACTCTGCTGTCTACGTCTAGAGGTAGGCTTTGAGTTGGTGCATACTAGTGCCCATTAGATGGCAGCATTAATATAAAGAGAAGAGGGAGAACCACAGCTTGTTAATGGCTTGTTTTGACTCGCTGTCAGCCTTGGTGCTTTCCGAATTGAAATTAAGTTAATTTAAAATAATGCAATAATAAGGAAGGTAGTTTTCAGTATCAAATCTATCAATTTGGTTTTAAAAGAGTACTGTATCATTTTGTTTAAAAGGTTTACGGTTTTTGTTCTTGACTTGCCAATACCTTTGCCCTATTATTAAAGGAAATACTCTAACAAAACATTTTTCTCTTCTAGAAAATTTGTTTGCCTCAATGACAATATTGATCACAATCACAAGGATGCTCAGACAGTGAAAGCGGTGCTTAGGGATTTTTATGAATCTATGTTTCCTATACCTTCCCAATTTGAACTGCCAAGGGAATATCGGAATCGTTTCCTTCACATGCACGAACTCCAGGAATGGTATGCAACACAGGTTCTCTTCAAGTTATTGCGGTGTGCTAGCATATGACTATAGAACATGTTGGTACAGCCCTTTTTTCCCAGTATTGCTGTGAAGGAGTTAACAGGGAAGATGACATGAAAAGATTTAAATGGATTAAAATTTGAGGTTTGCAGAATTTGGATTTTCCTATTGTTCTGAGTCATTAACATTTCATGGATTGTCCATAACTTATTTGAAATATTTTTTTAAAAAAATCAAATTAAAAAAAATCAAGAATCGTGGATTTTTTAAATGTTAAAAAAAAAATTGTTTGGAATGTGTATTGCACAGAGGCAATGCAAATTCTGCTAGCATTTCTCACTAAATGGCTTTTTAAAGATGTTGAAAATAATCAGCTGGATAATCATCAGAGAAGATACATGTGCATCCTTCACATTTTTATATAATGCGTGAGATTTTCATGTGCATTTACCTCTTGCTATTTTACAAATAATATTTTAATTTAGAAAGTAACTTGATTTGAGAATACAAGCAAAAGGCTGGCAGGTATAGTGATAAAAATGAGAAGAGTAGTACAGTAATTTTGTTGTTGATCAGCAAATTATGACAAATAGCTGCTCGTGAGGAAAGAAAACATCAGAGGAACTGTAGAAGGAATCAGAAGGATTGTAGGTAACAAGAATGGGTGTGGATTGTCGTGCTGCAAGCCCTGCTGTAGCAGTGGTAGAGGGTGTGGGGGCACAATGAATTCAGCAGTTACCTGTAGAAACTCCGGCTGGAGCAGCAGCAATGTTCTTGGCTGTGTTTTTGAGGACAACTTCCAGGAGATTGTTAGCTTCAGAAGAACACTTCGTTTTGACTTCTTTGTGGTCAAAGCAAATTTCTACCAGGCTGGTTTAAAGCATGCTGAAGTGATGGTAGAAATCCATTTTTAGCTCCAGATGAGTTTTCCACCTTTATCTTGCATTTTATTTAACTTTGGTTTAGGAACCAATGTAACAATAGCTCAAGAAGGTTTACAGTAGTTTCTTTGCTTTCAGCACAATGTTGAAAGTCGAGAAATAGGCAGAAGTTAAGCTATATAAAGCAAATAAGCATTTTGCTTTCTATAACAACACAAATTGTCAAAATGTTTTAATTTCTTTTATTTCATGGAATCTTTAAAGTTAATATCTGATTTATGATATATGAAATACATTTTTGTTTCCATCTCTCTGCAGGAGGGCGTATAGAGACAAGCTCAAATTCTGGACCCACTGTGTTCTAGTAACACTTATTGTATTTACAGTCATCTCATTTTTTGCTGAACAGGTAAAAATTACTTTTTCTTATCAGATCTATAATATTTACTACATTGCTGTACCTTCTGGATACTGTAAGGTGGATTTTTTTTAATAGAATACCTAGGATTTTTCCCTCATAAAAAGTAAAAATGATGCATATATACTGATTAGTTTACTTCAACTTCTAAAAGTTGTCATATTGAGATTCTTAGAAAATAGTCATACTTGGGGGGAAGAAGAGTTGTGTTTCCTTTTCAGGTGCCTTGTGACAGCCAAGTACATCATAAATGAGCTAAATCTAGAAATTCAAAATCAGTAATTGTTTCTGAAAGTCTTTGTCTATTAACACGCATTGATAAAGTGCAAAGTAAGTTAATAGGAAGAAGACTTGAGTAATATCAGTACTCTAGTCCTGAGAAGATCTTAAGGTATTTTAGGGTATGAATCCAAATCTCATCCCTGAGGGACAGCAAGGACTCCTGTTGAATTCAAAATGTTTTGAATCACACACACAGGAAAAAAAACCTCCTCTTCTGCAAGCGTAAAATGGTTTTCTTGAACATGATTAACCCTGCTAAACACAGAGGGAGTCAATGGAACAAATCATGTGGGTAATTCTTTGCAGGTTGGGGCCTTAAGTAACCCTTTCCGTGGTCTGATGAAGAGGGTGTAATTCTTGAAAGGTTGGCTTTTGAAATTTTTATTTTCTTCTGCCTGTAACTTTTGCATGAATCTTTCCCTTAATTTTCAGCCTTTTTTATACATTGAAAACTCACCCTGCATTAGTAACTTTATTTTGGAAGGGAGTATTCAACTCAGTAGGACAGCTAGGTACATAAATACTGTTAGCTTTGTGTTGATCTTTTAGAAACTGAATCTAGCCTGGTTTTATATTCATCTAATTATATAAATTAACTTTAAAATAATCAGAATATAGGTATGCTGTATTTTTTGCTTTCTGCTTGTATTCTGGTTATTGAGAAGTACGGTAGAAATGTCTATGTCTAACAGATGCATTTGAGTAAATAACTCTTTCTTTCTGTGCAGTGGAAAAAAAGAGTATTGACTGAATTACCATGGATGAAACAGCTTCTGTGGTTTCTAGGATGAAAGTCTAACCAGCTGTGTACATCTAGCCTAGCAGAAAACTAAATACTGTATATTTTTCCTCTTCTCAGCTAATTGCACTTAAACGAAAGATTTTTCCAAGGAGAAGGATCCAAAAGGAAGATGGTCATGAACGAATCAAAGTGTAGAAGAGCTTTAATCCGGAGATCAGACTACCTCAAGATGTGATAAGCATTTAAAATCTCTCTCTCATAAGTGTCTTTTATGGTTTGATATTTAACTGAGTTGATATGAAGAAAATAATCATGCATCTACAGTTGTAATCTCTGCAGTTGTCTATGATAATCAAGCTGCTGGAACTGCGACAGAAAGCAAAACAAAAATTGCAGGAAACCTGCACAGAGGCAGATTTCAACTGATCTTACTTCACGGACGTTAGTTCATGGCCATGCTATCCTTTTTTATAAAAAGGGTTACCTAAAGAAATGTAGCTGCATTTATTGCAGTGGGTGTTGCCAACTACATATAATGTTGGAAGGCAAAGTTGCTTGGGATGAGCTTAACAGGTCCTTGATCTTGCATTCCAAAAGATTTTGCAAATTTGTCGTTGCTGCTTTTTTTTTTTTTTTCCTCCAGCTCTGTGGGAAAACTAAGGGAATTATGTAACTTGTCATTTACCTTTAGTCTACATTTAATGATGTTGGCTTTCCTTAAAGCACAGTGACAATTTACCCCCTCAATTTGTAGTATTTAATTGGAATTTGGAAGAAATGCATGCTAATAAAAAATGCACAGTGACAGAACGGCTAATGGTTATTTTAAAGTTACTTTATATTTTATCTGGTGTATTATATTCCAAAGAATACAATGATGTTATTTCTTGATTACAAAGACAGGGTTGTAATCAAATGAAAGTGATTAAGTTATATTATTTTACAAGCACTGTAAATAAAAGAAAAAAAAACAAAAGTGCCTCTCTATATGAATGGGTAACAAACTGCTTTAATGTAGCAATGTGTGGGAGCAATGTTTCACTTCATAAAACAATATTTATACTGACAAATGAAGCTGTGGTTTTTTTTTGTTTGTTTTTTTTTTAATGTCACAGAACTTGGCCGTGTATTTGTCTGAGACATCAGACTCATATGATTTTATGTGGGAAAAGATACTGTATGTTTTCAAGCAGAAATTTCTGGTGGTGTATCTTCATTGTACTAGCAGTATTCAAAGAATGCATTAATTTTTTTGTAATCAGATGTACAAAATGTATGTGCATATATGTATTGTAAGATACTTGGTTTGCTTTGAAATCAACTAAAATGTGATAAAAGGTTTGTCTGCTTCTGTTTTAAAGTAAAACAGAACTCATTCATTTTGATAAATCAGTCATTAATGCTTATAAACACTTGTGATAAAAAGTTCTTATTAAACTTCCAACAGTAATAATTTTCATATTGAAGCATGAATGGATCAAACTTTTGAGCATTGTAAAATGCACTTTTAATTAAGATTGCATTTCATGCTATCATTATGTGTTATGCTGAAACATGTAGAATATAAATAAGTAGTTTAATTCACAGCTGGTGAAGGGACTAGAAAAGAGTTATGAGGGGCAGCTGAGGGAACTGCAGCTGTTTAGTGTGGGGAAGAGGAGGCTGAGGGGATGCCTCATTGCTCTCGACAGCTACCTGAAAGGAAGGTGGGTGCAGCAAGGTGGGTGTCAGACACTTTTCTCAAGCAATGTGTGATAGGATGCAAGGAAATGGTCTCAAGTTGCACCAGGGTGGGTTTAGGTTGGACACCAGAAGAATCTCTTAATGGAGAGGGTGGTAGGGCATTGGAACAGGCTGTCCTGGGAGGTGGTTGAGTCCCCATCCTTGGATGTATTTAAGAGATGTGTGGATGTGGCACTAAGGGGCATGATTTAGTGATGGGAGCTGGCAGGTCAGGCTGATGGTTGGACTTGATGATCTTGAAGGTCTTTTCCAGCTGAGATCGTTCTGTGGTTCTCCTTCAGATGGGCAAACGCAGATCTTTCAAGAAATGCATGAAAAGCTTGATAGTTTCTTTCACTTGAAAATACGGTAAAGTTTTTACTGGGATTTGCTTTTTTTCTTTAAATAATATTTGACATTCTAATCCAATTAATTGGGAAAAAAAAGGTTAAAATCATAAGGCAGTTATGTTGCAGAAGTTACATTCAAGTTACAGCAGAAGCACAAACCCAAACCAAAGAGATTTAATCATCTCTGAGGATCAGCCACCTTGGGAAGACCAAACCCCACCTTTTATCTGCATGACGGTGCACGAGGGGCAGCCCTGTGCCCCTTGGCTGTGGGGCAGAGTGGGACAGGAGGGCCGTGCATGCAGTGCTCGCTGGGCACCACCGTGAAGAGAGAGAACCACCAGGGCCAGTGTGCACCGAGTTAGTGAAAAACCCTCCTGTGACTTCCAATCCACACCACGTACAGCACTACAGGCTACTCTGCGGGCTTTCTGGAAGCCACTTGCAACAACAAAAAGCGGCTGAACCTGGGTGAGTCACAAAGGTGGGGAAGGGCCGCAGCCCCGGCCCCGCCCGCCCTCTTCCCGCCTTTTTCTCGCGCCCGGCGCGGGGCAGGGCCGAGCCTCAGCATCGGGGCGAGGGCTCGGCCGCCGCCTCGGTGAGGGCTGCGGGGCGGAGCAGGCTCCTTACGGAGGGCAGGAGGCGGCTCGGCCCCTCTGCCTCAGACGCGAGTGGGCGTGAGAAGGGAAGGGGCTGCCGCTGGCCAGAGGGACGGCGGTGGAAGGTGGTAGGGCGGGGAGTGACGGGCGGCGCTGGCACCCCGCCATGCCCCTCAGCCTCGGGTCCCCTGAGGTGGGGGCGGGTGGGCGGTGGGACGACCTACGGGTGGGACTCACGGATACCGCTTTGTTTCAGGTCTTTCCTGACAAGGAGAAATAGGGAGGTGAGTTCCTCTGGAAAACCAGTGTTAAATACCCGTATCTGCCCCGGGAGCCCGTGAGCTGCGCAGGGCGGGTGGCGGTCACAGGGGAATGGCAGGGCTGCCCTGAGTTTCCTCTCGTTTGAGGAAATCCTATCACAAGAAGTCTTGATCTTCCAATTAATAATTTAAGTTTTAATTTCTCTGAAGAAAATTTTAAGTTCTAAGAGTCTCAGGTTTTGCACTGTACAGAGCAGCATCAGCCACTGAAGCAGCACTGGAAAGCAGTGTGTTTTACTTCCACGTAACCCTGTGCTGGTTTTGGTAGGGTGTTTACCATTATATGTCGCATAGCACTGAATTTGAAGTGCTTCTTGCTATCAGGTGAAGATAAAAGAAGAAATATTTCATTATGGACACTGTACTCTGCTATTTTCTGTTACACTTGTGTATTTATTTCAGTTATTGAAGTGCTAAAGAAAACATTTTTTTTTATTTTCCTCCTGCTTAATGGCCACAACTATGCTCTTTTCCTTCTAAATAGGTCTTTTTACTCCTTAAACACCTGTAAAAGCAATACATGGCATATATGAAAATGAGTTACTAAAGCAAGTGCATTTGTAGAACACCAGTATGGAAGCGACATCAGCAACACATGAAGAGGGAAACTGGCTAAAAACAAAGCTAATCCAGAAAGTGAAAGCTGGCCGGGATTTTTAAGAATTGCATATGTGTGTTTATTTTTCTGGTTAGCGTGGCATGGGCTGTAGAGTCAGATTGTTCTCTATCACTTATTATCTCTGGATTTTGTAGGATAGAACATCAGCGTAGCTCTTTGGGAATGTGGTCTCAAATCTGATAAAATGTATCATCAACGCTCTGGAAGCATAACAGGGAGGCACCTTAGGAGCACTCTGTTCAGAGCAGGATGTTCTTCCTTGCTTTTCAGCATAAGCAAGTATGATCCCAGTAGCCCTGCTGTTTTTTACCCTGTTCTTAAAAACACCACTGGCAGTTAATTCTGTGTGGATTACCTCGGAAATAAAACTGTGACTGCTCGGATAGCCTTACAGGTGGAGACAGCTCCAGGGGAGTGCAGAGCAGGTCAATGTAAACATGAAATCATTTATCTTCAAAGTGCTGTGGGAAAAGTTACGTTTCAATCCTATGCTTCAATAGGAAGAAAATCTCATTATGGCACCGTCAGGAAGAAAGCATTCAGGAAAAGCTGGTAAACCAGCACAGGAAGACCAAGCCATGCCTGCCTATGACTTTCCAGAGGAAAGAAAAGACCTGAGTGGATCAGAGGACGATATTAGAGAAGGTGCTTATATGAATTTTTTCTTTTTTTTTAAATAAGATTATAATGTTTCTGAGCATGAACAGAAGGGGATGTTACGTGGTAGTGAGTGGCTGAGCAAGAGTGGCTCCTAATGCTTGTGGCAGCCTTCTACTGCATGGTTTGAGTTAGTGAAAGAGGGGAATGCAACAGAACAGCAGAGTGTGGTGCCCTGTCATGTCTTAACCTTACAGGTAACGTCTTCAATAGAGCTGGGGTTAGTGACACAGTGTTGTTACCTTATTTTAATGCCATATCCTTGTATTGCCTGGTCACGGTAATGCTGTGGGTTCAGGGCAGGACAGAACAGAAAAGTTTTGCTTCCTTGTATGGAGTGCAAAGTGGGGTGCAGGGCAGGTGTAAGAGTACTGGGGGAAGAACCTGAAGAGAAGAGAAGAAAGTAAGAAGTACAGGTGAGAAAAAAAGTGTTCAACCAAGGGATTCTTGTTTAATTTTGAGGGATTGTTATGAAGAGTGGATTTAAAATAGTTCTCACTCATCAAATGGCATTTTTTAAAAAAGTTTGATGTAACTTTTGGATTTTGTCTTTCAGCAGTCATCTCTGGCCTTTGCTTTTCCTTTTTTTTTCCCTTCCTCATTTGTCCGAATAAATTTGTCCTTTACTTCATTTCTGTGAGATAGTGAAATGTGGGGGCAAATAATAAAACTTGCATCATGAGTGTTCCCCACGGGGTTTGCTGTGCTGCTTTCTGTGACACACCTGGCAAGTCCGGTCAGTGTGCCCTAAGCTTTAAGTGGGAGTGCCTCCCGGGTTTGTGCTAGCCAGTGGATGGATGACAGTGTACATTTCTACAACCTCTTGAACAAGGGGGTGTGCAAAGCTCAGGGAGAATCTTTGCAAATTGGGGAGAATCTTTTTCAGGTTTTATTTAATGTGCCTATCTCATTTCTGTAAGCACAGCTGCGCAGCCTTGTGCCATGATATAGATGTTTTAGCTTTCTGATAATGGTTCTGTTGTGAGTTGGGAATAACCGTGTAGTAGTGGACTGAGGATCTCCAGGCTGGCTGAGACCAGCGCTGAGGAACTCATGGCATTGCCAGCTCAAACCCAGCCCCGCAGGATCCATCACCCTCGGTCAGTTCCTCACGTTCAGAGGTTCAGGAGCTGCACGTGTTGTAATGAGAGCTCTGAGCCATGCTCAAAGAAGTGCCCTGACAGACAAGTAATTACACTTCTGGTAATTCAAACGGCCCCACAAAATATTACATAATTTTGTAAATCTTTCTGAAATTTGCATTCAGGTGAGACGCCAGTAATGGACAAGCACGGCAAGAAGAGACCTTTGGTGACTACTCACGTGGTTCCAGATGATGTGGGGTAAGGCTGAGAAGGTCCTTTTTCAAACATAAGAGATCTCAAGTAGATACGTCCTTCAGTCAGTCTGCTTGTTTTGCTCTTTTTGTTTTAGTATTTGATTCATATCAGGTCAGATCATAATTTTAGGTAAAAAGAGAAGACATTCTAAAATGAGTAATTTTGCAGCTTAGCTGCTTTGTGGGTACTTTTGAACATCTGTAAAAACTGCATATATTTTTGTAAGTCGTCTAAAGTTCTTGTTTTTTTCAAAAGGGGACTGACGTTTTTTCCTAAACTCATTATTTTTTCTCCTCTGATCTTAGTTGCTTAAAGATATTAACTGTATTTAGAATGATCCAAATACTGCGTGAAAAATCTTTTTAGTAGATAAACTTTGAATTTCATTATATTCATCAACCAAATAAATGTCATGAAAAAGTGGATGTTGAAATAGCTTTTATGAAGATTAAAGCTGTTGAGCTGAAGATTTATTTTTGTCCATCCATCGCCCCCACTCCCCAAAAAAGAAAGTGATATCCTGTGGAAAAGTTGAGATACCGCTGTCGTACTGCTGCTTTACACACTGGTGATAGCATCTTCAGTGCTGTGAAAACAACCCTAAAATCATTTAAATCATTTGTCTTGGGTGGTTGTGGGGTGGTTGAGCTTTTTTTTGTTGTTGTTTTTTCTTGTCTGTTTTTTTTTTTTTTTTTAAACTGTGCTCGTTATGCTAACTGTGATAGACTTGTTCTTATTTGATGTTCCAAATACCCTTTTTTGTGTGTGGGAATGATGAACATTATTTACCACCCTCCCTCACTCAGGACCCTTCAAAAGCCTTATGCTGCCTCTTTATTGGGAAGTTAATAGTATTTTGTACACATCAAGAAATGAGTCTAAAAAGAGACCTCCTGCAGGAGGAGGAGAAAGTAAGTAAAAGTAAGTGTTATTTTTTATCTTGTAGAAGAGTAGCAACTCTATCACTGCTTACAAGGAACATGTGAATGAAATTAGTTTCAGGCAGATACATCAGGTCTTATTCTAAAGTCACAAAGTACTCAAAAATTGTAAACTGTTTTATAGGGGTGAAGTACAGAACATGCTGGAAAGATTTGGAGGTAAGAAATGTAAAAACAATTCATGTTTAAGTTACAGAATTGGCAGTAATTCAGCACCGTAAAATAACTGTGGAGATTTGCATAAAATGGCCACTGTTTGTGGCACTGGCTACAGCCAGGTTTCAGAGAAGAACTGATACTTGGTACATCTAAATAGAGCAGATGGAAGGAAGAGAAGGGGACGAATGTAAATAAAGAGAGAGAAAAGTATTGGGGTCGGCCCATTATAAAGGAAAGAGGCAAAGATGCACGAGCACTTTTGATTATCAGTTCCCACTTTAAGATGTGGTAGAGAGGCAGGGATTGTATTGCAGAGAGAATGGATAATGTGAGTTAAAAATCCATTGCCAGACTGGTGATGGCAAGATGGGAGTGAGAAAATAAGGGCACTTAAACGTGAAGCAGCTAAATAGAAAAAACAGTTCAAATTCAAGATGAGGAACAAGTGAAGATTGTAGCTGTGATCAGGTGGAGCTGGAGAGTAGTCTGTACTGCACCTGTGGAAATGTAGAGAATTGGGAATCTGAAGAAAGGAGAGTTTCAGCTGCCAGGAAGAAGAGGATGAAGTTTCTGGCAGAGCCAATGAACGAGGGTAATGGCAGTCATCACGTGATGAGAGATCTGTTTATGTTGCCTACTTGGAATTAATTAAACCATAATTAAGTGAAATCCTCAGATGGCTTTATTTGACATTCAAAGTGTCGAGCTGAGCGCTAGACAGCTGACAGCTTGGAGACCAAGCACATTTCACTTGCAAGGAATTTATAATACACATGGCAGATAGTGTAACAAAGCATCAAAAAGGGAAAACATCCCAATGGCAGTGTTACTCAGCGTCTCCTTGAGGCTTTCTTTTATGTGTTAAAAAATAACGCACGCAGTCATGTATACACTGCATGTGTATCTGAAGGTGAAAGAGTTCGAGGAATTCTTTAATTCAGGAATTAAGATTTTTTTGCAGTTAAGATACGTATTAGTATGCTGTTGTAGATCTAGGAATCGAGACAGGAGGGAGATCTCAGTGTTTAATATTAAACAGCACAGACTGGTTGTTACTGAGGACTCAAAAAATAGAAGGAAAGAAAATAAATGGATCAGAGAGAGAATGCTCTCCACTCACAAATAATAGGGCTGGCATTAGCAAGGGCAGATGGCTTAGCACATTAGAGACAAATTTGGCAGATGTTTCCTGAAATGCACAGTGGGAAGGAGAAGCAATTGCTGAAGTATTAACCTGAAGCTACCTGTGACTTGTTTGTTAGATCTCCGAACGTAAATTAAAATGAAATGGGCATGTTAACATTAACTCAAATGCTTCTTAAAAAGTACTTAGGGAGTCTTTATGACATATAAGAAACAGTTTTGTCATTTGTTCATTCAATATGTTGACAGTGGTGGTAATCCCATACTATAATTTATTTCTGAAATCAAAGAAATTTGCACAACAATTACTCTTAAATCATTTGAGCTAGTGTTTTTTTCTAAAGAGAAATGACATTTAAAAAGCATTGGCCCAGCCAGCTTAGTTTGAAGGCTTGGGAGTGCTGAGTGAAATAAAACAGAATTTTGGGAGCGTGGCTTACAGATCGTCAGGTATGGGAGAAATGAGCAGGATGTCTGCGCTCAGTCAAGGTTTGACCAATACAACTTTGATTGAGGGAGAATTTACAGACTGGAATGTCCAAATACAGTGCTTGAAGGTGTGCAGTGTGACCCGATCAGATAGTGCTGCTGGTGATGCCAGCGTAGATGTGTGCTGCCCGTACGTGTTAGAAGTGCACGTTAGGCCTTACTGATCAGTAGCAGAACACATGGTGGACGCAGCCCGTGAGGAACTGGTTCCGATGTAAATAAAAAACTGGCTGCCCTGGGTTCGGACCAGTTTTGGCGCACTGTGCGTGTCTGCGCACAGGAGGTCTGACACGGTACTCAGAGTAAAAGTCTCGGAGAGGTGGGGCTCAGAGCAGGAGCTGGAGCAGTCAGTGCAGCGGGGCAATGTCCAGCTGCAGCTCCAGAGGCCTGGTGGAAGGTCGCGTGTGTGGGGGGCACAGGGAAGCAGCTCTCACACCAGTGCCAACAGGAGGTGGAGAGAGATTCTCAGGAGCTCAGTTCACGGGAGCTTCTTTCCATTAGAACACACCTCATCTGCTGCTCCAAATCGTAAGTCCATCAGCACCTTTAATAAAATGCACATGTCCTGGTATGCCTAACTTCTAAGTATTCTTTGATTCCAGCTGACATAAACAAAGCTCTCTTAGCTAAGAGGAAAAGATTAGAAATGTATACGAAAGCCTCACTCAAAACCAGTAACCAGAAGATTGAACACGTCTGGAAAACACAGCAGGAGCAGAGGTAACACTTACCCTTGGTTTTTAAACCTGTGAAGTCTGACGCTAGAAGCAAATTGAAAAATGAGACATAAAAACTGGAAGTCTGTAACACTCGCAACGTTTTGTTTTTATATATTTGAAACTTGTGTTAGCAAAATGTGAGAAGTTAACACACAGAAACTCCAGAGCATAATGAAGTAGTGAATGAGCTGATGAATTTTTCATGATAAACTCCTTATTTATGAAAAAAAAAAAAACCAGTAAATGTTTTGATTAAAAAAACATAATCTTTGAAAAGCTGACATTCTCTGTTAGGAAGAAAAGTTGTTAACTGTTGGTTTTTGGTTGGTCATTTGCTTTAACCTGAGTTGTACATCTCAGTGCTGTCTCCTTATGTGTATATAAGTGCATACGTGCGAACATTCATTTTTGTCAAAACATAACAGTATTCAGTTAGGGCCAGGTTCAAAATAGCCTCTTTTTTTTTTCAGTCTATGCCAGCTCCTTTTATTCTATTCCGTACGCACAGAACCTTCTATTTCCTTGTAATCCTTCAGAGCATTTGTAATGCTTACAGCTGGTGTCTGTTTACAGGCAGAAGCTCAATCACGAGTTCTCCCAGCAGTTCCTGACTTTATTTCAGCAGTGGGATGTAGATGTGCAGAAAGCAGAGGAGCAGGAAGAAAAACTAGCGGTGGGTTTCCAGCGTGCGATGTGTTCCACGGTATATTCACAAGGAGACACCCAGAAGTGCAGAGATGTAAAAATGCTTCATACAGGTTAAGCGAACATACGACTGTTGGTCTCCATTAAGAATTTCATTCAGGTTTGGTGGCTCTCAAACTGTTAAATGTTTAAATTTTGGGCTATGTTTCAAAGTGAGGAGGGATGAAGTACTTTATAGCAAGTTTATAAATGGAAATAAATGAAACTCCAAGCCAGCATATGGCTTGAGAAAAGTCAAGGTGATTCCACAGAAGAAACAGATGTGCTGATTCCGTGCTACCACAGACTTTGGGTGGGAAGAACAAAGGAGTACAGTTGTCTCTAAGCATGCATTGCTTAAAAATATGCCTCTGTATAATAAATGCATGAGAAATTGATGGTTATAGGGGATAGGAGGTACACGGTGGAATGTAATCACATGGCACTGCTGTATTTGCTCTCCCAATATGTTTGCTTTTCCACAGTTAGCACGTTTCCTTGGGATCCTCTCGAGAACTGTGCTGGCTAGCAGTACTCATAGGGTGCCATGGAGGTAGTTTAGGCTGGAAGGGACCTCAGGTGACAACTCAGGGCTTAACCCAGACTTCAACCCTTCTTTGATAAGTAAGGACAAGGATGGCTCCCCAGGCAGGGATCTGCGTGTGTGACCCAGACTGCCACTGACGGCAGAATCTTTGATTCTGATGAATGATACCTGTGTTGCTGTCAAAGCACTTTTGGTCAACTAATAGCATTAATTTTTTTCTTCTTGCTTCTGCTTCAGAATATGTTTCGTCAGCAACAAAAAGTTTTTCAGCAGGCAAGAATAGTTCAAAGTCAGAGGCTGAAAACCATTAAGCAGCTGTATGAGCAATTCTTAAAGGTACAGTAAATTTTCTTCTTGGAAGGGAGCTGCTCCTTATCGCATCACTTAGGAAAGCTGTAGTAATATTGAGCCTTTGTGAAATAGAGATTTAAGGTTCACTTAAGGAAAACAACAGCTTAGCTTGAATATTCATGCAGGTTAGTACCCGTGCCCTTATTTGTTGAAAATACGGCTTGTTGCCCCTGAACATGCACACACGCTGCGCCTGTTCAGCAGTGCCTTAGTTATGTTTGTTCCTGCAGGGGTCTGATTGGTTTTCCTGTTTCAGATATTTAACCGTAAACCTCAGAGCATGCTTTCTAAACCAAACTCAGTTTTGTACCAGTCTAAAGGTTATGTAGGTGAGTCAGATCACCAGGACTTGGTCTTGACTGTCCCTTAGGTTTTTTGTATGTATTGAAAAAGTGAAAGTTAGCAGTCTACTAACATACATACGTGTTAGGCTGTAATTTACTTCTTGGATTACTGCTGGCATATGCATTCCCTATACTGAGATGAGATCCCCCTGAGCCTCTTCTTCTCCAGGCTGAACAGTCCCAGCTCTGTCTCCCTTTGAGTCCTTTCCTATCAGGCACCTGTTCTGAAATTTTTTAGTTACAATACGTGGTTTTTTTCAAGTCAGGCAGCTTTGAAAGATAGATAACTCAAAATAGAGCAACACTTGGAAATTTCCATTACAGAATTATATTACTGGATTATATTACAGAAATTATATTACATTATTACATCATATATTACATTATTTCATATTATAATTAATGATGTATAATTAATAATAATGTATAACTAATTGTAATACTGTAATTATGTAATAATGTAATTATATTGTTAATGTAATAGTGTAATTATATTACATATTGTATCATATTATATTATGTATATTATATTACAGAAATCTTAATAAGTAGCCATTTTAAAAGGTCAACATGTCTTCATCAAGGACAAAAAAAACTGTAGCACTATGATTTTTCTCCTCAGAGAAGATCAAAAGGTAGAAATTAAGCCTCAGATAAGCTTAACTTTAAGTACAAGTCAAGGAGAACAGAGCTGTGCACACGCAGTTAGGCATAACCCTATGTGCAAAAGGGAAGATGAGCAGCGAGCTTCACCTTAGCTTGTTTGGAATAAAGTGTGCAAAGAGGAGGAAATGTAACATTTTTTTATAGTCGTTGCTTCAAATTTCCAAGGTTGTCGTGATATTAAACTGTACCCCTGTCATTCCTGACAGATGTATCTGATCTTTTCTTGTAGAATTATCTTTATTGAAATGCAGGATGGCAGCTGAGAGCTCACAGACGCTGAGTGGAAAGGACTGTTTCCTTCGCAGGGTGTATATTGGTTAGACAGAAGTGTAGACCGGCGTCCTGTACAGTTTTTCTTTCAAGTTCATGACAAAATTAATCTGTAATTATCAATGACCACTGCTGCTATAACAACAGAACTGTAGTCTGAATAACGGATTGTTTTTAAGTTAACCCTTTTGATGTTGAGCAGTTCTGAATTAAGGTTATCCTTAACTTCAGAGCATGGAAGAGCTGGAGAAAAACAATGAAAATCTTCTGGCTGGCGCACAAAATGAGCTCCGCAAAGAAATGGCTATGTTGCAGAAGAAGATTATGATGGACACCGTAAGTATCAGATTTATAAAGAACTTTGCTGAATACAAAAATAGAACATTCTATAAAGAAGTCATTAGACATTCATTTAATTAGATCAAGGAATCAGTGGTATGGCATTTGTTCAGATTTATCTCCTTTTCTTGTAACAGCAACAGCAGGAGATGGCAACTGTTCGCAAGTCTCTTCAGTCCATGTTATTCTGATGGCTCAATGGAGAAACAACTTGTACCTAAGTAACACGATACAAGTATAGGCATTAGCCATAAAGAAGTTATCTTCAGGTTTAAACGTTTTAAAGTTCCTATTAAATGCTTTCATGGATTGTTGTAATCTTGTGTCTGATAACGTTGTGAGAAGGCGTATCAGTAAATTCGTTACTGAGGGGGCAAATCCTGAACCAACTGCTGTCTGTCCAGTTAATCTTTAGTGAATATTCACTTTCACTAGCATTGGATTGGTTGAATTGTTTCACTTTTTGTAATGCCCAATTGAAGCATTAGGTAGGATTAGTGAAAAAACAAGTTACCTTAGTTTTACATAATAACTTTAAACATGTAGGTTTAAACATTTAAACTGCAAATGGAAGCCTTTATCAAAAGCTACAGCTTCAAGACATTTGAGCTTCCTGGCCCATCAGCAGTTAAAGAATTTCATAGGTACGACAGCTCATGTGAGGATGTTTAATGATGTGTGTTAACAGTAAATGGAAGTGAATGTACGGCCTTTCATCAGACTAGGCACTGGAATTTCTTTGTACCAATCTGACGTATGACCTGCTGTGATTTGTCCAGAAAGCAGGTTTCTTTAGTTCAACAGTGAGCTTTGGGTGACGTCTGCCCAAGTAAGCACACCTGACCATTACTACTTGCATTTTGGGGGTACCGATCTTTTGTAGACCACTGCTGAGGTAACCTAGCTCACTCGCTGGAGATGGAATATTAATTTTTGCCATTTCAAATCACTAGCAGGGCAGCGAGGGCTGTTTTAAGGATAAAGCATTTTTCTTTCATCATCTCAGTACGGTCAATCTGTATAAATAAAACCAGCCAGACCACCTTGCATGCAGTTTGTTTTTACAAAAAGTCATTATGCTTGAATATCCACTTTGACAAATGCGGTAGTTCTTAAAATATCTGTTAGGTTTAATGTAATAGCAGATAACACAACCCTCCTCACTCCCTGCTCCCCTCCTAAAGCAAATGTGATGATTTTATAGCAATGTATTTCAAAACCAGTCCAACAAAAAAGATTGTTCTCTGCAGTTTACCAGCATTTTTAGTTCAGAACCAAGTTATCTGATGACAGATAGTTTATCAGTTGTAGGAGCCAGATGCGCGATGGCTGATTTGCAGAAAACTCAGCTTGTAGGCTGCCACTGAAATTGAGCAAGTAGCCTGCATGGAGCTGGTTTGTTCTGGGTCAGATAGAACTCAGGGAGGGAGCAAACACAGAAATGACATTGCTACGATGATGCATGAGGTAGTGTGGGTCCCTGGGGAGTATCAGATAACGAGCAAGGCTAATTTTAGCCATGGTGCTCAGTCTCTGCCCTTTAAGGACAATTGGATGATGCTGTGACATACAGTTAATAGTTTCTGCTTCCAATCTCCAATACCAGGGTATTTGTCACTCGTACCCCTTGTTTTTTGCTTTCTAGCTGATTGCTGCAGTAGTTTCCTACCATTTACTTACCCCTACCGTATCTTTGTAGCTGCTTATACCTAGTACAAATCCTATATTTTTGAGGTTTCAGGGGAACCTGCTGCGCCATATTTATTTTCTTCCCCCCACTTTTAAGTTCCATCTCATGCAGCCTTTTTGAATACGTGTGTAGCAGCTAGGAGGCTGCAGTGGTAATATTTCTGAAACAAATTATAGCATTCTTTATTGTACAGTTCAGTGAGATCTTTATAAACTTACAGCTCAGCTACATGGCAGCAAGTAAAACTGACAATGCCCGCTTACATTCAGCAGCTTTTTACAAAAATAATATTCATGTATTACCTCTTCAAAGGAGCTTGAGCTTAAGCATGTAGGGTGTGTGTGCAAGTTGTGAGTTGCTAGTACAGACAAGAAGCTACTTCTAGTCATCTTTTCACAAATGAAAAGAGGAAAGGCTGATATTAGGCCTGACTTTCCATTTTGGAGACTTTTACTATACATTACGTTTCAGTTCCTTGCAGTTTTGTTTGGATAACGTACAGTGATAGTTACAAGAAGAGACAACGAGGTGAATTTATACAGCAATAGCAAACGTATTCCAGAGGGAATTAGTTACACACGGGTGGGTTGCATTGTCACAGTTTAACAGTCAGTCATTAAAGTTCAAGGAACTTAGTCATTCAACTTGTGCAGCTTCCCAGACACAAATCAGGGTAGGTGAAGGTAGTGTTCTCCAAGTGCCCAGCTTCCTACAGCTGAGATAATGGAGTGCAATGAGTCAAACTTTATTATGGCCATAAAACCAGGAACTGCCTTGGAACTAAAAATCCAAGCTATAATTGTGTTTAGTCACAGTAGGTTATATACTGAGATACTAGAGAACATGTGAATCCTAAAGGCACTGACAACAGTATTTTGAAACAGAGGAACAACTTCCTTCTCTACTTTGTTCATCTTACTGCTCCAGTACCTTGCTCTTCAGAAATGCCAAAACAGACTAACTACTAGTTTGGCCTCATTTTTACCAGTCCTGACAATGCAGTACCGTATCCATTGACACCTCTGACTACCACCTCACAGCAGAAGACTTCAGAAACTAACGTTAGAAAACCAGTCACTTGGGTTAGAAAGAAGTGAAGCCCCTCTTAGAGCTCTGGGTGGTAGCACCTTGGTTTGGAGTGTATGGTTCCAGACCAGAAGTACATAGTTAAGGTTATTAACAGGAGATGACAAAAGTTTCAAATGTGATACTTGTGGTATGAATTAACAGCTCCAGTGTCTACAACATGGAAACAGATCCTGTTTCAAAACTGTTAATCACAATAGAATCTGCAGGACTTGGTATTTAATAACATCTAGCAACTCTCAGTAACATCTCAGTAACTCCAGTAACATCTGGTAATATCTGGGATAGCGTCAGCTGCTTTCTCATAAAACTAGTTCACTGAAAATCTGTCCTCCCAGAAAGAGAAGCTGCTTCATTCAACATCCCCCTAACTGTTTCTCTTCTCCTTGGCCCATTTAATCAGTCATTATGGTTCTGAACCTGTTCAGGAGCTTGATGAGGTGAAATTCGGAAGACATGTATATGAAGATGAGCAGCGATCTGCAGGCACACACCACTGGCATATCTCAGCATATCAAACAAGGAAATGAACTTCAAAAGAACAAAACAGAACAGGTTAAAAATCATATTTTGAAAAATTGTCAAATTCAGCTTTGATTAGAGTACATCCAATTATAAGAAGCATTAACAATTTGATATACAGTGGTCTGCATTAGAAGAAGAAAAAAAACTTTGCAAGTGCTTAGCACTGACTGACAAACAAGCTTCTCAGTTCGCAGAGTAACTTTGAACAAGCCCTCTGAATTAAAGGAAAATTACAAAAAGAGATCCCTAATTTTACTTTCAGATCTCTAAGAAAAGAAAGCCAGTTAGCTCCCAGAACATGTGTTCGCGTGGTACCCTGGCTCTCCTTCCACAGTGAAACGGAGCAAATCTGAAATGGCAGAGTGGAACGATACGGTTCTCAATCCCTTCCTTTATATATAGACACCACATCTAAAGTGTAGAACAGAATGCTTACCAATGCTATCCACAGAACAATGTATTCATCAATGAAACTGTTGAAATACTGGTCCAAAAACAGAAGTCCTGGCCCAATAAACGCAGTGTCTTGAAGACAGATTTCACTTTTTGTCATGTGAGCCACCTATTTAAAAACAAACAACAAAAAAGCAAAACAAAGCACAAAACACACTATTGCGAGATCACTCTAACCACCAGAAAGCCTCCACCTTAGGTATGGGAAAGCACAGTGTCCTTATCCGTCAGCAGCCTGTTCAAAGGGTCCTTTGGGAAGCAAGCAGCTGGCAGGACAAGAGCCTGCTGATCCCTGACAGTTTCTTTCTCATGGGCCGAGTAACCTCTTTGCAGGGTACTCAATCAATTTGCAGTGATATCAGCTGTTGAATCATCACTTGGTATTGTTTGACTATTAAGTGAGAAACACATAGACGTGTCCGTTGGTGTTCTTCTGTAACGTACTTAGATCTACCCAGTGCATTTTAGCTATTAGTGGGGCTGGGGGGACTGCATTTCTGATGTTGAAGTCAGTGCATAAACGAAGATTTATTTCTAGGAGGACACTCAACAAAACTGAAAGATCCAATTAACACTCTGCACAGGGTGTTTTGTTTTGGTTTTGATTTTTTTTTTTGGCATCAACATCATATTTAATCTCCGTAGGAGCGTGGGTCTATCTCAGTGCGTTGCTCATTATGGAACTGATAACGCAGTGGCAGAGCACAACAGAAAAACTCGCACAGCGCTCACTAATCCAGAAAGCAAGTGTTAAGCCAACAGCTGGTTCCTGTTCAGGGCTGAAACAAGATTCCTTACCACTAACTTCTGGGAGATTTTAGCATTGACAATTCCGAAGGTCAGGACATAGAGGCACGGGTGTTTTTCAAACAGCTGAGTTGTAGATTTTTTATAGATCACAGTGGCCAGTGTGACAAGGAGCCCAATGTGGACGCCCGGTGAAAGAACACTCGTTCCCTGAAATATAAAAGGATAGAAAACTCATTTTCATCTCCAATCACACAGCCAGAGCAACATTTTATACGTTACAACGCTCTCTAAATAAATGCAATTAGAGTTGTCAAATCGCAGGGGAAGTCCATTAGCATTATGTTAATACCGTCAGCATCCTTTCCGGTGACCTTTAACCCATACTGTAAGAAAACTCACTGCTGGTTCCCGTGACAGAAGGACTCCAGTAACAGGCAGAGAGAAGGCAGGTAAAGAAGTCTTTGTTTTATCCATCTGACATTCAACAAATGAGAATCATTAAAGTGTGAAATCCATACGCTTGTCTGCTTAAACGCTTAAAGAGGTACAACCCTTGTGGTCACCCGAAGGCCAATAAATTATGGACATAAATTGCTGAAACCTCATTCAGAATTCTAAAGCAACTTACTGCTATTGTAGATCCGTTCTTTCCAACCCCTCCGCCAAAGATGACACGGAAGTAGTTGAAAAATGAAAGTGCCGTTCCGCACAGTATGCCAACAACTGCAAAGAACTTCAGTTCCAGGCCTAGCAAATGCACCTGAGCGGGAAAAGCAAGAGGAAGATATTAAAGGTCACAGATGACAGGTTTTTTTTTTCCCCCCAGGATTGATTAAAAGAAAAGAAAAAAAGCTACTGATACCTAGTAAGCAATTGTCTTATTTGGATTACTGCATTTTGAGGATAAGCTCAGGAGGACAACGCTTGGAGTTTTGTTTCCTTATTAAGGAGGCACCAAATTTATTTTGGGAATAATTACTCAAAAGTTGATTTGAACAAATTCTGGTCTTGACGTTGAGCAAGATTTTACTGTGTGCATCCCTATAACATTCTTCACATGTTTTTTTCCTGCATAAGCAAAAACTTGTCACAGACCGCTGCCTCCCCAGGACGTGGAGGGGCAGGAAGGACGGCTCCTTCCATTTCAGGGGGTAACGCAGGACTGAGCCACAGGAAACCCAAACGCCATCTGCCTGCTCTGTGTTTGGTAGCTGCTGTTGGTATGCTGTATCTTCGCAGCTAGAGTAACCTCCAGGTGAAAGTTGCAGTTAAACAGTTACCTTTCGGAATCAATTGCAGTTTCAAGGAAACTTCCAAAGGCAGCACAGGATTAAGAAAAAAAAGTGGCAGTAAATTGAAACCATCGACTATGTCTTTGAATACAGATTGTTTTGAGATACAGCATAACTATCCCTGATTTTACTGTTGAAGGAAAAGCAATCGTAATTCGTTAGTGCTTAAAGTTTACTGCACCTACTTTGTTTCCCAACATGAAAAGACACCCTGTGAAAACAGAGCAGAAGAGGAAACAAAGCCTCGCTAAACATTTCCTAACTGCTGAGCACGCTGGTGAACTTATTTAATTACTTGGTGCTTAACATTTAGATTAATTTGCACAGGTTCTCAACGTGACAGGATTGTCGCAGGTCTTCCATGTCCTGTGACCAAACAGAACTCCATTTCTAAGGAAAGATACGAGAAAGGATGAAGACCTTAGGCTAGATTAATACGCTTTTGTTGCGCACTAGAGCGCATGTTTAAAGATGGAATAAAGACAGGGACAGGGAAATGCTTTTGGATGGAGAACAGTTCTTTAAATGTAGCTGTTTACATTCATGTAAACTCTGATATAGCTGTTAAAAATCAGTACATCACTGAGGTGTAAATCTGGATTTTTTGTAGTAACATACTAACAGCTTTGTTACGTTGAAGCATTTAAGCCTTCAGCTAATTCTTCAATTTTAAAATAAAGCGTCCTGTAAATGATTTAACTGAACGGAAATGTCTGTCATAGTAAAACATACAAAAGTAACAAAAAACGTGTTAAAGGTTTAGTACCGGCAGCGTATTAGTGGCAGAGCAGAGGGACACACACATGGCAGATGGGGTCTTTTTTCCTCTACAGAGATCTAAATTTGAGTACAGGAAGTCACACCGTTGCAGCTAAGTGAACTACAACGTCAATACAACCTCTGTTTGCACAAGGAGCCAAAGCAGAACAGCAGCCAGCCAGCAGGGGCTGCTCCCAGCTGCGCAGGGCAGCTTCGAACCACAGCAGCCGGGAACGCTGAACGGGAAGCACCGAACTCGTCAGGCACTTACTTTGTAGTCCCACATGGCTGTTCCACCACACGCAGATATCAGAAGCAGCGCTGTTATGGTGATCTGAACTTCAGTTACATCGAGTCTAGGAAGGGGGGAAAAAAGGGCCATTTAGTTCAAAGAAAGGTTCTGCTTGCTTTAAGTGCAGGGAGGTGGGGACAGAGAACAGGGATCAAAGCTCAGTTATTTCAGACTGCCTCCTCAAGCCATGAAATGCATATAGAATGTGATTTTCCTTATCTAAGAAAGATTTATCTGGAGGCACATACTTCTTGTTCACATTTAAAATTAAACCTATATGCTTCATCTAGAGCGATCTAATTATAATTTTAATGGGGGAAAAGTGTTTAACAAATACATAAACTATTTTAGAATTTTGAATGCATCTACAGACTTCTGGTGTAAGTGACAAAGTTAAACGTTAAGGCAAGCTCACAGAAAACACAACCAAACGTTTCCATTAATTGTACCATACAGAAGTGGGAACCATGAAGAGCAGAATGGGACAGAGGGGATTTCTTTAAGCCATTGTGTCATGAAAACTTGACAGAGAGCCTGCTAAGGGCAATGTTCTGATGACTGGATCAGCGGACAGCAAAGGACACTGATCACTGCCATGTTGCTTTTTGCCATAAAACATTTTATAAAGCGTGTGGCCTTGTATCCCTTCTAAGGTCTAGCCTGAATTCCACCTTTTGTGTTCTCGGACAAGACAGCCACTCGCTGTCTCATCGTCTCTGATGTCTGAAATGTTCTGAGAAGAGCTGAATGTGCGTGTGTATATATTTATATACATGAAAGCGCTGTACTGAAGTTAAAAGCAAGCAATAACAATGGATGTTTACAACACATTTCCTTAAGCAGCTGAACAGATTTGCTATTTCAAAGTCCTGTGACCCAAGTCAAGATGCACTGTTCTCTTTTTTGTTCCTCGTTTTTTAAAAAGGAGATGGGAACCAGCTCTTGGCTAACGAAAAACACTTATCTGCTGTTGATACTCACAGTAATATCACACTTTTGTATGTAAGATAGTGACGAAATATGCCAAGTTTCATCACAAGCTTCTGACTCAGTTTTAGAAGAGCCAACGTTAAGTTGCAGTTAGATGAGGTGTTGAGGTGCTCCTCACTGTGCAGAGCTGTAGGGTTCCTCTCGCTCCTGTGCCATTCTGCTCCCTCACTCCCACTAGTTCCCATCAGGCTGTAAGGTGAGGCCTTTTGGCTTGCTAGCCTTGTGTCAATTCTTATTTTCTTTTTTTCAGTGAACGGGCTCCAAGTGAAGTGACACGAGCATGCATTTTTTGTCGTGTCTGAAGACTTGACCTCCAAGCTGAGTCACTGCATGCGCCTAAGTTTTGGACTTGTTTTACAGAGGCTCAGACAGTTGGTTGCAACAAGCCTAAACCCAAGCCCAAAGATTTTATCAGGCCCTGCAGAATTCTACCCACACAGCCTGGCAGTGGTTTAGTACCCAGCTGCTCGCATCCTCCCCGGCCATCAGTGCTAACACTCATCTGTCATTTTACTTCCAAAATCAAATGCCACTAATTCAGGACCAGCATCAGGGAAAGATTCTATCCATATTACAGATTATCATAGTTAGAGCAGTATACCATTACCTTCATTTAGATTCTCACCTCTGCGTAAGAGAAAATTGCAAGCCTTGAAAAAAATCTTGATTTGCTTCCACTAAACAGAAATAAGTTCCTCTGGAGAGGTGCTGTGTCTGCTCAGCTTCAAGCACCAAGCGTGGAACACCAGCCCATTCCCGACTGCTTGTGCTATGCATTATTGCTGTATTTATACAGAAGCCACTACAGTTTTAGTGAAGGAGTTTTATGTGCTATAGGAGCTTTAGTGCCTTCTTGCTATAAGAAGATCACTCCCATGTTTTAAGGAAGAACTGAAGGCACAGAAAAGCAAGCATTGGTACAAAATCCCTGAGCTTATGGCATAGTTCATTTCCATTGCGGTCCACTGTTGCATACAAAAATTATCCTTTCACCCATCACTCTATTTTTGTCTATAGCACAAAATGCCCTCTTAAAAAAAGCAGGGTGGGTAAGCAGGTGCAAGAGTTACAGTTTGTGGGGTAAAATGCATTATCAGCAACCAAAAAGAGCTCTTAGCATTGCTGCAGAGACAGCTTGCTTTTGAGAGAGACACCAAAGAGCATGCAAGCAGCTGATGGTTAGCCTGGGGCCAGCGGTGCTTTGATTGCTGAGGTGCCTCTTGCAGGACAGAGCCAGGAGCGCTATCAGCAGTAGCTTCACACATGACAAGGATTGCCAGAAGGACAGCCTTCGCCTCTCACATATTTCAAACACTGCTGCTAAGGAGGCTGCTACAGGAGGGCACAGCATTCCCCACACTGTTGGGAATTAAATCAAAATTGTTATATTTAATGAGATGGTGAATGACTCCTCCTCCTCCAGTTTAGTGGGAACAGACTCCGTTTCTATGAAGTCATGAACAGCACGGCAGAAATCACTACAGCTGTGATCTAACACAAAACCTCAAGGATGTCCAAGTCAGTATAAGCCAGATTAAAAGCAAAAACCCCAAATAAACCTGAGGTAAGCCTTCAAGCACTGGCATAGTTCTGTGGAACTCCCTGCCTAGGGATGTGCTGGATGCAGGGAGTTTGTTCACTGGAAGACCAAACGTGTTTACGGAAGAGAAATCCCTTACCAGGAAATTTCTCTACAAATGCTTGTGGTTCAGAGTCCCCGGGCTGGACCTGTTCCATGGCAGGGAGATTACGAAGGGAAGTACCAGGGATGCTTGCCATGTTCCTACTCCTACACAGGGTGCTTATTTACACTGTGGGCAAGATAAGGGCAAGATAACTCTGGCCTGCCTGGTGCTCACTGGGTTCCCTGGACAAATCTGCAGAGCGAGAGCCAAATGCATGCAAACAAAGCAGAGATAGCTAAATCAGCTGCTAAAAGAACAAGGCCTGTACTCAGCGTAATGCAGAGTTTAAAATTTCTTGGCAGGTAAAACACAAATCTGCTAGGGCAGAAAGGAGACTAGGAAGATGGTGACAGGAACAGAGAACAGGGGAAAAAGAACAAGAAGAAATGGAAATCAAGTAGCTAGCAGTCTCAGACATTGTCATATGCAGTTCTAAAAGATACCTACTTACTTTCCAAACCTTAATATGCCTGATACATATGTCTGCCAGTGAGCAGAATAGAACATGAACAGTCCCACAAAAGAACAGAAAAACAACCAGTCAGGATTTGTTCCTAGTCGGATTGCTATGCAGGATCCAAGGACAACAAAAACTGAAAAGCAGAAATGAACATGTTAGTCATATATCCTCTTTGCTTGCAGTTAAGAGAAATAAAATCACAAGGCATTTTAGGTCACTGTAGCTAATTTTATGACTGATATTTTATTAAGTAGCTAACAGCAGGGACATCCCTGGTGGGAGGCCAAAACGCAGGACTCCTTTCCAGCCAGGTAAGGGCCGTGCCTCCTAGCACTTGGCTGGGAACTGAGACGTGAAGAAATCCCAACTCCCAAGGCAAATGTTTTGGCCACGAAACTGTTACAGAAGTGCAGGGGCTGCCACTAACAGCAGTTAGGTTATGGCAAAGTAGAACTGAGCAAGGCTTACTGTTAACAACTCCATGTAAACTTTTTTAAAGCTCGTTCTCTTAAGGGACATTTATATATTGTCCTCCTCCGAACTACCAGGCTGGATGCTCCATCAGCAGCCTTTTAGGTACTTAAATCCTTTACTATGTATCACCTGCACCTTACTGGAAAACACAGACTACACCTCTCTCTAGCCCTGCTCTTTCTGAGTATTTCGTTCATTTCATTGAGCTCATTCAAAGCACATCAATTTGTACAAGGAAGAGCAGACTGCATATGACCCAGCAACTGCTAAAGGTGCTTCTGAAACACCCGCCCTGATGCTGGTCAGGGATGGAAATGCCAGGGGCAGCCCTGGCTGCGGTGACCAGGAGGTGGTGGAGTTATCCTCAGAGAAGGGAACGAGCTGATCCTGCCCTGAGCATGGATTTGAACCAGGCAATCTCCAGAGGTTCCTTCCAATTTCAACAAATCTGTGATTAATCAGCTCCTCTTGAAAACAGCTAACTTATTTTTAAAGCTAGGACGGGTAACAGTAGGGTAAGGCTACCTGTGGAAATCGAGTCGCAACCATGATCAAAGAGTTCTCCTAGAGGAGAACTACTGTTTGTTCTTCTCGCTTGCTTCCCATCAATGGCATCCAGAGACTGATAGACAAAAAGTCCTAATGCACTCAGGGTGTATGCCCAAAAAGGTGCCTGAAAGAGATTCACACAAAGAGTCACCAGGCAGTTCCCAGTTTCTGAGCCAATTATCTATTTCATTAAATACTGCGCAGTGCAAAACCATACCACGTTGTGCTGCTTGCTGCTTAGTTCATGGACAGACCAAATCCCATGCACAAGACCCTATGCGACCTGTAGTAACTACTGTAAGGAACTACGGCAGGGATCCCAGGGAAACAGGTCCTTGGCTTTCATTTTAAAAACACACAAAAACAAATGAAGAATGTGAATGCCTCTTATTTTTCCACCTGAACAGTGTTCTGTTGTTATTAGTGTATCTTTGTGCTGAAAAGCGCTAGGAAAATTAAACTAATCTTTAAAAAAGAAAGGCACTTAGGAACATTCTCAGCCACTGATCTGATGCAGATACTTAGATCATCATCATCTTAGATCTCAGATTTACAACGTACAGGTATTAAAACACATTGCTCAATGAAGACCTCAGTTCTTTGGAAGGAGTTTTTTCCAGCACACAACAACTGACCACATTTGCATTTTGGAAATTAGATCAAAGAAAGTAGACCATTCGCTAAATATGGCAGAGCAACTATCCAGTTAACGCTGACTGTCAGTTTCAAAACAAGCTGTGGATCAGCTGGACTAGCACCAGTCATGGGTTCAAAGGAACTGCTCTACACCAGCACCTTTCAAAAGCATCATTTTCATATACAAAGTCAGGATGCCTTTGTAAAGGAATTAGTTCTTACTAAAAATTACTTCTGACACTTCTTGAACGAAGTACAGCTTATATTTTCGCCTCAATGAAATCCAGGGGGATCCTTAACATTCAGAAGTGCTGCTCACGAGGAGAGCACCAAAGTCAGGTATAAATGTTGGAACCACGATTTCCAGGTTAAATAAGCGAACAGCCATAGGCAGCCACAAAGCTCGATTCTTTTCCATTTGCAGGGAAGAGGCTGCTGCTGTCTTCACACCTTTCCAACTCCTCTCCTGTAGCACAAGCAGACCAACGTGACTGTGTGCATCTGATAAAGCGAAGGCTGTTAATGAGACCACGGATCGCATCTCTCACGGAGCTGAGATTTGCCCAGACTCTGATGGACCCAGCATCACTGTTGAGGAAAAGGAAGAAATGGCAGTTGCCAGTCAGTGTGTTGGAAGGGACAGGAGGACTGACACAAATACCAGTGAGGTGAGCTGCTTCTCCAGCCAGTGTGGTTTTCTCATCATCATCATCCTCTATCACTTCGGTTAGAAAAAAAAGTTATGCCTCAAATTACACAGCCATAGAACACATCCTTCCCACAAGGAACCACGCTCAGCAGGGGCTCAGTTCTGAGCCTGGAAACAGCATTTTCCTGAAGACTTTCTCCTGGCCGGTACGGCGCTGGCATGTGTGTTTGTGATTTTAATACGGAAACAGTCTTGTCAGCAAGTGTGTCGTTTTCTGCTACCTGTTATTTGGATAATTTCATTAATTAAAACATTCCTCCATTAAAAGCCAGAAAAGCTGGGTTGCTTTGCCCAGCTTTGAAGCAACGGCCACAGAAGGAGGGGATCCAGTTGCAGGTAAGATGCTTAGATTTGTGTGTATGCAGAAATCTAGAGAAGTTACAAAATTCTTCAAAGCTGGCCAGGTCACCCTTCCCAAAGGAAGCTAAGAAGTGTAAGTCACAGATAACACTGGAAGCAGGTGGAAGGCAGGGAGTGGAGACTCCCATTCCAGCTGATATTCAGCATACTGGTATCAGACAGAAACGGGGTAGAAGCGCAGTCAGGACCCCGATGAAGCTCATTTTGCTCGTGACATAATCCACACATGAGAGCTGCTGCAGCGGCTGCATGGCCTTTTTCAGAATCACTTTCCTGCATGCAGAATAACACATGGTCTCAAGCAAGCCAGCTCCTGGCACAGATTTATGAAGGTGTAATTAATGAGCAGAAAGGCTACGAGAAGCCGAGGGCTTCATTGTTATACTGTAATCATTGTAAAGGCGTGCCCAAATTTATCACCGATATTCCCTCAAAATGCCACTGAGGCAGTCTGCAGGGCTCTGTGGGGCACCCCATGCTGTGCCACACTCTTACAAGTTACACGAAGATTGCTGTAGATCTGCTGATGCTCCTCGTGCTAACCCTGGGATCTGGGCAAGGAAAGCAGGCCACGCCTGGCCGTGCTGCCTGGCCACACTGCTCCTCTGGCTGCATCAGCCTCCCCTCCTTCCGCAACCATCTACCTTTAACTGAAATACATCGATTTTAGTTAACCTGTTGAAGTCATGGGGTTCTCCACATCCTGCACAAGCACTCAATACACCAGCCACATTCCCTGCAGAGCGCGGCACAGATCACCAACTAAGCCAAATGTCAGCATCCGGGCAGGTGCTTATTTAAACAGGATCATTTCCTTAACAGAAGCACCAGCCAGGAACACAAACCTGTTATGTCACATTTTTTATCAGCAGCTGTAAAGCTCTGTGCCGTATGCTTGCTGTTACCACGGCCTTTTGCAAGGCGAGCTCTGTGCAGCGCAGCCTCCATCCCCGTGAGAGCAGGAAGGCTGCACGCTGGTTACCACGGTCAGTTTATGAAAAAGTTTCCGGAACTCCACACACACAAGAACCCTTGCTCAAGGGAGATGTTTACCTTACTTCAAAGAAGTGAAGCAGTTTAAGTCAGATCTCTCTGTTAGGTCTTTTGGCACAACAATGGCCTTTGTCTATCTGCACAGCCTCAAGAGTGCTGATCCAAGTCCGCTTGCCTTACAGCTCCCGCCGACACAAATCTGAGCAAGGAGCCCCCCAGGCTCCAGAACTAGAACCACCCTCCTCAACCGGGAGCAAACATCAGGGAAAGTTGTTGTTCTCCTCCCAGTGAGGATCACCTGGGCCCACTAACACCTGTAAGGGACGTGTCTGTATCCCTGCAGCTGCGGGGAGGCGAAGAAGATCCCCTTAAGAGCAGGGAACCGGGTGTCTGAACCGTGAGAGGGACAGAAACCCACACTTCATCCCAGCTGTCAGTTCAAATGGAACCCAAGGTGGCAGTGACCAAAGGGCATTTTTATCAGCTCTGCGTTCAGCGGATGAAATGACTCATCTCAGTAAAAGCGAGTTTTTCCAAGCCACCAAAAGTGCACACAGGTTTCCAAAACTCAACAACCGCAGATTCTCCCCGCTCTCCACCCTCTCAACGCAGCCAGAGCTGCCAACTCCTCCTCCGCCTCCTCACACGCCTGGCTCTCCACCCAGGGATGTCCCCAGCCGCTTCCCACGCTGCACCCAAGCAGTTTGCAAATTAGCGAAGTGGGAGCATGAATGCTGACACGGCCGATGGACTCAGCAGAAAGGTCAGGAGGCTCCCAATAACCATCAGCTTTCCACTGATGAGGTGTTTATTATCTCAGCCCAAAGTTATATCCTGCCCAAGCAGAAGCGTTACTTGGCCAGAGCCAGATGCTATTCTGATAGAAGACAACACAAACCCTAGTGGAAAAAAAGAAAAGGCTTCTCTGCTTGAATTAAAAACAATGTCTTTTGAAAGATTATACAACAGAGGCTTGTCAAGTGCAGTTGTGGTAAAGGTAAGGTCATGGTGATCCCAGATATGAGTACAGACTGGGAGAAGAACTCCTTGCGAGCAGCCCTGCTGAGAAGGACCTGGGGATCCCTGGTAGATGACAAGCTTGACAGGAGCCAGCAGCGTGCTCCTGCAGCTGGGAAGGCCAATGGTATCCCGGGCTGCAACAGAAGAGGGGTGGCCAGCAGGGACAGGGAGGGGATCATCCTTCTCTATTCTGCCCCTGTGAGGTCCCCAGCACCAGAAGGATGTGGAGCTGTTGGAGCAGGTCCAGAGGAGGGCCACAAAGATGCTCAGAGGNTTGAACCCAAACCATTCTAAGTCATGTGCTGAACCAGGGGGTGTCACACTGGTGTACAAAGATGCTGAGACAATGTGGATGTAGCGTTGGCAGGACAGTGTGGCACGCCTCGCCTTCAGGAGGCGGCACAGGCCCAACAGCAGCCCTTGTTTTCCGCCCCTATGGCAGCGCACCACGGAAGCACAGGGACAGCTGCAGAAGAGCAGATATGCTGAGAAGATCCCTCACCACTCAATTCAAGCGAAGTCCAAGCCCACGGAGTTCAACAGCCCAAGTAATGCGGCATTTAAATATTCACACACACCTCCTCGTTACTCATGGCATTTAGTCACAAGCTCATTTCCTCCATCCAACACCACAGCACCGGTTCTGCTCTAGCCTGCACTGCTCTGTTCTGGGAGGGGTGCACAGTAAGGAGCCATTTTCACCAGACTTCCTCCCTCTTCCCTCAAAACGTGGATCACTGCCCTCACTTCTGCTCAGGATGAAGCCCTCCGTACAGCTGTACGAACAGCAGCAGAAGGAAGGGGGCTGCTCATTACAACGGGGGAGAAAAAAATAACCATAACAGAGCCCCAATGCACTTCTTGCACAGCAGGGACCCCTCGCATGCCTCCAGCACCCTCCTCTCCCCAGCAACTCCCTCTGAAGGAGCCTCTGTCCCTCTATGCCAGAGTTTCCCAAACCTTCACCATCTTTTATGTCCAGCAGCTCTCAGGAGGCTCAGGGGAGACCTCATCGCTCTCTGCAGCTGTCTGAAAGGAGGCTGTGGCGAGGTGGGGGTCGGCCTCTTCTCCCATGTAACAGTGACCGGACGAGAGGGAATGGCCTCACGTTGTGCCAGGGGAGGTTCAGGTTGGGTATCAGGAAAAACTCCCAGAAGTGGTGCTGCACTGGCACAGGCTGCCCAGGGAGGTGGTGCAGTCACCGTCCCTGGAGGTGCTCAAGGTACACCTCGATGTGGTACTGAGGGACATGGCTCAGTGCGCAATATTGGTGGTAGGTGGATGGTTGGACTAGATGATCTTAGTGGGCTTTTCCAACCTTGATGATTCTATGACTCCTTTTGCCCTTTGCTAGGGCACTCTGTTCCTCATTCCACGGGTGCTGTGTGGATTCACACAGCAGTGCTTCACACCTCTCCTCTGCCAGGCCAGGGGTGCTTTTCCTCCACAGCCCCACAGCTCTCAGCTCGCACCAAGTGCTCCATTTCCCCCTCCCATCTGCTGCTTTGTTCTCCCTCTCACAAACTGCAAATCCACAACCTGTGCTTTTCCCTTCCAGACCTTCTCTATTTCTGGTGACCTCCAGGAAATTATGGGCAGCAGCAAGAAAGGCCTTAAAAAACCTCAAATAAACGAGACCTGATGGAACATAAGAAGCTGAGAGCAGGCAGGACAGATCTCTACCACTGGATGAAATTCACTCTCAGCAGTTTTGGTCACTCCTCACTTAGATCCTGCTCTAACCGCTACATGATTTTTTAACAGATCTAAGTTCAATACAAAGTAAGAGTTACTGTTAGGATGAAAATCCTGTGCTAAAATTCTGGCTCCTTGTGACACTTTACAGAGAGCTGTGGCCGTGCCGTCCTCAGCTGCAGGGGCAGAGAAGGAAATGGTGACAACGGACACACATGCACAGCAGCTCCAGCAGTGCTGGCGGGGTGGGGCCTGCTGGTGACTCAGGCAGAGATAAGAAGGCTTACGCTGTAGGGTGCATTTAGAGAGAGTGGTGATACAAGCCCCGATCCTTCTGGGCAGGAAGGCATCACTCCAGCAGACATTTATAAAGCCAGGCACGCTGTGCGGGTCAGTTACAAACTGGCTGTTAGCAGCCACTGGTGCTGATGAAGACGACAAGTACAGTGCATAAGGAAATCACTGCTACACAGCCAGAGGACAAGGGAGCATTGTGTGGTTTGAGACATTCACTGCATTGTGTGGGGCAGGGAAAGTATCATTCAACTGCAGAATTCACTGCAACGGGACCTAATGGAAGCTGAACGCATTCAAAACAAAGGATGTAAAAGGTAACGTCGAGGGGAAATAGACCCACCAGCCGTTGTTGTGACAAGTACTTCGGGAGGATCCCTCGCTGAGAACCCCCTGCAGCTGGCAGCACACGCCAGGGCAGAGCTCTTCCCTCAGCTCCTGCCACCAGGGGCTCTCGGGGCAGCACTGACCCAGGCAGGACCCAGCACAGGGGCTGCTGTCCTCAGGGCTTGGTTTTGCCACTTACCAGCTACTGGTGTTATCCACTGTGCATGGCTCCTACAGACCTCACTGGCTCCTACACTTCCACCAAGAGAGTGTGACAAGTCCTTGCTGGTCCTCTGCATCAGGTAACGGAGACCTGCTCACGACTGGAGCAGGAGGCTTGCAAGTGCAGCGAGTGGTGTGGAACTGCACCGTGCTCTCAGCTCAGCTTGGGACTTGGCCAACTTCAACGTGATTTTCAGTTCCATCTTCCCCACGTTCACGTTAAAAGTGCAAAGCAGATGTGACCATAGTGCATACAACACTGAATAGTGTTGCAACATTTCTAGCTTTATTTTTTTTTTTTTTTAGAAAGCCATCAGACACCTGCCATCTTGGGTAGAGAAGGGCTGAAGCATGAAGCCAGCAGAAGAGAAGGGAGCAGCAAAAGGCAGCATATGCTCATGAGGCAGTGGCTACACAAGTTCTGTCTGTGCTCAAAGAACAAGGCAACAGGACAAGGAGTCTGCTTTTATGCTATGTATTTGTAATTGATATATTCATATCTAAATAGGGAAGTTTGGTCCAGACTGTAAGGTCTTAGAAAATTCAGCCCCTGCAATTAAAGGAGTAATTAACGTTCCTAAAACTCAACCTAAGCTCTTCCAGAAGATGTAATTCCGAGGATGTCTGCAACACAACCTCTCTTTTTGTATGAGCCCTCAAAGCAAAAACTAACTTAAAATTTACTTGCTTTTTCTTTATTTTCATAGCAAAGAACAAAACCTATAATGACTACCATGATGCACAGCTGGCACAGGACTGATACCTACATCACAAAAAGCTGAAGGCAACAGTTGTACAACCATTTTAAAACCAAATGTGCCATTGGAAGATGATGACCTGCAGTTTCCAGGCACTCACTCCCCTCTCTCTCCTTCCTCCTTATTGCCTCCAACCCACAGCTGCATCGGGGTGGCTGTAAGGGTCAGTCCAAAGAAAGGTAATTTTGACCTGGATCAGTTTCTTGACAGGACTGCTTCCAGCACTTTGCAAGCACAAAGGACAAAGCAGTTAGTGACAAAGAGGGATGTTTCTGTCAACAGGAATATTCATGTAAGCATACCCAAATTATTTTAAAAAACCCTAGAGCTGCCCACTACCATCTCTGCCATTAAGATTTAAGCCCATTGGAATACAACGGCCACCCTTCAGCGCACAAAGCATCCCTAAAGTCATCTTCCCCTGCTATTTCCCATTACAGCTACCACAAAAATTCTCTGCTGGGAAACTTGCAAGAGTCGGGGAAGCTCCAACAGAGCTCCTTAAGTTGTCAGGGAACTCCAGGCAACCCCGCTGAAGGGCAGCAGCACCAGCCCACGCCAGCCAGCCCGTTCTCCCTCCAGCAGCTAAAGCGATTAAAGCTTTCCCACCAGGGGCCGGCAGGGTGTGAAGCCATGCCAGCTGACACTTCTGCCACACAGCAGAACCTCAGTTCTGAGCGAGGTGATGCCAAAGCAGCATCAGCCAGGCCTCGCAGCCCGCCCTGCCCGGGCTCTCTCCTAGCAGAGGGCTGTTTGCACCCCACAGCCCCTCTGCCAGGGCCGTCCTCTCCAGGAGGGAGCTGCCAGCCTCACCTCTCCCTCCCGGCAAGCTGCAGAGCTGAGTACCATGGGGGATGAGCAGCGGGACCCACGTGGGACACACAGCCCGGAGCTGAGCCCTACAATGCTTGGCGTAATTCAAGTCCAAACCCCCCAGATCCCCTCTGCTTGGTGATGGACAGCACAGAAAGGGGCATCAGCTGAAACCCTCTGCGGGACCCCCCCGTTCACCCAGTGACGCCCACGGCCAGCTGGAGCCCTGCTGGAGCCCTGCTGCCCACGGCTGCCCTGGGCGCTGCCACCTCCCCGGCTCGGGGCACACCCACTCCCGGCAGCGGGGCGCGGCCCCACGCCCTCCCGCGGGCACAGGCACAGGCCCGAGCCCCGGGCGGTGCGGGGCCCGGCGGGGCAGGGGGCTCCGCGGCCCGGCCCCGGCGAGGACAGGGCGGGAGTGGCCCGGCGGTACCTGCTCGGTGACGGTGGGGCAGGAGGCGATGAGCGGCAGCGCCGTGAGGCAGTTCANNNNCGCCGCTGCCGCCGCCGCTCGGGGCGGGGCCGAGGCGGGAGGCGGAAGAGGTCGACGCCCCGCGGCCGCCCCGCCTGAGGGCACCTCCGCCCCCGCGGCACTCCTCGGTTTCGGTCTGTCGCTGCTTCGCGGCGTTGCTTCCCTCGCCCCGGGGCACGGCTCTTCCCTCCGCCGGGGTCGCGGCGCTGGCCCTGGCGCCTCTGTCCCCCCCCACCCCGCGGAGGGTTCTGTGCCCGGGAGCCGCTCGCGTGCTCCCCGCTCCGAGTCCCTGGGCGTGGGGCTGTGGGCCTGAGTGTCCCCTCACAGCCCCGCAGTGCGCGGCGGTCCCCTGTAGTTGTGGGGTGTCCGAACGCTGTGTTACGGGGACTTCTGCCTCCTTCACGTGCTTAGAGAGGGCACTCTGGAACAACTGCACCGTTTCAGAAATGGTGGCACTTCAGGTCACCTGGATTGGCCATGGGAGATGTGCCCCTGATCTCCGTGGAAGTGTTTTTAGAATGTGGCTGAGAGAAGGAGAGCACTGCGTAGCTGTAGTCGTGTGGAAGAGGAAGCAGGCAGTTCAAGATAGAACCCTAATGAGCATCGTGAACCCAAATGGTGTTTCCTAGAGTTAAGTGGAGTCATTTTCTAAATTACTCCACTGGGGGCCAGAGGCTGCACCTATCTATAACACAACGGTCTCCTGGACAGCAGTTTCCTGTTACTCAGAGGAAGCCAATTCCCTTTCTGTGATGAAGCCAATGCATTACTAAGTAGGTTTTTCTGCTGCGTGGGTCAGGAGTGCTTGACGTATGCAAAAAGGTGGTCGCAAAATCTCCTGGCATGCTGTGTGCACCCTGAGTAAGAGATGGTGATTGCAGGTCAGAGCCGACTCAGAGGAGAGAGGAACCACCAGCGAATGGAGGGGTAATACACGACGCGACAAGGGCTCAGTGACAGCTGAGCAGAGAAAGGCACAAGCAAACACAGCGGCTACATTCAGCACCAGCCAGGTCCCCAGGCCGCTGGAATCACCGGGCTTGAAAAAAGGTGAAATGGCTGCTTTGAATTCCCTGCACGTTGCTGTTGTCAAGGAACGTAAGGGTACTGGTGTTTACAGGGAGATCGCTCGAGCTCTCTGCGATGCCAAAAGGAAAAGGAGAAAAACAGTTTTTGTAAGAGTTGTAAGCAAACCGTCACTGCATCCTTTTTTTTTTTTTTTTTTCAATTGTTATAGTAAACTTAATGCAGGAAGAAGTGAAAAAAATACTAGCAAATGAGTAGAGGAGTTTATCATTAAGGAAGGACTTTGGTTGTTTTTAAATATATTTTGAAAAGTGTTCAGCAACAAGACAGAGAACAAGAGAACACAGAACTTAAAGCCTGGTGTGTCCAGGCTTCCGACACTTCCTCAATATTCTGGATACGCTTCTGCTCCCAAGTGCTGTCTGCTTCAGCAGAGCAGCAGCTTTACTTGTCAGTCAGGAAAGCAAGCCATGAAACCTAGTGACAGTACGTATGCTGTGCTTAAAATAGAATGCCTAATGCTCCGGAATCTCAAAATGCAACAAAAGACACGTCTCCTTGTCTCCTTTCACAACGCTCTGTCAAAGTTTGCAGTATTGCACTTTTCTTTCCTCCACGAAGAAAATACAGGAAGCTTTCTCTATGTGCTCCTGCAGCACATTTTTAAAAAGGAATATTTAAAAAACATTCTGACTCTTGGTCAGGACCTCCTTATGAACAGTGTGTGCTGACCCAAGCCTTGTGTTTTTCACTTCCACTTTATTTGTGATGCTATTTTCAGTAATAATAACTTGACCTATTTCAGTCAAAGTGAACACCAAGGCAGAGTCTTCAAAAATACTGAATTCCTACCCAGTTTGTGAAAGTGGGTGGGAAAGGGAATCCTTGTAAATTGTGCTCCTGAGGGAGAGCTGAGCTGTAACCTCAGTGCTACAGAGCCGATGGTGAGCGTGCGTAGCAAGCAGGCGGTGTGGATAATGCGAGTAGCTGAAGGCTAAGCCAGTTTCACATGTTACTAAACTTCAGGGAACACAACCATAAGCTGTACATTCACTGCCAGTTTCACTTCTCCTGGAGCTCCTGTGTTTCGGTTACTTTATATCACGTGACCAGGTTTTATTTGCTGTCCTCCTGGGTCTATTTCAGATTTGCTGAGTTCCTGGAAATTCCATGTGAGGCTACTTTGGAGAAATTTCTTCTGGGAGCACTGGGCCATGTCTTCCACAGCACGATATTCTGCTGCTGCTTCCATTCTCTCTAGGTCATTTTGCCTGTGGTTTTTGTTGTCTTCCATTCTCCTAAGCTGGTATGAACTGCAGATTTCAAAATTAATCTTTTTATTAACTTCGTTATTTTATAACTTCATCTGTTGAACACCACCCCGTAAAGAATTCCATCAGGCAACTTGTCAGAAACCAAACCTTTATCTCTATTGAAAGTTCTGCAACCTGTTTTATATTTACTAGAATTTCCTTTCCTACCCAATCCTATAATTCCTCTTAAAGTCATATTCAAGTGATCTTTAATCCAGACGCTTGGCTGGTCAGCATCGTTAGTGAAAGTATGAATTTATAGCACGCTAAAACCCACCTGTCTAAATTCCAGCTATGGCCCAGTACCCATTATTTTCTTTGGTGTGGTGCCTCACAATCAATGGCAATGCAAGTGGGAAGAAATTAAGGGCATCTGAATGTAGCAGTTACTGTCCACACAGTGAAAAGCAGCTTAGTGTTCAGCTTGTCTGCTGACACTGCTGCCATCTGGTACAAATTAGAGTAGCTAATTCCGTCAGCAGAGTGCCTGTGGAAGCTGAGATCCGTGCTGGCCGGGTTGTTATGCATGGTGTATTACGACAGAGGAGGCAGATAAATAAACTTGAGGCTGGCTTTCCACATCTTCCTTTGCTTGGTGAAAAGCAGAAACTCAGAATAACTGTGGTTGTGGTGCTGACCATAATATATCCAATCAGACTCATTACTTTAAATGAGGGTTGTGCTTAAAGCTGTGTGGCATGTACTCAGACTGACCCACTCCCACCGCCTTTTAGGCAGCAAAAGGGATGAAGGAAGACCCGATTCAATGGTGAGGTACAGAATGAAGAGAAATTAATAATGTTTTGTGGAATTCCCCTCCTGATCCTCATGTTGCCTCCCTTCTTATGTAGGTATGAATAGAAAAGAGGGAATTGGTTTTGAGAGGAGCAAGTTGAAATGCAGACTGGGGGGTGTCCAGGATCATTGGGAATGGAGAACTGCTTTGTTGCACAGAAGGCAGCGTACAGGAAGTTGAAAGCTGTGGGCTCCCCCGTACGGAAAAGACAGGGATCTCCGGGAAAGAGTCCACTGGAGGGTGACAAAGATGATAAAGGGCTTGAGAAGAAGGAGGAAAAAGGATCTCAGGGTAAGTAACGTTTACAGGAAAAAAAAAAAAAAGGCATTCAGATCCCAAAGTGAAAGAAGTGGTAATTCAAATGGAAAACCACCAGTTCACCAGTGGTAGTTCATAGGAACAAATTCATTTATTTTTGCATAATTAGTAACTGCTAGGTGTTAGGAAATGTACTGACATCAATGTGTACTACAAGTACTACTGGTTTTAGTAGACTCCTGTATTTATAAACCATAACTGAGGATCAGTCAGTAGTCAGTAAGCACATAACCTATCTTATCTCTACTGTGGAGTGAGAACAGGTAGATAAATGAGAGGATGATAGGGAATTGGCAAGCTGATCAAATTATGTGTGACCTTCTAGCTCACGTGCATCGGAGTTTGCTGGAGACTTCCAGACAGTCAGACCTACTGCTGAAATACTGCTAGCACGCAGTTGTCTTGCAGGGTAATGACCCTAGGGTTGGAAAATTAAGGTAGCAATTTTAGCTTATCTGTGACATTTTTGCCTTGCACAGTAAACTCGCTGGTGGTGTTGTCTGAGTCACTCTTCTGCTTTGATACTTACAAAGCCTGCATGAATTGCTTAGAAAAGTGGCAGGTCCAAAATGATCAAAGCTGGCACCAATGGCATTTATAATAGTTTAAATATTGAAAACGTACAGATATTAACTCGCATACATCTGACAGCATCTCTCTCATTCACACTCCATGTTATGTACCCGAAGGGGTGAGCCCAGTGGGTCTTGTGACTGCTGATACTGTGTCCCACTCAGTGCCGTGGGCTCAAGGTCCTGCTGCACAGTATGTGTAAATTAAATATGATAAGATGAGAAAAAATAGTAAGCGACAACTTAACTGATCTTAAACACTTCATATTTATTGTACATTAAATAAAACAATTTCAGTTCAGTTGAGAGACTGATGGGTCGGATTTAGGAAATCAAAACTTCTACAGGAAGATGTGTTCAGATCTAGTGATCGTTAAGTACATGTGAATTAATTATGTTGTAGTAAAGCCATATTCTGTTAAACAATTCTCAGGTGGATAAGATACATGATCAAAGAGGTATGTATTCCAAAGGTCTCATGGCACATCTACTGGCAAATCCTTGTACTTCCAGTCTGCGAAAGGTTTGTTCTGTACCACCGAGTGCAAACTCTGACTGCCTCCTCGTGTTTATTACACAGCTCCTCCTCTTTCCTCGTTAAAAAAAAATCAAAACACAATATCAAACAGAAAATAAAGCTGAACATTACAAAGTGTGTGTTGTCTTCAGTTCATTTCAACCCCAAAGCAATCCATGCGTATTCTTTCTTTTCAGTAAGAGCAGGCAGGGAAAACAGAGCGACAAATGAGAAAGGAAACGAAAAAACAAAAAGAGAAGAAAAAAAGAAAATCTCCAGCCACACGTTTGTTCTGTCGTTGCAAGAACTAAAATGCTGTAATTCTGGCTACCAATTTCCAGCGTGGTAGCAGGAAGCCCTGTGGTCGGACTCTCACTTCCCCTCAGTTTTGTCTGCCTGTACTTCACGCATATATGAATCAATGATATGCGGAGGCACTCCATCCATTAATAGTTTGAAGAACGAAAGCCCACCTACAAGCAAGGACAAGACAGTTTTCAGGTTCAAGGTCCCTGGAGCAATAAATAAGTTTGTACCATTGATTTCTGCCTTAGGTGGCAAAGATTTCATCAGTCTCTCTCATGTATCTGATTTTGAGATGGGATAAAATTCATCCCTGTTCAAAAGTTCAGCACAAGAATTAACCATTATGTGATCTCTGTCCTGTACAGAACTTTCCTGTCCTCTTGCTCAGGGTGAATTGCATTTCTGTTTTCTGGTAAGCCATTTATGTGGTCGTTTATCTCACCCCATGCAGTATTCCATGACAAGCTTCACTGCAAGTAACCCTCTTGGATTTCCATCGGGCTGGGTGCAGTGCGGTTGGAGATGGAAGTCAGCCCAGAAGGAACGATGGAGAAAGCACCCGACACCAATGGGTTGTGGAAAACATGCAGAGACATTCAAATTATTCCAGAGTTGGGTTCTATAATGGTTTGTAAGTATTTAGCAAAATATTTACCACGTTGCTTGAAAGTAACAGCTGGTACGACATATGTAAAAAAATATATACAGAAAAAAACAAGATTTTAGATAGAAGCGCCGAAAATCAGACTCCAGAGAGAGCTGACTGCAGTCAAAGCTTTCATCTCCTGGAGAATTCTGAAGAATTATTTTTATTTTATGTTCTGGAAAAAGGGACGAGGCGAAAGATTTATGAAGTAGTTTGAATAATTTTAGGAATCCAAGACAAAATATTTCTTTAGCTGCCCAGAAAAATGTGTGCATAGCATCTAACACAGCAACCCAGGCAACCCAGATCCCACCAGTGCAGCAGTGATTTAATGCAAATCCCAGTTAGAACTGAAATTTCAATCAGTTGGAAAAAAAAAAAGCAATGGAAATCTATAGAAGAAAATAAATACATGGGTATTTCTGTTAATTTCATTGAAATCAGAGGGCATTTGGAAGGAATGGTGGAAAAAGGATAAATATTTTGCTAAAAGCATTAGAGGCTGTCCTTTCTCGAGGGGAAGGATGGCATTTGTGCTAAAAGAGCTACATAACATTGATATTCCTCGCATAATTCTGCATGGATGTTCTGCTCTGCAAGTTGCAAAATCACCCACTAATAACGCACTCACCTTCTCAGCCTTTTCTGGAACACCCCCAAAGTTTTAAAGCAAAAGTACATTGTCGGGATGAAGAGGTCACAGTCTCCAAATGCTTCGGCTAAATGCAACTGAGCCGCTACTTACGTACCTGTATCCCGAGGGCAGATTTTAAGAACTGATAACCTCTATTGGCACAAGGATGATCCAGTCAAGGTGCTATTAGTTACTAGCGATTACGAGACTGTGCTATCATCTCATTGAACACTTGCATTGTTGCAGAGCTCTTTGTCCCCGACCTTAGGTAGATGCACAATGCAGACAAAACGACGCATGCTTTTTAGCATTCTCTTCAACTCACGTAGTGCAAATTGTGATGAGAGTCATTCATTTTTAAATGAAATTAAGTGTTGAATAAATAATTTGTTTATATAGAGGTATATTTCTATGTCAAAATAACTGTGTCAATGCAAAATGCGTTTTATTCATGCTAATGCTTTATGCCGTCTATCTCATGCTCGTGTTAAATTCCATTGAAACATGCACTATTAGAAAGCAGTGGGAGGTACTACTAACAGGGATTACTGTACCAAGCTGTTATTTCAAAAATCCAGTTTTACAGGCATTAAGACTGTCGTGCTACTCATTTCTAAAACCATTTTCATTAAGCAACATAATGAAAATCATGCCATACGAGGCAGACTTTGTATGACGTGTAAACAGACATCATAAGCTTCATATGCAAGGACCATATGAAAGCTTACCTTAGGTGACAATATACATTCAAAAATCCTTATTGTGTAACTAAGGGAGAGAGAGAGAGAGAAGTAACAATTTAATCGCAAACACAAAAGTAGAGAGAAAGTGTTGAGTGAAATTATGCTTACAATTATGCCAAGATGATGTTTTAATCCTTAGTCTTGTAAAATATACAGGAATAGAAACACATGGAGAGTAAAAGGTAGGGATCCAGTTCCACTTCAAAATTATCATTAATATGTAAAAGCTATATTAATACGTACCAGTAACTGTAAATTCTGTAATTAGTCTACGGTATAGATTGGAACCAAATTATGCAACTGATATTTATTGGAAAAGTTTCCAAACGTAGCTTCAAAGAAGCTAACACATATATATATATAGTATTTTCCACCAGGGAAAAAAAAAAGCACACACGTAACACTGAAACATATATATATATGTCGAAACTCCGTAAGGCAAAATAATCAAGTACAGACTAATTACATACTTGTGCACTGAAGTGTGTACTTTGTCACATATCCATGTTTACATGACTTAAAGCATGCCATTTACTCTATAGGAACCTTTACCTCTAGTTAAACATTTTGACTCTATAAAACATCCATATATACGTACATATAAAAGCACTCAACTTTGTTCCTATTGCAGCCGTTTTAGAAAAATACCTTAATACTTCAAATACTACAGGAACATTATCTAGCCTGAATTCTTAGCTTGTTTTAGTTTTGAAATAGTAAATTTGGATGTATAAAATACTGGAGACTGCTTTCTGGGCATCTCTGCCATTTTGAAACTGCTCTGCCAATATTGTGGATTTGGGCAAGGTTGCAAGCAAACACATTTCTCTGGAAAGGGCCACATTCTCTGCCACTGTAATTCCAGTGGAACCACATTTAAAATAAGCTGTAAAGGCAATGAAATAAAATCATATGTTTGAAAGTATAAAATTTCAACTGATTTCAGTTGGATCAGGATTTTGTCCCTCGATCCTGTAGTGTAAATTCAGGCATGGATTATCATTCAGAGCACTGATCCGTACCCGAAAACTAATCTGAAATAAAGAATGATTTTAAGCACAGCAAATGACTTTATGATACTTCTGGTATTCCAGTAGTTCTACAAGCTGACTGAGAGCTGGTTGCTGAGATGCAAAATTCTCTCTCCTGGAAAGGTCTGAGTGTTCTGGTCAACGGTAGTCACAGTCACTAAATGAAGTCTTTGTATGCACCAGTAGTTCTATGCCCAGTGACGCAGCAGAAGCATAGCTAAAACTTTTGTAACTCTGCTGTGACATTGCTATACTCTTGATTAATTTGGCCTTCTTTGCTCATGTGACATAGACTTTCTATGTCATGAGCCACCAGCTAGTTTAATCTAAAGAAGCGAAGAAATGCACACTTTGCATGCAGAAAATGCGTTTGAATGTGACAAGAGAGGAAGGGAATGAAATGGAATGTCCAGAGGGGTATGCTCGTTGTAAACCTGGTTATTCCCCGCCAAGAAGAATGGTTCTCCTGGGTTAATTACTCCTTGATATATCACTGCAGAATTAGAATATTTATAGTGGTGTTTATTCGCATTTGAAATTCTTCCAAGTTGACTTTAACACCATATCTTTTTATATTTCTCACACAGCATCTTTGTTACCATCAAGCTACAGAATGACCACCGACCTTTATTTCACTCTTAAGATTGACACGCTCCATGCTTCATGGTAAAAGGAAGCACAGTGCTTCACCTGAATTCTTTCATTACCCTTAATGAAGCTGATGAGAAATCATTTCCTTGCATAAACAGAGATTTTAAGCCATATTTAAGGATCTACCTCAACAAACTTAAAAGACTATTTAAAAAATTTTCCTTAGTAAGATGAGTATGAAAAATATATGAGATTCTGCATATGCATCATCTTTCAAACTATAGGTATTCTTGTCTCTAAGTTGCATTACACAATCTTTTTCAGCACAGTTGTACTTATAAAAAAGCTACCGGATGTGCAACGACACTGAGCGTCTCACTGAGCAGCCTTCTTTAAGTTCACTCAGCAAAACTGAACACAGAAGGGTGAAGCAATGTCTATCTGAAATAACATCAGTACACGTGGGAACTTTCTTCTAAGGTTAAATAAGGACTTATTATTTTTATTTACTATTATTCATTATTGGTTCTCATAATTACCATTAAAACTTTTTCAGGGAATGAGCATTAAATTTAGTAGCACCTAGGAGTCTTAATTTCTCACCTCAAAGACTGTAAATGGCTAAAAAAGTAGAAAATTGTGGCATACTGATAACATTCATAGTCAGAATATCCACAGCTGCTCTGTTGTTCAAACATTATGCAAAAATCTAAAATCCTAGACTGTTCTGTCAGTTATTCTTCCATGGCATTCCTGGAACTGAGCATATCTATATGCATGATAAACTACAGATCTCCAACACCTCAGAAATAGTTGGCTACAGTTTCTTTTATCCATTAAGAGGAAAATATACTTAGTGTAAAATAGAGTGTTGCATGACACGGTGCTCTTTAGCATGACTTACTATGGTAAGGCCTCTAATAACACCACAGTAGCTCATACGTTCACCAGATTTGTAGCATTGCAGTATTCAACTGTATCTCAGCATCACAGACTCATACCCTGATCTTTGTTTGCTGGACTAAAGTCCCACCAGCTTAAAGCTACACATATAAGTGCACGCACACATGCACACATCCAAACACACTGCAATCCCTTTCCAGTGAGTCAGCATCCATAACTCTGTGCTTCATTCTGAAGTGCAGTCATCCAAAGAACCCTACTAAGTGAACAGACAAGCTAGGAAACTTAGGAGAATGAGAGCTCAGCGTGTAAGTCAATAGAAGGTTGAAGTAAGGTTCACTTATGTTTTTATGCCCTGGTCATTCAATACTTATTTGCATTTGTCTGTATCATATAGCAAACCCCAAGCCTATGCTGGTTTGTCAAGCTGCAGCAGCTGTCTTTGCTTAATCCTATTCCCTTTGAATTCATCAGCTGAACTGCCAGTCACATTAAGAGCATCAGCACTGAACCCTCGCAACAGATGTCCAATGTCTAAACCCTACAGATTGACAGTCTGAGCACTCTTCAGACAGGAGACTTAGAACTGGCCAATAAACCTGCGGGGATGCAGAGAGGGCTCTCAGTGAGGGCAAGGACTCAGCCCACAGTGCTGGGAGGGAAACACAGACCGAGCAGGCATGGCAGGAGGGATTGGGGCGGCGCCAGGTGATGGCTGGTGTGAGGTTTGGCTCTGAGACATTGACTAGGGGATTTGGGTTAAGGAAGCAGCCTGTCACATAGCTAAGAAAGAAAAAACACACAGCCCAGGTGGGATGTGCTGAACAGACTGCATTTTTCAAGACTTCTTTTAGGTGTAATGCAAACCCGAAACACTGCAGAATGAAATGCTCTGAGCAAGATGTCTGTGGCATAGTATTCCATTTTTTTTCAGTTGATCTTTCAAAGAAAATATCATTTACTTGAGAAAAAATAAGGTATTTGTCAGTCTAGAAATGTCTATGCTACAAACACTGCAGTTAATGAGTGTGGGAAGGTTATTTGAAAAACGGGAAGGATGGACCGAATGTTGTCCAAAGGGAGTATTCTTACACCCTCATTCTCACCCAGCAGCTGTTGGACCACTTCATGGTGGGTTGGTGGGTTCACCTGCAGCCCCAGGCTGTGGTGCCAGAGCGAGTGAGAAATGCTGCAACCAGCTGAAAGAATGCTCCCTGCAGCCCTCAGGGCATGACGCCAAGCCCGTGCGCCTACCCAAGAATTCCTTTGGGATGGATCATCAGAGGGATGCTTGAATTCAACCGATGTGCTAGGGTTTGTTGGCTACATTAAGAAGTGACTTAAAATCACAGAGCTAGTAGCAACCTTTAGATGTCATTTAGTGCATGCCATTACCCCTAACAACAAATTGTATTGTTGTCATTGCTCTTAGAGGCTCACGGTACCAAAGGCTCTACAACCTCTGCAGAAAATCCGTTCTAGTGCTTCACTGTTCTCAGTGTTATCTACCCTAAATGTTTGCTGCCATGTTGCCAGATACCTCAATATATATATTCTATATAATCTTTAATTCAACCATCATGGGAAGAATCAGGTGCTGCTGGGAAAGGCCTGGCACCCTGCAAACGTGGATGGTGTGCTCTCTGTTTCTGAACACTACTCAGAAGACTGGATGTAGGAAAATTACATAAATATTTGTCAGAAAAAATCCTCAAGGACATCATCTCAAATGTACCTAGTAACCACTTTAGTGAACAGAACTGTAACTCTTTTTCCCCTGGATAAACTACTTTTAATTGGCTGGAAAATCATCCAAGCATTCCCAGCCTATTTCAGATACCAGTACATAAAGGTACCATAGTAACAAAAAGTAAATTCCCATCAGTATTGATCAAAGGCAATCTTTGTCTCTGTAGTGCTCTGACACAGAGCAGCTTCCACTGCTGGTAAACAGTATCTTGGAAACTCTTGCCTATCAAAAGAGTGCCTGAGTGAAGATGTGGCTTCGTATCATGCTTCAAAAACAGCAAACTGTTATCGTCTTGATATTCAATGAAAAAAGGTTCCAAGATGAACAGGAGCATCTATACTTCACATCGGCTGGAAAGGGAATTACTGAAGAATAATATGAAATCCATGGTAAAATTTTGGAGTTCCTAAACTGGACAGGTATTAGCTATTTTTTCCCTTATCTTAAAAATGTTTTACAGTATTCTGCACAAGAAATGTAAAAAAAAAAGGTTAATCACAGGGCAGAAATAAAAGGCTTCATGTATTTAAAATGTAGTATATGGTTGTACTGTAAGCAAAGTGCTGAAGACTAAAACGTTATGGTTGAGTGTAAATGTGGGAAAGGACTTTAAGTCTGAGGGAATAGCAAAGAAACTTGGCCTTTGCCTTTCTGTATAAAAACAGATGAAGCTGCCTTCTCAGGGGATGTGGTCTTCTGCTGTGCTGTGAAATAGAAAGCTTACTTGTGGTTATGGGAAAGAATCATACATTCAGGCTAAGGACATCACCTTTTAAACAACAACTGAAAAATAAATCGTGACAGATAAGAAACATGGAATTATGCATACTTTCATTATATTAGTTACATGTTCAACTTCATAGACCCAACATTTATTGCAGTGGCTTCTTGCTAGCAGATTTGAGCTGTGAGACAAGATGCATCAGAAAATACAGAAAATGGAAAGTGAGATCTAAAATAAACACAATACAATGTTTGAGGATATTAAATAGTATGGTCTTCTTTATAGACAAGCATGATGGCAATAATAAAATCAGGGTCATATTCAGATTGCCTAAATTCCCTCTGAATAACGCTTCCTATTATCTGGCTTTAGGCAGCTTCCCTTACTTATAACCTCAACTTTATTTTTTCAAAAATACTTATTCCATGGTTGAAGCAAAGGCATTTGGTGAAAGTTAGTTCAGCTAAATATAACCACATCTTTTGCCAGGGAGTAATTTTCTGAAAATACAATTTTCAGAAAAATTCACTAGTGGTCCTGTCCAAATCCTGTTGTCATTCATGGTATTCCAGTCAAAATGCCTGGAATTCATGTAATGTATCTATTAATGAAAATAAAGAGTTGTCTTCAGTAGTAAAAGTCTAACCTACTTCTTCCTCTGTCCCTGTGTTTGCAAAACCCAGTTTTAAATAATTTGCTCCTAAAAAAAATTCAACAATTGTATCAACTAGCTTGTGTTTTTGGGAACAGTACTTGTTTTTGCTACAAAGATTTGCTAACAAACTACATTAAGAAGCTTTCCTTGGAAGCAACTGTTCTGTTTAATACACCATTGTAAAGCAGACAATGTCTGCCAGGAATTAATATTTCTTACTTCTCTCCTTTTCACTTCCTCCAGGGATCTGTATCCTATTCAGGATGATTTTTTTAACATTTTCTCAAACAGGTCCATGGCTGAGTCTTATCAGCGTTTATTAGGTAAGTTGCATAGTTTTGAGAGTTATATTCTACCATTGCGTCACTTGTGAAAGAGTCCTTGCAATCACTGAATGTGTAGGGGTAGGGAGAAGAAGAAGATACAGCATAAGCACAACACATCCTCAAAGAGAAAACACAGCTACTAATGGAGTTTATTTTGTACCAACACGAAGTTATTTTCATCTGGAAAAACTAAAACAGCTTTTAAACTCCCTTTTGCTTTTGCCTTGCACGCTTTTGCCTCCTGTGTAGATGGCGTTCAGACAAAGAGTGCATTTGCAATGATTTTAAACCCTTACCTTTTACTTCCAGTTTGCAGTCAACTTCTGCCTCTCCAAGCTCATTGACTGCTCGGCAGGTGTAAGTGCCTCCATCATATGGGCTGGGTTTGCGGATCTCCAAGGTACAGACACCTTGGTTGCCAAACATGCGGTACCGTGGGTCATTCACTATAGCAACTTTGTTTTTCAGCCAGGTTATTTTGGGCTGTGGTAAAAAGAAAAGAAAACCCACATGCACAAACCTGTGAGTGGAAATATTTTACCGCCGCTTCTGATGTTCTGGTAAAGCTGAGTAATCCAGAAACGATGCAAAATAGATAGAACAGAGATAGAAGGGAAACTAACAATCAACCCAAATGTAAACCCAGGCTACATCATGCCTCTGAGTTCTCCAGAGCAGCTTGTATCATGTAATTAAAGTCGTAAATTATTTTTATCGATATAAGAGGTGCTGTATAATAACAGCAAATACCTCAGCCGTATCTTTTGACACCCAGTTACTCTAAATCAATACATGAAGCATATTTTTAACAGCAATTTTCAGAAAGAACAGCCACAAGCTGTGAAGTGTGAACATGTTCTTAAACTCTCTGGAGTTCCCATTTTACTAGATCAATTTTTTGTAACAGAAAATAAATCTCAAAAAGACATAACTCAAACTGGAAGACACATTGCACAATGGGACTGAGAACCAATGTGGTATTTCCAGAGTATTCCTGCAATGCACTTACTTAAAGCGTAATTAGCTTTTTATAGAGTAACTGTGGCTTTATTTTAGTAACCTTTGCTGTCAGTGTTGGTCCCCGTACAACCCAGCCTTTTCCTAAGGTTGTGCTCTTTCCCTGTGTTATCTGGGGATTTCATAACTATTATAATGCCCGTAACACAGGTCAGTAAAGTAGGAGTAGGTCCTTTTTTGGCTGCTTCAGAGCCCACACCACTTTTTTTCTTCAGCCTGGCTTGTATGGTAACAATTGTATTACAATTTTCATAGTCAGGTTGAACTTTGCCATGTGTTAACTGACACTGCTGTGAGCTGTGCCGTACCTTGGGGTTGCCCCGAACGCTGCAGTTCAAGGTAGCATTGTAACCAGCTATGGCAAACGTGTTGATTAGGGGCTGGGTAAACAGAGGTCGTTCACTGAAGTCAAAGTCGTCATAAACTGGGTATTTGTAGACTTTACCTATGAAATGAAAACAATGCATTTATAAAGACAAGTGTTGTTGTGCAGCTAAATGCCCGTGTGTCTTAAAAAGCTACACAGAGTCTGCGTCTGTTCTGATTTGCACTGGTTTAGGAACAAGCCTGGCATAGTTATTGCACTTGTGGGGGAGGCTGGAAGTGGGCTTGGGAAGTGACCATTGCCCTTGGTCGTGATATAGGATAGAGGTCTGAGAGCTTCTCTTTGTTTCATGAGTAGGTGGTGTACAAAATACGACACATTTATTCCATGTCTTTCCCTGCCTGCCCTACATATTACAAAACAAGATGGATATTGTCTGATGCCCTGCAGGATGCCAGCCTTGACAAGCCGTGTTCACTCTGATCTCAATTGCTTTTCAGTTTGCTCTGACCTCAGACTGGCTCCGTATCTGAAAATCCACCTATCTGTCTGTTTTGTACGGTGCACTAACAGCACAGACACCTTGCACTTCTTTCTGTGCAAGGAAAGCCGAGTAGCAAACCCTAGTTTCTCACTGATGCTTTATCCCTGCTCTGTAATGCAGATTAACATCAGTACATCACCCACACCCACAAACTAAGCTGGTAATTAAAACAACTGGAAAGACTGACATCTTTTCCTATGCAGAGGCATCAACAGACATCTTAGTTTCATTGAAACCTTCTCTAAGCTCCCTTACTGGCTACAGGGCAGCTTAGGCCTGACACTCTCATGATGGTGTTGAGTAAGCAGTGATGAAAAGCAATTCCTATGGCCCCGTTTTTGTTTCTGATCCCATTTCTGATAGAAAGGCAGTTTTCTTTTTAATAATGGAAGTGTGTTCCAGTACCCCTGACCTCTAGTTGTTTAGCCTGCCCATGTGGGTTGTATGGGTTGTCTGTTCTCTGCATCATGGCAGTCACGTATCCCTCCCTTTCCTCCTTCCGTTTGTTTTCAAACAAACGGAACTGTCCTACTTTGATTTTCTTCTGCTAAACTATCAATTTGTGGCATTTTCCTTCCATAAAGAGGCACTTAGGTTATTTTTTTAAGTTCAAATTGCCGTTCGAAGCTGACAATTTTTGCAACATCAGGACATCTGACAGCAGAGATTGAGAGTTTGTCCAGCTCCACCTGTGAGAGAGGTGAAGCGAGAGGTGAAGCAAGAGGTTAAGTTTGTCTCATAACACTTTCTCGAAATGCAGCACTTCCATAGCTGGAGCTGAGTCTCCACTGGGAGGCTGTGACCCATCGCTCTTGCAGAGCTTTGCTCTTCTTCCAGCTCTTCTCGACTTAGATCTGCCAGTGGTGACATGACTGTGACATCCAAGACCACAGAAAGTGACAGAACATGGAAGAAATGTCCCACTCCATAAAAAACTTGTGAGCTATGTGGACAAACAGCAAAGTCCTAATATGAAGTGTGCTAGCTGTCAGTTGTACCTGATCTACGGCCTTTACCTCTAATCACCTTCCAGACTTTGAACACACCCTGTCCCTTTCGATAAGAAAAGGCTAATTAGCTAACCGTCTTTTGCAATCAAAGCACTCTCTTTGGTCATTGTTGCATCCTCGCTGAGGCCGCACATGTTTTCAGCGAAGACTCGGAAGTAGTACTCGTTTCCTATGACGAGCTCATTAATGGTGGCACTGGTGCGGTGGTAGTGCTCGATTACCGTGAACCATTCCTGAAACACACAAACACAGAGGCTAAGCTTCCCCACCGTGCACTGCACCTCTCACCCAGACGCTGTCTGGAAGGATTATTGAGCTTCTGGGAGTATGATTTTCTTTTGAAGGAATGTTAATGAAGGGTAATGTGGTGAAGCTAACAGTAATTAGCTATTCCATCTGATGAGAGCGATAATGAGAATACACAGAGTTTGCTGCTGAGCAGTGAAGGCTGAATGGAAAGTGGATCGTGCTGAATGGTTACACTGTTAGCCCAAAGGGTTGTCTTTGGGAAACCCAGTGTTACAAATGTCCTGTGTGAGGTGAGGCAGGCTCCTTCCTCCCTCTTCCGCGCTGCTGACCGAGCAACTGCTGCTGCAGATAAGAAAACTGCAGACTGGGGGAGAAAACAAAGCCCTCTGCAGTGATGTGTACTCACAAGAGGCCAAGGCACTAATGTACCCTCTCTTCCACAGGTTGAGTGTTTGTGAAAAATGTAATTTCAACCAGGTGTTTCCTCTGGAGCAAAAGGCATATTTAAAGGCTCAGAAGGAGAGGAGAGCTTTAGCGCTTTGGTCTTGCAGCAGTAACAGGACATGTAAATTCTGTCCTAGTACACGATACCTACATAGCAAACTGAGATTAAAAAAAGATTTATGTTAAAAATGAAGTTAACAAAGTATGACAACAACAATGCTTCTGCTTTTCCGTACTTTTTCTTTTCACTCAATCTGAATTTCCTGTGCCACAGTTTGCGTTGATATTTGGTTGTCGTTAGGAGTCAATTTATTTTAGATTTCTCAGAAATCCATAGTCTGCCATCCCATGTATCCTGTGTTGTTTTCTCTACTCCTCTGAGAAGCTATTGCTCATTACCTGTCTTCTGGCAAAATGCTTTCCTGTAGGAGGCCAGCTGTGCCAGAACTGCAAAATTCGTCACCGCAGAGAATATGAGGGAACAATGACCTGAATGAGCCATAACACTTTGGCCCTAGACACTGCTGGAGGTGCTTTCTCCTTGTTGCAGTAACTTAAAGACAAGGGACATCTCTTTTTCTGGGACACCATCTCTTCTTACAATTTGAAGACAAATTAAAATTGAAGAATGGGAAGGGAAACAGGCACAGGAGGAATTAATTGATCAGAATCACAGAATCACACAATTGTAGGGGTTGGAAGGGACCTCCAGAGATCATCGAGTCCAACCCCCCTGCCAAAGCAGTTCCCTAGAGCAGGTCGCACATGTGGGCATCCAGACAGGTCTTGAATATCTCCAGGGAAGGAGACTCCACAGCCTGCCTGGGCAGCCTGTTCCAGTGCTGCAACCATGCATCAGACAATGAAGCAGGTCAACATACTGAATTTTCTGGGGGGTGGGCAAAAGGATTCCTTTAGAAAGTGCCACTCCCAAAGTATTGTCCTGGATTTCCAGTGTTTAAATTTGCAATCAGTGTTAAATATAAGAATCCAACTGCTGTCTTTTAAGGAAGTTTAAAATTCATGTTAGTCGGATGATAATAATAAACATCTCTTGCTTGTTATTGCACTTGCCATCTCTAAAGGTTTTGGAGAAAGAGAATTCTTTCAATTTTTAGAAATGCCTTGCAGATTTTCTGAACATTGACCAATCAATGCTTTGTCCACCTTCATTAATTAATCTTGTAAGTCTTCTTATTTTTAAAAAGAGCTTCATGAATACATCAGCTTTTTAAACATCTGTTTACTTACCATACTCTTCTTATCTGCTTTTTGAATAGTGTACCCAGTAATGGCAGCATTGCCATCATCTTTTGGTGGCTTCCATGATAAGTTTACATTCTCTCCCCAGACATCTTCTATAGTTACAATTTCTGGTGGGCCTGGGCGATCTGTAATGGAAATATGGCAGTCAACATTTTCCATTGTGTTCATTTTCTTTCCAACTCTCTCTTTCCTGTGCCCATCTTCCTCTCACTTTCCTACATATATATTCCACTTTGTTTTCTTTGTCTTTTTCTTACACATGCCAAACCCGATGTCCAAAGAATGCTGAAGCTGCAAAATAAAACTTTCAAAAGTTAACCCATGCCAGAATCAAGAAAAACCTAGCTGGACCACTTTCTGAGTATGGTTTATAAGGTACATATGCTCTTTAGTTGCAGATACACATATTTTGAAAACGTGATAAGCAGCTGAAAATTTGTTCTTAAAACAGGAAGTGTCAGACAATCATTGTGCTGTTAGATTTGCCTATTATGTAAAGAAATGTGTTGATATTATAAGTAAATGTGTTTTCTTGTCTCTTTCCTGCCTTCATGTACTTTCAACATTTAGGATTTCTTCCACATTACACTTGTGACAAACTTACTATGAATGTACAAGCATGTTTATGGATACTACTCACTGAAAAGGAAAAGGCTTGCATTCTGAATGAACAAGAACATGAAAAACAAAACAGTGAAAAAAGAGACTGGCATGTTCAAACAAGCACGTGCCATTATGTGTGAAGGTTTACTTAGAGACTGCAAATCTACAGCCAAGTAATTGGATGACTGCTTCTCTAGCATGCATGTATTTCTGTTTCTCAAAACATACCAACAATTTGAATATCTATTGTAGCTTTGTCCGTCAAATTGTCTACTTCCACTTTCATGTCATATTCTCCAGAGTGGCTCCTTTCTGCCTTTCGGATAAAGATGATGGTGTCATTCTCAGTGTTGCGGATGTTGATTTGGTTCTTGTCTATTGGAGAGCCATTTTTCTGCCATGATACTTTTGCTCTTGGTTTTCCCTGTAAGAAGCCAGGAAACCATTTATATGTGCTTTTGGGAGAGAAAAGGGTGTTAGATCCAAAGGGGAAATCATCCTGAAAGGAGCAGTGAGAATTCTTTTTTAAATAATACAGCATTTGAGATGCTATCCCATTAATTCACCAAAAATGCAGGCTTTTTTTTTTTTTTGGAAAGGGTACAAGACAGAAAATGTACAACAAACTATTTCACCTTCTGGAATTGCTCTGGAATTGCCTCCATTCTCTACAATGCTGGTGAAAGAAGAGGGTGCCTAAGTAGTGGAGCAGAGCTCCAGGGATTTTGAATTCTCTTCTTTCATTGCAAAAGCAGTTGGAATAATTGTTAGGTAGACTGGCTTGTGCGTACATTTATGGTATGGTAGTGCCCAATTTGGGTACCTAGATAGGAGAGAATTCCACCTGCCTCACCATAGGCTCTGCCTTCTGGAAGGAAACAATTTACAAATTTTGTCCAATACTCTCACCCCTTTTTGAATGCCTCATCTTAGAGAATATTACTTTAATTTCTCTGAAGGAATGTGTCTTGTAGTGTATTGCTGATCAAGCTTTTATTAGACTTTTAACAGCTTTGTAGAAGCAAGTACTTGTTTTGAGAGGTGCTTGGAAATGGCCATATTATAGCTGTGATCTCAAGGACTTAGAAGTTGCAGTTCCTACAGGAGGTAGTGAAATTCTGCTTACTCTTCTAATTATCTGCCAGTGTAAATGTTTTGCATTGTTCCAGTGATTATCTTACATGCAACGTCCAGTAGGAGGATTTGTAAGTGTTCTGTGGATGACAGATGGCAAATCACTCTAAGCTAGTTAACCAGTTCAGTAATTGGCTTAACATCATTTCTTTGAGATGTCAAAACGAAAGCTCTCAAGCACCTGTGTAATTGTGTACTCCCACATCTGCTTGAATGAACTCACTTGACTACCAAAGTCACATAGAAAGTAAGAAGTTAAAAAGCAATAACATAAGAAAAATGAACACTGAGTATTTTCCTGTCAGTGTTTTTAATCCTTACCTGGAAAGGAATAACGAGATTCACAGTTTCTCCAACTCTTCGAGTATAGGTTTGCTTTAAGTGTCTTGGTAGGCGAATCTTTGGAGGTTCTGGAAAAAGCCAAAGATTGTGTTCGAAATTTTCTTTTTATTTTGTTGTTTTCCTTTCTAACTGGGGCAGTACTAGTGTGCATCAGTATAAACAGAAGACCATATGGTCTTCAATTCCCAGAAGTCACCAATGAGCGGTATCTTAAATTCCTTGGTCCCACAATGTCACATTCAGTACGCCTTTGGTGTCTGTAACACCACAAGCTGTGGTGGTAAGAATAGGTGGGATACTTAACACTACTTAAAAAAGGGGCATCAAGTTCTGTGGGAAACGACTTGAAAGCCTGTGCAATAAAGGCTCATAAATGAAAGAAATGAAAAGAATTATGAATATTTTTAAAGACAGTTGCATGATTTCTAGTCACTGCGAAATGGTGTTCTAAGGCCGTATCACCAGCTTATAACTACAAATAAGTATTAGCCATAAAAAAACAGAACTAAATATGGAAGCAGAATGTACTTGTGGGTGACTGTAAGCAAGGAAGAGCTTACCTATCACCTCCTTGACTAAGATGGGCTGTGGGTGATACCTAGGTTCACTTTCACCGGCAGCATTCACCGCTTTTACTCGCACGAGGATTTTTGAGCCAGTCGGCAGACCAGTGATTGTAAACTTTGTTTTGTCTGTCAGTTCTGGGTTAGCCACGATCCATTCATCAGCTAGTTCAGGAAAAGAGGAGGGGAGGACGAATCAAGAGAACAGAGAATTATAAATATATCCACTGCACCAATGAGGAAAATTGCAGAATGGTAATTGATACATTATATACTGATGCATCCATCTTGTTCTTTTTCCTTCTTCGATAACGTGATATGGATTCACTTTAATTATACATAGAAAAAAACTTTCAAACCTTAATGGATTTCTGTCAATTATGTATTTATGTTTAGAGAAATAAATGTTTTTTATAATGTGTCTATCACTTAATTGTACCAGAGAGATTAGCATTTAAATTCAGCTGATAGAAAACAAGAAGGACATAGAGTATATCCCCAAAAGCACTTTTCATTGCTTTAACAACTTTCCTGGAGAGAAACGGGTTCTAGAATTCATTTCAACAGTTTCACATTTAAACCAGTACCGAGCACCCTAGATAATACCGCAGAGAGTGCAGGGATGAGAGAAGCACAGAATATTTACAAATTGCAATGAAATGCCATCTCTGCTGGTGCCTTTAGAAAAGGAAGTCCGTATCAAAGTTATTCAGATAATGACAGCATTCTAAAGTTTTTATCCTACTCCTAAGCAGTTGTGTGTAATCCATGGAGTGATCGCAACAGCACAGTCTTTCAGATAAGTTTTGATACAAACAATACTTTCTTTTCACTCTGCCCTGCAAATACAGATCACTTTAACACTACTGGCACCTTGACCTTTGGAATCAGATTTCTGCAGTAGCAAGTCATTACCAATACCTTCCACATCTTATAAAGATAACGTTATAATACCGGCATAAAAGAGAAGAGAACTACTATAAGATAAAGTGCCCTGCAGACTTAGCACACAACACTGCAGTACATTTGCACAGATATTTGTCTTACTTTTAGGAATTAAGTTCTCCTTCAAGCTGCTTCCTTCAGGTTCTAGTAGAAGAGGATTGTAATCAATGACTGTTTCCTGAGCACCTCCCCCTCCCTTATACATGTACTGCCACAAATTCTGAGAGTACATGTACTCTCAGCAATTACTTTTACAAAGAGAGTTTTCTCTCACTGAAGAAGTTTGAAATCCTTTGTTGTATACTATACCTTCCTTGTTGAAAGGTGGCTCCAACAATTCCTCAGACTGATCTGTCGATATACCTTGTGAGAATCCATCTTTAAAATTAATCAGAGACACTCACTTTCACACAGATGGAGCATTTTGTCAGTGGTTACAAATTCCTGTTAGTAAGTATGCAAAGATAGATGCTGGGCTTTAAAGATTTAGAGGACCTGTACTTAGGGAGTCTGCAGGTAGGAAAGAGGTGGGAAGGAGGCGTCTAGATCAAGAACGGTTATGCATGATGCTCACAGGAAAGCTAAAGGATAAATGAAGAGGAGGAGATTGTTTCTTTCTTTGGGCCTGATCACGGCCCTGGAAAGATTAAAAGAAAGAGACGAACACTTGGAAAAGAGATAAAGGAAACAAAATGGTGATGGGAGAGGAAAACACATCATAGAAGAGAAAAGAAATTCAGGGAAGAATTTTGAGCAAGAGAGACAGAAAAAAAGAAGTCTTGAAAAATAAAGTTAGGGAGACAGAAGGAAGGAACACATTTAACTAAAGGCAACATAGAAAGAAAACCACGGATGATGACAGGTACGATATAATCACTAAGGCTTTATTTCCTGGTCAAAGTTATAACTGCCCTGGATTTCCTGGAAGCCCAGACTTGGCTATTTTCAGGATAGAAAAAGTACTATTTTAGTGTCTATGAATGCTCCTGGATGGGTACCCTCACAAAGATCTCAGCCAACAGAGACTTTCTGAAATGCCTATTTACTAGCTATGAAAACAGATGATTTGCAGGTACAATGGCCCTTTAAAGTCAGATAAACGTAACATCCTAGGGAAAATTAAGCTACCCTTGAAATATCACAGAAGAACTAGCCAGCAGAGTACATTGCTAAGAATTGACTTATCCAGTGTCAACAAGACTTGGTCTACTCTACATCACTAAAATAAGAGGTTCAAGTTGAATGTGGTAAACTAGCCCTGAGAAGGGAAGTTCTTTATCCATACCTATTGTGTTATTCAATTCTGTGCAATGCCAGATGCAGATACTCATGATGAGACTGCTGTTCAGGAATATACAGAGAGCTGTCAAAGCTGCTACCATAGTTAATGAAGTCCAAGAGTCCACCATGTTGATCAACTTATGAGATTCAGACTAAAGGGAAATACCAGTTTTCACAAAGCTGAACTGATGCTTGTGGTACATGATTCTTCTAAATTATGACTACACATATATATATTGTCTTCCTGTTTTCAGCTTGTGGTTTCTCCTAATGATTGCTGAGATAAGGAAGACTCCAAAAAACCCTCTTTAAAGCTACACCAATGATGACAATGAGTGAATGAAGAAGGTGAAGACAAATGAGTTTACAAACAGAGAACTAAAAGAAAAGTACAGCAGAATGAATATAGACAGTCATAAGAAGTATCTTGAAATTAAAAAGTTATTAAACAGTATAGAATGAATTAGTCCAAAACAGAAAAGGCACTGAAAGGACTGAGAAAGGGAGGCACTGAGATATTGCAAGAAAGAAAAAAGGTCTGAGCATAGGGAAAAGAATGTACATTTCAGTAACACAGCTCTTCTTACCATTTTCTTCTTAGCTCTTCTTCCTTGCCATTTTCGTAACTTGTATACATAAATAATGTCAACTGTGTACATATAGACTTATATGCATATATAGAAGGCATATGTAGACATACATAAGCACTCAAAAATTTATATAAAATACATTGTATCCATTGTATTTTAACTGAGTTAAGTAACAATAAAATGACTCTCAGCTGATATTTTGTTCTATCTTCGTATATTTTAAACCTGTCTGAAAAAAAAAATTGTTCAACATGTATCCAGTGATTTTCTGTCTAACAGACCTTAAAAGGTAGATTTTGAAGATTTCTCTGAACACCTAGTTTGCATTAGTTTCTTATCCTCTCATTTTGCCTGATCTACCCCATACTGTAATGTCAAGGATCTTGTGATTGTGACATATTGCAAACACTTAATTTTCCCTCATTAGCCTACAAATGCTAAACAGAGCATAATATACAACAAACACCAAAGTCCTAACGTTGTCAGTACTCTTTGTACCTGTACACATCTTGACTATGCAAAGGCAACATTATAGGAATGGTGTACCTTGATCCAAGACTGTACACTTACTCTTTCTGAGCTGTTCCCGCAGCTCCCTCCCAACGTACAAGGAAGCCCCTTCCTACCATTCCAGCTGTGTCTGCCTTCAGGTAATCTTCTCCAGACCTCTGAGCTTCTTGCAGTCTTTTCCTGTTCCTTACAGATATTCAGCTCAATATTACAAGATGCTGAGTGCTCCTGAGTGGTTCTTCACTCCCTCTCCCACTCACTCAAGTGAGAGCTGAGGGTACTCTGCTCCTGTGGTATCTGACCACTTTTGTGAACTACTGTTTTCCTGAATTGACTGAATCTGAAACGTGACATTGTGAATGACACATTCTCTCCTCTACCTCTTGCATCCAGGCTGTGGATTGTACTCATGAAGCTCTTTTATTGAAATAGATGTCTATGAAAAAACATGTCCAACTCATCACTTGATTTACAACACAGTGAAGAGCAGCAACTAGCCTAGATGAACGTAACAAAGTTGCATTCATCCAAATACACAACATTGCTGGAGTTCCATTGACTGCATTTGCCCACACAAGCTGGGTATTGCACACACACCAGTCTTGCCTATTTTGTGCTCACCCAGAAGTTGGCAAAGTTATTATTATTATTTCTTTTTTGAACTTTAACACTTTTAGGTTCTTTCCCTATTCCTTGCTATTTTACTTTCATGAATTTATTCTGTCAATCTCCTTCAGGTTCATGGAGTTTTATGACTTAGATGGACGTAGTTAAAGATCTTGTATCTAACTGGCTTGAAATGTTGGGGAAATGCAATATCCAGACATGAAGCTTACGTGCCTAGGTAACTTTAATAGCCAGCTGTTGGGAAGTCTGTCCATCGATATTTTGAACTGGCACTTGAAGTAGCCAGTTAATAATATATCAAGATAGGGATGACCACACTGAGGACCTTCTGTCCCTAAAACCCAGCCAACCTGCACACACTCTGGGTCACACTTATACCAATTTATTATTTCCAATTCATCCATCCATCAATTCATTCACTCTCTCCTTGTTGCTTCCGCTTTTCGTTTAGCTCAAAGAAGAGGAAAGGGATTAACATGGTACTCGCTACACTGCAACAGGTCATACAGTTTTTGATTTGGAATTCACATTAGATGAAGGGTGTGTTGAACTACAATAACAGGTGGGATCCAGAATACAAACTAAAGAGAAGCCTGAACACAACACTGCTGCTAGAGGTTTCTAACTGATTAATCTCTACCTTAAAGTGCAGCTGACACCCCTAAAGAAGTAAAGGAGGTCTCACCTATTTTCACTATGAGTAACATACCATAGCTGTTGTCACTTACTTCCTTCGAAGCAGTACTCTACAACATAGCCATCTAAGCCTGCTGCTCCAATGTGGTCTGGTGGCCTCCATTTCATCGTAACCGTGGTATCAGTTACTCCATCCACTGCCAGAAGAGTTGGTGGACTGGTAACAGCTGAAATGAGCAGGCAGCAGGGAGAAGGCAGAAAAATACGTTACTATAAATGTTTACATTTTTGGTGTTTTCCTCTGTTAGCATCAGCAAGCTGTCAGGCTATAGGCTAAATCCTGCCTAATGGGCATTTTCAGTCATCCTGGCACTTCTTTCCCATTTTGGACCATACCAGGAGAAACAGATACCTCATCCTGTACATGCTCACAGTCTAACCCAGAGAGTCAGATTCCTCCTGAGGAATGAGGAATGAGAAGGACAAAGATAGGTCAAGAGTAGGGTAGAGAAGTTTTGAGCAGCAAATCCTATGACAGTCTTTATTTTCTCAGAAGAGGAGAGCATGCTGCAGCAATAACAGCTGCCACCTTCTTGCTCCTCTGCATCATGGGAGGCTGCTGAGCAAGGTGGGAACCTTTGCTGGCCCACAGAACAGCAAGACACTTATTTTACAGCGACTTGTGGTCATCACAGTAGTTTGAAAAATTCCTTTTTTATATAAGAAGGCCACCAAATTAGTCAGTCAACAGGTGAGTGACAAGGCCCACTACCTGTTGCAATAACATCAAGGTCAAATAATAAGAGGACACATAAAATAGCGTAAAATATGATGTAGCCTAATTTGATTTGTACTTGAAAAAATAAAAAAAAACCACCTACCACAATGTTTCACTTAATAGGGATCAGTGAGGCATAGAGTAAAATTAGGGACTATTCAAATGTATCTTCTACCATATGATTTATTGTATGGTATTTGGCAAATTCATTCATTTTTGTTTCCACTGATGGATTATATACCTGCTGGTTGTTTATTTTTTCTGGCCATTTTTGACCAAAGATCCTTGTCTGACTGAACTTATAGCAGGAGAAACAGAACAGCGAAGACTATACCCCATCATTATCAATTCTCTAAATTGCCGGTTGTTTGATACTATGACTCATTACACAGAGACATGAAACTGTTAATTATGGTCCTAGAAAAGTATTGACCGTAGTATATTGGGCTCACCTATAGCATGTTACTGTTTTATTGTTAGTACATCATTTTTCTGTCTATACCTATTTTGTTTCTTGTTTATAAAAAAGATTTATAGAGATACATACAGATATATAATTTACACGGCACCTAGTAAACACACATTGTGAACAACAGAAGTGTAGAAAGAACTACAGTTATATAATTAAATGGCTGCAATAATGTATAAAGGATAATTGTCTAATGCATAGCCATTTCTCTGATCTTCTTTACTTACCTAGAGGAACAAAGGACTTTGAAGGCATACTTGGTTTGGACATGCCTATCGCATTAACAGCAAACACACGGACCTCATAGGCAACACCTTCAATCATCTTCTTCGGCTCAAAAGTTGTTTCTTTACACAGTTCAAAATTCAGCCTCATCCACCGTGAGCTTTGTTTCTTTTTCCTTTCAATGAAATATCCTATTGACCAAACAAAATAGTATTATAGTAAGTATAAAGTATAAAGCTCAGTAATGAGGTGTCCATGTTTTGACTGGCCTATAGTTCTTCCTCTGGATACAGTTCAACATCCCTTTCTAGCTTAGAGTGAAAAAGGCCTGATTCTGCTGGCCTCTGGTCTCCTCTGACCTTCTTCTTCATTGAGTGTTTTGGAAGATATTCCAATTTACTCAGTAAATTGTTTCTGAAATCTCTGCTAATATTCAAACAGACTAACTGTTCAAGTTTTGTTATTATAAGAAGTTGTCTTTCAAGTAGGGGGACTGATAATGTGGCAACATATACATTGGCAAATCTCGAAGCATTAGAAAAACAGGTATGTGATAAAGTCAAACAGTAACATTCTTTCAACAGACTACTCAAAATGCCACTCTCCAGTGCCTGAGCTGAACTCCGATACTGTGATGTCCATTATTTGGAGTGAGTTACTTTTGTCTGTATTAGAGTATCATCAAACTAAAGGAAAAGGATTTACCTAAGATGGGTGATCCACCATCATTTGCTGGAGGTTCCCAGGTCATAACACACCAGTCTTCACCCACCTCAGTCACATTTGGTGCCTGAGGAGGATCAGGCACATCTGTTGTAAAAAAAAAAAAAAAAAGGTGAGTTTAATAAAATGAAAGAAAAAGCATCTTTCCCTTTATGCCTAGCCTGAAATAAGTCAAACAAGAAACAAATCTGAATCGTTTTTTGAGTAAGTTAGAATGGAAAATGTAGAAGTAGTCACAAAAATAATCTTGTGATAACAAGAAACGGTGAGAATGAATAAAGACCAAGTATATTGATAAGAACGGATCAGCAGAGGGAGACAAAAACTCATCACTAAAATGTAAGTGACAATATTCAGATAAGTAGGAAACATAGCTACTCTGAACATAGCCTTTTTGGACTAAATTCTTCATAGGCAGGGAAGATGCTCTAACATCTGTTTAGTGTCCTGATACCTGAGAGGACCTGCTTTGCTGGTGCTTCTTCTGGAAGTAATTCAAGTACCCATAGGCACTTAAATGTTTTCTGTTGTCTTATACAGCATTTTACTAGTAGATATTTTAGCAAAATATATCTGTGACTTTGAGGTAACTGGGGTAATGTGTGAGGGGAATTACAGATCTTAGGGCCACACAGAGGCCAGACAGGGATCAACATGGGCTTGCCAATAGAGAAATGACAAGTGAAAAGGTAATAAATTCCTCTTTAACGTTCTAAATTACTGTTTTCTGAAATAAGCACTGTAATAATGCGGGGAAGTCCTCCATGTACGTAGAACACATTTGTTGCCCCCATTTGTACCTAACTCTCCAGGGCAGGGAGCTTTGGCTAGAGATGCAGTAGTAGCAGTGCAGAACCCCTAGCCTGATATTTAAGGCACTTTTATGGGAGATACAGCTCTGTAACCTCCTCAGGCTGGGAAAGAAATTGAAATTAAATTTGCTCATCTGGAATAAATATTCTGATCAGTAACGGTTGCAGCATTTTGTTTGGATACTGATGTGGAAGACAAGATCTAGGAGTTCCTAATGAAGAGAATGAGAAAGGAGGTATTTGTGCATCCTGACAGGTAGTAAGGAAGGGATAAATGCCAATTTCTTCAGCACTCTCAAGACACTTGAGAGCATGTTCCAAGAAGGAGCCACAGCCACCAAGAAAATGGAGAATGCTACAGGCAGCCTGAGGCAACTGCAGAAGCTTGGCCTCAGCAAGGTGAGGTGGCAGCAGGGGTGGTAATTAACTCCTACCTAAACCCCATGCTAAGTTCCTGTGCCCTTCATTAACTCTGTGCCTTAGTATCCTTGCATCTCATTTCTACATTTGGAAATGAGGAAAAGTAGAGAAGTGAAAGATTTCTGAGGATCTTCAACAGTTCAGTAGCTAGGAATTATAGCATCTGTAGAAGAGATCCTGCAGATATAAGAAGAATTTGGCTGTTGCTGGGGTGCAGAAAAGCAGTGTTCTTCAGGGATCATTTATTGAAAAGGGCCATGATAAATGACTTTGGTTTTCTACAAGACTTACCAACCACTTTAATGTTGATTAGAGCTGTGTCCTCTCCAGCTTCATTCTTTAGTGTTATTCTGAAAGGACCTGAATCTTCTCTCTCAGCTGTGTCAATGACCAGACAGCTGCTGTCTGGGTATGTTTCTGCCCGTATTCTTCCACTGTCTGTGATCCACTAGGAATCAAAAGTAAGCAGAGGGAAAAACCATGTTTTCTGCTTTAAGAAACAAAATCCAAGTGTATTACAGAATGCCTTAACAAAAGCGTGCATACGAAAAATCACATTAAAGCTCAGTTTTTCAGTCAGCTGATTATTGCAGAAATGAGAAAATAACCAAGTGATAAGTAAATAACTTTAAAATACTGTAACTGTTTCGTACTCAGTTCAGCCATTACATCTCAAATGAAGGTTCGCTTGGCTCACTTACCCTGTGAGCAAGAATGTGCATTAACCAATACTACCTGATGTTAATGTGATGGAAGGAGTAAATGTTCTTTTTCCTTAATAATTTCAGTGTTTCCTCAAAAAGATCCATAAAATACTAAACACTGTTTATCAATATTACCCTTCACTTTTGAGGGAGGAGAGTTTTTGAATGCAGCAGGATAATGTATCCCATTCTTATTTCCTTCCATTAAAATCAATGTCATCACTGGACTTAAGATTATTTTCTGAGGAAAAAGCCCCCTCGTTGATCTTAAAAACACGTATAATGCCAATGTACCTTATCCCCTCTGCTCCACATGACTTTTGGTGTTGGCTCGCCAGTGATAGGGATCTCAAGTCGTAGTTTGCTTCCTGCCACTACTGTCACAGTGTTATTTTCCCCAAGACCATCAAGGTGAAGTTTAGGAGGATCTGAAAAAGGAGATTGTGCAAATTATCATAAGACTGCCACATCAAAAGTCCAGGAACCTGGTCACAAGTCTGAGACACAGAAAAACATGTATTTTCTCTCTGTATTTTCCAGATATTTTTAGTCAATTGATTTTTGTTTGGAAGAAAATTTGTGAAGAAATTTTTTTGGAAGAAAATAATTGATGACGAATAAATCATCAAACCACACAAATTTTGGAATATTAGGACTGTAAAAGAAAAATAACTCATCATCCTGAGGCATGATTACTTACATTTAGATAACAGTTGAGCGAGACTTTTTCTAAGTGGTTCTTGAATATTTTCATTGTAGGCTTTCTACATCTGGAGTTATCATGCTCCAGACATCATTATTCTTACCTTTTAAAAAATTTATTAATCGTTTTTCTGAAAATGAAATAGTTACTTTTGTTGTACTCTATGGGTGTGGAGAACCACTGATGAGCATACTCTTATTTTAATGTATTGGAAGATTTTATCTGTGAGCGCACCTCTCTACTCTTCATTCTTTCCAATTCTTGCCAACATTATTTTTAACACAAGTATCCCACTTCTTTCAATTACACACCATATTTTCTAAAATTTTAGTCGTTTACATTGCTGTCCTTTAGACTCCAAATTCGCTGATTGAATTTAAAAGTCAATGGGGTATTTTTGTGGAGAGAGAGTCAATGCTTTGTTTTTTTTTTTTTTTTTCTTCTTCCCAAAAGACTGCTCTCATAAACAAGCCTTCTAATTTGCTGACTGAATAAATGCTGGCCGGCAACATTTAACTCTCTAGATATCATTAAACATAATTAGAGTATAGATAAATATGTACCTACTTTTCTTTTACTAAGCTAAATTACATTTTGAAATGTAAACAAGCCAATTCTTCACCGAACACTGTAGGTCTGAAAAATGATACCAAGAGGTGCTTTACACAAACTCTTGACAGTGGTTTAAGTTTAGGAATTCAGCTGTCCCAGGCTTGTAAACTACAACCGGATCCTGAGCACAGGCGAAGCACTCACTGACAAGCTCAACTGCATTTTGCCACAGAACACATTTTGCTCAGCTTTTTGAGGTAAGCACTTGCTCAGAGAAAACAAACTGATTGTAATCAAAGATATCTCACGCTGTTTTTGCTTTCCAAAGGTCAGAGAAAGAAATGTTATATATAATTCACTATTCCAAGTACTTACCCACAACATGTACTTTGCATGGAATATTAATATTATAGGCATCTGGTACGAACATGTATTCACCCTCATCATCAACAGCAGCACTTGCTATGATAAATCTGTGAATTCTGTAAAAAATTGAAAAAAAAATCCATATGAATTATTTCTGAAGACTACTCAGGACTATGAGGAAAAATCTGAAGAAAAAAGTCCAGGAGATCTGTGCAAGTGTATAAAACTACTGGTGAAAAATCATTTGATGGTTACTTAGTGTTATTTTAGCTGATTAAGTACTTTATGATTTATACAACATATTATTAAGATGACCATCAATTAACGTAACCAATTCTAACGTTTTTTGTTTGAACACGGAAAAATACAGCGGTGTAAGCTCTTTGACATATAGCTTCTGTACTGCTGCCATTAGATCGTAATTTGGTTGTTCACGAAGGAATCTTTTGGTGATTCCATTGTGAAAATGGTCTAAATTTTGTTAGAACGTCTTGGATCATGACTGGATCCAATCTACTGGTTATTTACAGGAACAAAGAAATAGGAGTGCAAGGTATATGCTACTTTTACTGCAGCATCTGCCAAGAGATGCATCTGACTGCATCTTTCAGGAGTACAATTTTTGCTCTTCTATCACTTGCTCTGGCTAAATTTTGTTCAAGGTAGGACTTACCTGTGCTCCCTTTCTGCTCCTCTTTCCCTCACCTACATGGGTTATGGGCATACATGGATTATGAGGAATTCCTTCACCTTATGTCAATCCAAGGGGGTTATTGCACAGCTGGCACTTATCCCTTTCTGGGGCTCAGAATCAATGTGAACATTTCATAGCCTGTTTAGGAATATCTTCACAAGTCCAGTTCACAGCTGTATGAACTGCCTGCTAATCTGAAGTGATGGTAATCTGAAGTGAAAGGGATGTAGTTAAAGACCTTTTAGAGTGATGTAGTTAAAGATAGAACCTTTTTTTTCTTTTTTTTTTTTAATTGACAAACTTTCCATGATAAAGGACAACTGATAAATGCAAAGGCATCTGATATCTCCATATACTTTGCATGGACAGAGATACAAAATCTGAGCTGAAACAAAGAAAAACTATCAGAAAACCATACATTTTAAAATTTACGTATTTTTAATAATGTCTAAAAATTATTTTGACCTTACTACCTAATATTCCATACTAACAGCAACAGCAATGTCAAGAAAAAAGAATAGCTTGAAATTAGATGGATCAAGGATTTGATTATTGTCTTCCACAAGCCAAAAGACACAGGATGAAAAGGGCAAGGAGACACGGCTTTCATGATCATAACAGTAAGCATGTTTAAAGGACAAAGTTTAGGCTTGATTAACAGATAGTTTTCAATGAAATAACCCACATATTGTCACATCTTTACAGTGTTGCTCCATCAACAGTCAACTCAATACTCAATGTGTTTACCTTCCTTTATGATAAAGCTTTACACGGTCACTAGCTTCAACCAGTTGTCCATTTTTGTACCATTTCCCTTCCACATTCTCAGATATCTCACATTTCAGGTGGATTTCCTGTCCAAGTCTCACAGTCTGGTCTTCTAGTGCAAGCGATATCTTCAACGGTCTCACTTAGGAAAAGAGAAGTAGAGATGTTAAAGATAATATCAAACAACAGCTTATAATTCTGTCTCTAAGCTGCTACTCACATCACAAGTCTTCAAATCAGATAAATGTCTCTAATAATAAAGCTCTAAACTCCAAATAACAGCAACATGTACATGTCAGCTACGTAAGTAAATCTCTTTTTATGCTTAATTTCCCTGTCATCTGCTGCCTTAGAAAGGGCGATCCCAAATATCCATGCCCTGACTAGGGAAACCCAATGGATATATTCACTGTAAGTGTATTTGAATTCTGTCCCCTCTCTGGTGTTAGGCCCCAGAGGAGGATGTTTCTGTCCCCTAGAGTCCAGTAAGAAACTTTCAAGATATGAAAGACCTGTGTCCCCAGACCTATGCACCTGAAAGGATTACAATCTACATTTCCTGCAATCTAGCTGCTTGCATAGCTCTCCTAAATGACACCAGATTATCTGGAGGTTTACCAAAGTAGTTCATTAAAAGTAACAACTATAGTTACGAGCCTATTTTGTTAGGCTGTTACCAAAGGTCATCTGGACAGTGTAAAGTTACTTCATAGGCTACTTGCTCTTGTGTTTGCTAAGCTGCCTTATCTCACCCTGTGAATACACACAGATAGTACTAGCTTTTGTGAAACTTGAGCCTGAGAACTTCCACTTTCTGGAAGATCAGATGCTGTAGACCAGAGTCCAGGCTGAACACACAGTACCACGTGTATGCAGTAAATCTCTCTGCCTATAATCTGACATAGGAAACAAAGTGTGATGGGAAAGGCTGCATTTTGTGGAAAGATAGTTGGAAAATTCTCAACAGAAGAAGCATAAACTGTGGCAGGAAAGATGATGGAGTCCAACAGCTATAATGGATAATTTCCAGCTTGATAATAGAACAGTATGAATTGGTTGGGCTTAGAATGTCATTTTGTATAAAAAAAGTCAAAAGGAAGATACGTATTATAAACCAGAATATGTGTGTGTATGATAAATGATAATTTTACAATGTGGGACGTATTTACCACAAACATGAACTCAGAATCTGTCTTGCTCACCTAAGCTAGCAAGACCAAATCTACATCTACTTGCAAAATAACCGTATGCCTAAAACCAAAGTGGCAGAAGACTATAAGGTTACAGAAATTTTGCTAGAAACCACAAATGTTTTAAACATATATTCAAACAGTACTGAGGGAGCTACGTAGCCATATTTTTATGTCTATGATTTTAGTTCAAGTGGTCCTAATGACTATTAACAGTATGCCCAGTTGTAGAACTGCTTATTTTTTTCCAACACACTTTTTTTTTCTTGTTTGTGGCTAAAAAAATCTTGTGAAAACCTGAAAGGATTCAGATACTTCCCTTCAAAGTTTCTCTTTGTTGACCTATTATGTCTTTGTATGGACAGCTTTGTCACTCTTAAAGGAGTGCCAGAAAGTTTTTCGAGTAAGTCATTGCCTGTTACTGCAAACTGGAGATTTGCAGCTAAGAAATTGGCAAGGAAGATAAGTTTATCTTTGAATCCTCAGGAAAAGGCAGGAAAATATTTATTTCTGTAAGCTAGAAAACTGTGACCAACAATTTTAAGAGCAAGATATGTTATACTTACAATCAACGGATAGCTTAGCTTCTGACTGGCCTCCTGTTGTCATTACTGAGTAAACTGCGTTGTCATTTTTTGCAGCCTCCTCTATAATCAAAGTGTGTTTTTTACCCTCAACCTTGATTCGATATCGAGATTTAGGTTCGTTGGTAAGTTCTACACCATTCTTAAACCTGACAGAAAAGAAAGAGTGATTATTTTCCCAATAAAAATCCTGTGTGAATAAAACTCTCAAAGACTGAAACTTCTAGAGAAGATTTTGTAAGACTTAAGACACACGAAAGTGTTAAACAAGCTCACGCATGAATGTATAAGGATATTTTTGCTGTTAATACTTTGCTGAATAATGTTCTGAGATTTTCTTAACTGACGCAGAAAATGTTCTCCACATTTTTGCCTACAACTAAAATTTTCTTCTTCTTCCTTTCTTTTCCCTTCCATCTTTCTCGAAGGAAAAATAGTATCTGTTCAAAGAGTGTGGCTTACCATTTCACATTTGCATCATCCTCAGACACTTCACAGCTTAGTTCTACTCGTTCACCAACGTAGGTATTGGTATCCTCCAGGCCTTTGGTCACCAAAATGGGAGGATCTTTGACAAGAGAAAATTACAGATTTACAATCTGAGGGAGAAAACTAAGTGAAGGAGGTTTTTAAAATCATGCTGTAGGAGGTAATATTAAATTAAAATTGTAATGCCAATCTCATTGCTTTTTTTTTCTGCCTGAAATCAGAAAGGAGATTGCCCATTAAAATGCGAGTAGGAAACATGCTAAATAAAAAAACAACTTTTGTTCAGATTAATATCTACCTTGCATCCCCTTTTATTGACAGTTTGTGCAATCAGAATGCTATAAGCAGCTGAGATTCATCACTTGCCCTCCACAGATCCCTCTCAGTAAGCAATGTTTTCATTAAGTCCTGCAGCCTGTTATACATAACTAGATGACTTTATGGCATAACACTGTTCCCTTATTGGTTTAATCTCTTCCCCTTGTCAAAACTCAGGTTTGTTTAATAGCAAGAGATTGTAGAATGGTTGTCCAACTAGTTTTGTAGGGGCAGTGAGAACAGTATTTTAAATGGCTTTCTCAAATATTTGATGATTTTTTTTCTTTCACTGTAGGGTTTATTTTCCCGAGTCCAGGAATTGCCCAGTTGTTTTCTAAAGGACATCCCTTTTAATTCAATTTTTTTATGTGTGTAAGTGATGCCATGAATACTATCAGTATGACTATCAACACTATGGGAGCAAAAATGGTAAGGAAATAGCCACTCATTCACGGCTTTTGGTAAAAATCCCTTAAATCTAGGCAGATGGAACTAAAGTCAGTACTAGAATGCCTGATTTGAGAGTACTTGGAACAGATCAGTTGGGCCATTATCAGGGTCGCTAGGTGCATAGGTGTGTTAGGGAAGGCCAAAACAATAACAAATGAATCTCCAAAATGGCTTTGAAACTATGAGAAGGACCACAGATATGCTAGATTCTGATGGACAATATGAAATATGAAATCAACAGTATCTCAATTCCCAAGTTTTCACTAAAGTACTAAATAAAAGATAAAGAAAAAATGATCAGGAATCACAAAATTACAGAATGATCCTAAGGGCTGCTAATACAAATACTAACATACATTGAATTAGATCCTTCCTGTTAATTTTTGTTGCAGTCAAAAACAGCCACACCAATTGACACCAGTTGAAATAGGAGCAAACTGGTGTAGTTACCTCTCACAAACAGTTCTGTGGAGCATTTCTCATCACCAGCTGTTACGTAATAGCGAGCATCATCTGTCATCATACAGTTATTGATGAATAAAATTCGCTGGTTCCCTTTGTGCTCAAAAATGTATCTGTTTGAACAGGAATACAGCAAAGATATGTTAGCAAAACTGCTGAACTTCTTTTGTTTTTTTATAGAAAATCCTTTAGTGATAATTAGAAGGAAAACCCTGATTTTTACATAGAGCTGGAAAAGCAGTCCTGGGAAGCAATTTCCATGTTTCAATGGAAAGGATTAGAACAATTGTAGCAAAAAGAGCTTTGGGGTGGAGTGATAATGAGCAGTTTCTAGCTTATTCCAACGTTCCAGGCTTAGATGATATGAGAAAAAAAGTAATAAAAAAAGCAGGCTCTGGAAGATGGCAAAATAAGATGGAGTCTGAAACTCTAGATGAGTAAAGATGAAAATAACCAGTAACAGGAGACCATCTTCATTCCAACACTCTTAACATTTTTATGAAGTATAATAATAGCCAAGGTTAAGAAGTTAATATTATTGGTAGGCCAGATGGCACAAGAGATCAGTAATGGGATATGGGGTTTTGGTAATGGGATATGCAGCCTTTCACCTTTATGTCACCAGTTTAGATCTGCTCCAGGTTTGCAATGACCAAAGCTCATTAGCATCTGACAGCTGCTTCAGCAGCCTGGAAGAAATGCACTGGAGCATTCAGTCCAGGTCCTTCTCCTGGAAAGGTATGCATATAGCTGTCTGCAAAGCAGTTCTGAACTGCTTGTGGCAGTTTAAGATAACATTTTTATTACATTTTTTCTTTGTCAGTCATGAATATTAATCCGAATCATTTACTCAAGCAGCAGTAGAATAAGGGAAATCTGCCATTCCCTGTAATGGGTTTTTTGCCAATTATGATTTTTCACAGGGCCAGAAAGAGGAAGTTGATAGTTTTTTGTGCTGTTGACCAACGTTTGAGGAACATTACATTGTTATGCATTATTGTTCTTAGCTGTGTCTGACTGTGGAATGGGACGTTTTACTCCAGGCTCTGAAAGCTGGTTGTGTGAACATTAGGGACAGGGCTCAAGTTCCAGCCAGTGCTCTACCTGCACCCCAAAAGCCGCTTACTTGTTACAGATAAAGCCAGAGTGTAAACCAATATGTAGGTGACACAGATGATGGAGAAGCCTGGGTACTATAGACAAATTATACGTGACTGAAATCACTTTGTCCTAATTCAGGTCACTGACTTCATGGTGAGTGTTAACTGGATAGCGGAGGGTGAGACAAAACTCACTCCCTTTTCCTCCCTAACATTAACTATCTCACAAACAGTGTTGCTTAGAGACAATTTTGTAGGTGGCTTATGAGCCAGGAAGGCAAGTACACAATGTTAAAGGTCTCTTCTTTTTAGCAGCCAGTTACTATAGAAAGATTCTGACCTTCTTCTGACATAGAATTGAGAACAAGAGACTTATTTGCTCACAGTGCTTCCAGTGCTTTTTTGTTTGTTTGTTTTTGTTTTTAAATTACCAAGCAGGAAATGGCTGTGTGTTTTGTTAAGGGTCTTTAACTCTCCTCTCTTGAGAGCACACAATCTATTTTAACACAACCTATGGTAACATTTAGTCTACAGTGAACTTTTTCTGGTCATGAGCAAAATAGCATAATTTACCTACTTTTTCAGTATAACAATATGTCAGAAATAAAATTGGTTTAAACCTGGTCAAAGATGTAAGACACTTGTCAAGGAAATACATATATACCTATTTTATTGCTTACATACAATAAAACCACTTACTTTGCACTTGGTCGTATTTCTTGGCCATTTTTATACCACTTGAGTTCCACTGTTGGATCTGCTAGCTCCACCATGAACCTAACTTTGCCTCCTTTATCCACCTGATATGCAGGATCAAGTCCTTTGGCAAATGCTGTTGTGAAAGACAGGTGTTATTATAAAAAAAAAATCAGAAAACAGATAATATGAATGCTGAAATGACACTGCACCAATCTCATCAAAGCTATCAGAATGTATACACACCGTTATGCATCACTCTGTATTCTTGAGCTAGTCCAGATAAATCAGTTTATTTTCTAGAAACACTACTAGAGAAAGTGCAGAGCTATGCAGCTCTGATTGTCCTGATCTAGTTAATATCTCTTCATGACTTTGCAGTATGACACTGTTCTGATTAGGATCGGGTAGATGTAGCTTTGAGAGCTTGCTGAGAATCACTGTTTCAGAGTAAAAATTGTACACAGGTGGTGCAATCATCTAGAATCATCTAGAATGAATCTGTTACAAAGGACTTTTCTATCAGCATTGCCACTTGGATTAGTAAGGAATTTTAAGCTGAAATTTCTATTCAGGCTCCCACTGTCAGAATAAAAAAAAATGGTTTGTCTAAAAGCCAAATCAGTTTTCCTGGTTCTTTCTGTAGGTTGCAAAGTGTAAATTGCAATTCCGCTTGTGAATGTTCCAGCCACAGAACATTTGCAAAAATACGTGAAATTAGGGAAAAGATGTCAGTTTGTGAATCCTAGTGGAGCTTTTCAAAGCTTTTGAGATGTGCAAATGTAGGGCAAGTTGTTCTGGGCTAGGTTAAGGCCAGAACTCAAACATTTCAAAACACTTTAACGTCAACATTTATTTACTGCCAGCTACAAATGTTAAACCCAGGGGAGCAGATAATCTATGGCTTAAAAATAAATGGTGCTTCAAAAATATTTCCAACAGCTAAGTAATCAAATCTTTATGAGGTTTATATCATGCATATATCTAATTGCAGGAGACTGAATGTATTAGCACAACAGGAGTAGAGCTACTAAATTTGAACTGGATTTTTAAAAAAATTTTGGATGTATTTTATTGCAGTGTAAGAGATTTCTATTTATATAAAGGTTGTGTGAGGTGAAAAAACACCCTACTGTTAGTGTGTCATTTTGCACACCATCTAAAGACCTTTTTGTAGGAAAAACCTTGTCTACTGAAAGATCTTGACATGACTGGCAACTCCATCCTACCCAGCTTGGAACTGGGGAGAGGAACCAGTCAGACTGGTCGCAGGTGCTGAGGGATGCTCCTTTCCCATTACAGCATTCCAGCACCACCACGTGATGAACCTGGGTAGGAAGCAGCTCATTCTTGAAGCTGAAAAATTCACACATCAGCTTCCAGCCCTTCCCCTGCACCAGACTTGTAGGGGTAAAGGTAAGTAAGGGTGAGGGTAAAAGTAGGTGAGGTATCCCTGTGCCTCGACCTCTTAGATATCTCCACTGGATATAGAAACTGCCATAGTGGCTCAGCCAAAGACCTCAACCGTGCTTCTCCCTCAGCAGTGGCTGGATGTGTCCTTATTCTTCTTCAAGGAGGGGAAGTGGCAGACTGACCTATCCTGTATCATAAGTTATAAGTTTGCAGACTGGAATGTTGTACATATATACATAAATGTATATTGAATCCAGTTCTGGAATGCTCACCGGTAAGAAGCAAATGGCAGGGTAGTATTATGAATAGAGAAATGTATTTGTATGTGTATGTGTATCTATATGTATTATGAAACATGCACATATATTTTATATACACATATATATACACACATATATATAAGCACATATCTGTATCTACGTATGTATTGCACCACACGTATTATTCAGTATGGTAAGTGGGGAAAGATAGCCCTGCAAGCCCTTACTCAGCACAGGATGAAGGGTTTTCAGTTCACCTGGGATTTCAGAGGAATTTCAGATTCAGTGCAAAATGGAGTTAAGAGCAAACAATGTGTTTGGAGTGACTCCATTTTAGAGCAGAAAATATTAATGATAACACAAGGTCTAATTTCCACGTTGTTTGACCAGGTAAATCCTCTCCACACAGCTGGGAGATTGATTCCAATTAGCGCTACTTTTTGGCCAAGAAGGACGGACAGTTTTGATAAGCACTGAATGGGATGGGGTGTCTACACCACCAGTAGACCAAGAACTTTTCTGATTAACCCTTTGCAGTCTCTTGGATAGGGTCAGAGTTGTAGTGTGTGTGCCTTGCATGGAAATGCACTAAGTTTGGGCTTATCAGGTGGACTGTCATTTTTGAATACTGAACATAATCTATTATCCATATCCATAATTCTTATCCATACCTGCACTCTTCTTCACTTCCCTGCGCATGCGCTTCAGACGCTTTAACATGCCTCTCAGGTCAGTGATACCATACTGAAAAGCAATCTTCTCATACTCGCTGGGATTGGCGTTCTTCAGGAGCTCCCACACGTCTACCTCAGGTTCTTCTTCTTGCTGTTTAATCTCCCTAACAGCAGCAAAATAAAATGGTGGGAGAATAATTGGTGAAGCCTTATTATACCAGAAAAAGGGTGGAATTGAGCCCATGGTGATGTTAGAAATGTTTTGCTCAAAATTGAAGGCCTCTAGCAAAATTTTTATTTCACTTTGACATCAAGCCTTTCATACATCTGTAAATAAGTGAATTTAAGCCCCACTTCCACTCAGTAAAAGTGGAACAGTTCAGAATGACATTCACACTTTAGTTTACACTTCTGTGAGGCAAAATTTGGATATGAGCTTTCATTTGGCCTTTTCTGATGTAATCAGCTATGAGAAATGTTATATTTCTTCGTTATAATAAAGAAACAGTTTGAAAATGTAGTGCTATCACAGCATATGTGCTAATCCTGCTTAGATCAGTTTTACCTGTTATAACTTCACTGGAATCAGTGTAACTGTAAATGTTGCTAGTGGAATCTGGGTCTGTTTTGTTGTTACACCAGTTCTTCTCAGAGTCACTTTGGTGTATGGATAGGAACTAGAGATTCTCATGCCAGCTTGGACCTGTAAGATGGATCTGATGGCTCCCATGTTTATCTCAGTTTTAAGAATGGGAAATGGTTTTAGAGGCCTGTTGAATATCATCACCTTTATGCGTCAGTACCTTGTTTACCGTCTCCAGGCTCAGACAACCAACAGAGAGATGTTCAATTATTTTCACACTGGCAACCATCAAATGAGGGAAAAAATGAAGCATCCTAAACAAAATGGCAATTTTTTAGAATGATAGCTTAGCTCAAATTGAACATCTAGAACAATTCAGGAACTGGACCAGAAATCCAGACATTTTTTCCTGTAGGTTCATTAAGCTCAGACCGGGATCATTCTGACTTGATGAAGTCAATCTAATGAAATCAGTTTTTTTGAGAACAAAATAAGAAAATAAACATTTCAGAAAGTAAAAAAAAAAAAAGACTGAGCTTTGCAGTGATTCACTGTTAGAGCTGAGTGCTATCAAGTCAGACAGAGAATTTTATTTAACAGTAATACAGAAATAACACTGGGGATCCCTGCATGGCTGAATGAGTACTTACAGAAAACCATTTTACTGTTTAATCCACGAGATTTCTTAATTTTCCTAGTCTGCCAGTGTTATTTTATAAAGGAAAAAAATTCTTACTGAGCCATTTTTGAAATGCTTACATTGTTAGCTTAGAATAATTCTTAGAAAATTTCTCGTATAATTTTATATTTTGTTCTTTTTACTTATTTTCTGTGCTCATGATTTCTGGAGAGTGACTATGCACTGTGAATGCTGGAATGAGGTTCCTTCTGCAGGGTGGCATGGTGAGAACAGCTGGCAAACATATGTAAAAGCTGACACAGCTGCTGGGCTGGCACTGCACTCTCCTGTCCCAGGATGGCCACTTGCCATGCAACTCCTGCCTGTGCTAAGGGGAGTTGCACTCCATGGGAATAGAGATAATGGTCCCCTTTACATCAAGCAGCAGTTGAGAATGAGGATCAGTTAGGGTATCCTGATTTTCAACCAGTTTGAAATAATTTATTTCAGACTCTTTTTTCCCTCTTGCATAGCTGGAGAACAAATTTTGACACAGAACAAACCAGCTTTGTTCTGAGACCACAATAGTTTCTGCAGAGAGTGGCGAGCAAACAATGCTGCGTATTTTCCAAGTGGATTGATCTCTCCCTAAATTTCTTTCAGATCATTTCCCTGTAAATTTTCTTGTGCCTTTTGAAATTCCGTGCTGTTACTGATGCATTGCACTGATGAAGCTTAGACAGTCACAGAATGGTTTACTGAGATAAGAACTGGTTGGTCTTCCTGCAAGGCCAGCACAAAATTAGAAAATAGGCAGTATATAGATTCTGTACATTTGGTTTTTTAAATCCACATTTTTCAAGTATTATGCACCACAGGTGAAAAATTCTAGCTCTCTTCTTGGTAGTAGAAACACACAAAAGAGAGGGAGTGCACCTGCAAAATTGCCCTTTCAAAAATTGAAATGAAAACATGTTTTTTTTATAATTGAAATGGATACTAATATCCACAATAGGGATTAAGTAGCAATCTTACAATTTACTTAAGCTCATAATTAAGAGATTGTACTTCAGTGCTTGAAGCCAGAAGGTGACGCACCAATTTCAATTTGTAATGGTGTTTACAAACTGTAAGTTTGCTTTGCCCATTAACCACAAGATATTTATACTACATTTGTATGACCATACAGTATTTATATTGTAAAACATGTTAGTTACTTGTTAATAAAGTGATAATTATTCTTTTTCACACTTCTCTTTCCACAAAAACCACAAGACCTCTTACATGCAACTCACGTTGCCAATAAAACATGCCACAGACAGTTACAAGAACTGTTATGGTAAGTTGAGTTAGTAGGACAGAAACTCAAGTTGAAGATCCTAATTAGGGATGAGAAGATTGGAAAAAAAAAAAAAAAAGGCCTGGTGTATTTGAATTGGTTTGTGTAATTTTTTCATTTTCTTCAACTTTCCTGTTTTCACTTCCCTCTTCCTTTAGTTGCCTAAATACTCTCCTTCCCATCACAGCCCATGAGCCTATTGTGAACTTATAAATGCAACTAATAATGGATATTGGGTTTTTCTTTTTCTGAGTCGTTTTTCATGACAGACAATTCTTTTATGATAAATTTAAAAAAAAAGAGGATTTAACTAACTAGCGTAGATGAAGGCTGTGTAAGTTCAGTTCTTCCTTTCCAGAAATTGTCTTAATCTATTAAGAAACTAAACTGGGTTTTGAAGTCTGAAATAGATAATGGCATAGCTGTCCTATCATCAGATTTTCAAGGTGAACAAGCAAAACACACACCCAGGTTTTTCAGTCACAGCATTTAGAAGTTGAAAGTTGAACAAACCACCATCAAATATTTGTGGGCACATTCTGAAGCAGAAAACTACAAAGAATTAATATCAATCTCTATGGTTTGAAAATATGATTTATGATTTTTCATATCACAGCACTAATAAAATCAAATTAAGATGTACCCAAAGAGGTTAATCTAACCCTTGCAGCTTTTTTTTCTTTCACCAGAACCAATTTTTCTGAACTGCTCATCCCTGGGTAGGAAATTCTCCCCCTTGAGACTCCATGCAAACACAAAGGGAAGAGCAAGTAGATTAAATGTTATTGGTCTCTTTATGTTGTGGCTCACTTTTTTCCAGGTACATTCAAGTCTGAGTTTTCTTTTCAGCACGCTTAAAGGTACAATTAAATGAACATTTGCATATTATATCATGAGAATGATAGTTAGAAACATTGAAAAAAAATAAATGTCAGAAAAGTCTTAAGAAGTTATTAATGCTACACCTGACTCTTTCTGTGTGCGAACCTAATGGTTTGCAATCCACACCTGCTCACTGCATCACTTGGTTCTCACCTACGTTTCAGGAGACCACTAAAGTCAAGTTCTCCTGCATCGTCTTGTCCATCACCGCTGTTATTAATAGAAAAAGATCAAATCTTTGTTTAATACAGAAAGACTTAAACAACACACATTGCAAACTCTCCGCATGTCTCTCATACTCAACACTGTCCAGACACACAACTAATGGTATAAAATCAACACAAACTTGCATTCTTTTTCACACAAGTTACGTTGCCATAGGCACTGGTGAAAAATAACACAAAGGTTTGTATTGCTTGTTATTATACTTTGATGACAAATTTTTGTAACTGAATACATAAATTTGCCAGGATTTGTGTTAAATTTCAGTAACACAAATAAATGTGAGCTAGTCAACACAATGAGCTTTGTTTTTTGTTTCCGTACTGTATGCATATAAAAACAAAGGACTTGTGCTGATCTTTTGCTACGAATGTAAAACAAAGATTTGCATTGCCGTGTGGTGCTTTTAACAATATATGTCTCTGTCAAACACCAGATTGCGAAGCATTATACTTAAGACTCAATCTTTCTCTCTAAATGAAGGGAGAAATCAGTTAAAAACAGTACATTGTACATTTTTACATCAAAGTGCTATGAAGGTGCATATCTTTCTATAATGTGAACTTAAGCAGTAAAACCTTATTGTTAAAATGCATATAAACAAATCAATGCCCTTAATGTTTGTGAACAGAAAGGTCAAAATCCTGCAAATGTTACATCAATGATGTCAGTATTTTATTGCAGATTTTGTATGCAAAGCATCCCTTAGAAAAACAGAAAAATATTCAGAGATATCCTCATCTGATTGGGCAGAATAGTTACTGCAGTTTTTAAAAGATGTGCTGAAGAAAGGTGTGCACCTTTAATGTAATATCTTTAGTCTTTACTCTTTAAATCAACTCTCTAAACAAAAGCAGTTACTTCTTAGTCACATCTTTGCTTGTATGTGCAATGTAATTAACTGTATTCATTTTCTATTCATAAAAAATCTTCAGTCTGAATACTTCTGTCCTTGTCAAGACAATTTTCTCTATAAAATGAAAAGATGACAACTTCGTATTGGTATTAATTACTATTTTATAACGAAGGTAACGAACAACAGAAAAGACTTCAGATGCAATACTTTACCTTACACACTCTGCAATATTTTAATATATTTTATGTATACTTCATATATATTAATGTGTATTTAATATTTTTATATTTGTGTACGTTATTTGCAATTTTTCTGCAAAGATGGCCATATGACTTTTTTACTGTAGGATACAATATGGTCAGCTCCTGTCTTGCTGAAATCAGTGCAAGTTAGTTTTGTCTCTGCTTTTGATCCGTACAGGATTGGGACCAGGTTCTTTTGTATCATAGCTAACAATTTTCAGGAACTGTGGTGGAATATTATACAGAATGAAAATACAATTTTAAAAACCTCTGAAGAAACAGACATTTAATATCCTTAAATATTGCACCTTCCCTTAAAGCAATGGCGCTGTAATTTCACAGCAGAGTACTGTCAATGCATTGTAACTAGTTCATTTTACTCACTTCCTTAAACCCCACTTCTTTAGTCTTTATTTACAAAATCATTTTGAAGGTGCTTGGTACAACTGCCTGCCAAAATTAAGGCAAGTTCTATACACTATCAGCATCCACTACAGAGGAGTTTCACAGGATCACCGTTTGACGTTACCTTCTTTTGAAAGCAGATCTGATGTCAATGGATGGAGCAGCTTGAGAAGATTCTGTGAAGCAGCAGTAATACAGGGATTAAAAACACAATCTGACATAATTTGAAATTGATGTAGTTTATGTAATTAATGTAATTTGGCGTGTGAAATTTGTTCACTTTCCTGCTAAGTGATCACTGTGCTCCTTTTGCATTCAGTTCTGATAAATGCAAAGCTGCTCGATTCTAAGCCAAGTTTACTTAATGCTTTTCTCTGACCTGCTTGCTGCAGTTCTGCAGAGGAGATCTGTCTCAGTGGTGTTTCTATCATACCCCTTGCTGCCTGTACACAGGCTCTGGCCTTTTTCTTTTCATTGCCTATGCTTTCTCTCTCACTTGCATCTCTCACTTTCTCGATGTGCAGAGCATTGGAAGGAAAAGGCAGTCTCCTCTACAACTACAGACTCATGCTGACTCTTGGTTTAAGGATTAATCTGCCTTCTGTAAATTACTCATTTGTGCCACACTTCATGAGATTAAGAGATTCTGCTCCACAGCAAGTGCATGGATGCAGCCACCCCGGCCTCGGAGTACACAGGCCTCCCTGTGCCCCTCAGGCTGTCAACAGCCACCAGTTGTCCCCTAATTGTGGCCTGCTTCCCCTGACTGGTGAACGAACCAGTGCTCTCCACATTGGGCTTCTCAGAAATGTGGCTTTGTGGAGTACTGAGAGAGCCATGCCCAAGATACCTCCCTCTCCTCAGAGCCTCCCAGACAAAATCTCCCTCTCTGAATAGCCCTAGGACTGCTTCTCTGTCTTGCGTTCCAGAGCCTGATTTGAATTCAATAGGAGACTTATCCTCCAGCTTTTCTAATTTTTGGATCAAACCTAAATGTCCCACGTATTATCTATCCCAATGTCTATTTAAACAAGAAATCTTAGACGCTTAATTCTCTGAGGTCTGTGATAAAAATGTTGCTTCATTTAAAGGTTCTGAACAAAATTATGTGGAATTTCAGGTAAAAAAATAAATATCTTTATAAATTTTTACAGATGCAAGTGGAATCTTACCAGTGACTTCAAGGTCAAAAGAGCAACTGTCAAACTTGTCCTTATAGGATACCTCACAGCGATAGTTCCCTGCGTAGTTTTCCTTAGCTTGAATGATATGCATCTCAAATGTGTGAATCTAAAAATCAAATATAACTATTTATTGATGTGAGGGATACATCTGCGTAAAATAAAAGTTAAATGTTTTGTCTTCCAGACCTAAATCAGGAATAAGGAATAACTTGAATAAAGGGCTCTGAAAAGAAAGTGAAATTCACAACAGCAACTGAAAACCTTGATTTCCACACCACTACATGTCCTGTGCTGGGAGAGCAGAAAAATGTCTTTCTGCTCAGAATCAGAGATCATCACAGAAAACTATGGTGAAGCCAGTTTTAGAATCTGCTTCGCTTAAAATTCTGCCTATTGTCTCAAATTGATTGTTAAACTCTCTTTGAAGCTTTTCCCCTGTAGGAAGGAAAATCAAAGACGCACCTTAGTGTGACGCTCAAATGACTCCTTCAGCTGCAGGTGCTTCCCTGCTTTGCTGGCCAGGTCCATCCATTTTCCTTTAAACCACTTAACATTTGGCTTTCGGAGAAGATCTTTGGCTTCTACTTTGGCTATAAACGTAATATTCCCACCTTTTAAAAAGAGAAAAAAAAAACCAACACAATCATTGGGGAACATGTGGTTCTTGATCACTTTTATACGAGTTCTTCTACTATGATTCCTTCCAGACTCCATGTGTTAGCTCCACCATGACAGTAAGAATCAGATGGAGTCACACAGGCTGTGAAAATACTGCAGTGTTACAGAGATTAATGATTTTGGGTCTGGAAGCCTTCTGCCCATGACGATGTTGAGCTTCAGACTAACTAAGAAGCAGGAAAAATTAGCTGAGACAAAACTCCACGTTGTCATGAGCAAATTGTTTCCGATATTTGAATTTCCTTGCTTAACATAAGCACATGCATTCCTAGGCTGGCAGGCAACTGTAACATAAATAACTCCAGTCTGGAAAAGAGTGTCTGGAGCTCTTCATGCATTTCTATAATTAATTCTTGAAGCTGAAAAGGGAAGGAAAAGATTCTTCTGTAAACAATATTTTGGGAGTTTCCATCCTAACATTCACGGGTGCCAGAAAATAATACAGCTAATTCTTTATATTTGTTTTCCAAACAAATCCTCTTCAAATTATCTCTTTCTTCTCAGAAACAAAAAAATAATAGGAGTGTATAAAAACCATGTCTGCCCACTTGCTAGTGTATCCGAGCACATAGCAGACATATTAAGTAGCCTGTACTGAACTTGGCAGCACTGCTGCTATGCTGCTACCCTGCTTGCATTGACATGTTAGGATGTTAGTGTGGCTCGGGAGTGCAGTTAGGAAGTGAACCTCCTTACTGTCCCCATTTACTGTGCTCTGGCTTACTTCATAAAAATGTCTCAAAGTGCTTGGACTGAATTCCTCTGAGGTTAAATTAAAACCAAAGAAATGCTCTGAGAGTTTACCTCCTGTGCTCCAAATGCTAGAATGTATTTTGACCAGTGGACTAGAAATAATCCAGAGCAAATCCCCCAGAATGGTTATAGTAGGGGTGATGGCTCCTTCCTGCCAGCTTCCTTACAGATCTGCTCTTGTTAGTCTAGTTGCTTTATATACAGCTGCAGAGTATGAAAGTTGATCTGGGAATCTCTAAGCTACTCTGAGGGCCGTTGTGTAGATCTTCCTGACATACCAATAACATTACAACTAACAGCATTATAGCAATCAGCTCTCTTCTTCAGAAACTGTACCTCTTAGCCGTTGTGCTTAGTAAGCTCTAAAATTTTGAGTTTCTTTTGAATTTAGGATTTTTTTTTTTTTGCTTCTCTTTGTATGTTGTATTTTACCTTCAAAGAGAGGAGTCCACATCCAACTAAAATCAGTGGAAGTATTTGCAGCTCAGGGCAGAAGCTGAGTGCTTCCTGAACTGCACATACATCTTTCCAATTTCTGTGTTTGTGTCTCTGGCAGTGGCTTTTGATTTTGTTTCTGAGCACTTACCAACGCTCACTGTACCGCTCTGAGGTTTTTCAATGAATAAAGTGGATCTTTGGGAGTCATCACGTTTTTCTGTCTCTTCTGGAGTTCCTTCTCCGATAGACCATACTGAGATGCAGAAAGAGGGAAATATCAGTTATCTGTGCATGTTTAACTCGCTCCGAAATACACTTACCTGAGCTCACTAAACTCTCTAGCCCTATTACCTCTCTCTTCAGATGTCCTGAAAGATATGTAAATTTTTGTTCACACTGACATCCACTGCTTGGCTGTCACACTGTGTACAGTTCCTGAAAGAATGCTACCTCTGTGGTTACGGAAAATGAAACTCTCAGAGAGGAAGAGAGGGCAACCTGATCAGCCAAGGTGGGTACTGAGCAGATCGAACGGCACCAGCATTCAACCATGAGTGCTTTACAGAGGAAATACACAAAGGTCAGCTCTTTGTTTTTCAGAATGGAAAACAATGATGGAAGTTCTGAAAACACAAACAGCTGTAAGCACACGAAAAACACAGATGATGATAGTTTCTGTGGGTCTCTCCAAATCCTGAACTCAGTTGATTATACAAGCTCGTTTTTCCCTTTTGCTCACAAAATAGACTAGTGCTGAAAGCTTACATTCCAGCTTTGTTCTCTTCTATCATGACAGAAACAGTTTGGGGATCAATCATCAGAAATAAATAGTTTGTCAGATGCAAGTGATTCTGTCACATGTTCAGGCAGAGCATATTCTCTTCTGCAAACTGAGATTTTGGAAATGAAAAACAATTGTAGTGAGAGAAGAAGCAGGTGAGCAATCTTCCAAAGGCAGAAAACTGAGCTAGCACAGCTGTGTTTCTGATGTTCCTGCTTATCTGAACACCCAAGGCTTTGTGCTGTGCAGTTACATCTTTGGTAAATACACACAAAACCACGCTCAAAGCTGAAAGCTGGCTCCTGACAGAAAAAGCAGGGAGAGCATGATATTGACAGTCTGTCCATATTAAAAGAGGATCCCTCTCTTCCAATGTCTCATGTTCCAAGAAAGAACTTGTAAAGTGTAAATGTCACATTTCTTCCTTGAAAGAATTTCCCTTGTTCTCATGGGACTTCCAGTTGTTTCTGAATCAAAAGTAACATTTTAGAATTTACCTAATGCTCTGTTGGTTTTTGTTTAATAACTAGAACAAATGATGAACTAATTAAGCGACATTTCTCATCTAGTCAAGCTCTGTTCTTGAAATGTAAAGTTCTTCTACATGCTCGGTAGTTTCTATAGAATCTTATTTGACAGAAGTCAGAATTGTCTATGACATAGAGATAACTGCTACTGGAACCTTTTTGACTCATGAAAATTGACAAATGAAACACAACTCTTGACAACCACAGGAAAGTGCAACTAAACTGTTTTAATTGTCCTAAAGTTTATAAGGAATTTCAGACACAGAAATGCTTGATAGCTCTGCTATAACATGTTTGTCTTTAACTCTTTCAATGAATTATGGATGGTATACCAAATACTTGTGTATATTTCTGCTTGTACAAGACACACATGTATATATACACACATGTATATACACATAAATGAAAACATATACGCAGACATACATGCACACAGATATATATAGATGCACATCTATATATACTCTCCATAATGTAGATATTTAAATTATGTTTGGATAGCATACTAGCATATGGAAACAACATAAGAACAAGTGAGAGTTACTGGTAGAAACAGAAGGATCTGACAATGCTTGAAACAGGAACTGGTCATGTGCAGTAATGAACCTGAGACACCACAGGGTGAAATGGAAAAAGGATATTAATAAATGGAAGAAGCATACATAGACTCATTAATTTGGTACCACATAATGCAGAAATATTATCATCATCTCTGGGTATTAGCTTTTCCTGTTTATTAAAGAAACAGAACAAAACGTAGATTTGACATTGGTTCACGGGCCTGGCATAGGCAGCTATACCAGTTCAGTAACTATGGTTGAAGTACTTGCTGCTCATTTTGTTCCAGAGGCTGCAAATCCTGAAACCACAAAAGTGGGTGTAGTATGCGTTACCTGGCAGAGTAGGAAGAAAGAGGTTATGACTTTGCTAAGTTCTCCCCACCATCCTTTGAGCTGTGAGAAGAAGCCATTGTCCCACAGTCTCCTGGGGTCTGTGTATGGCATTCAGGCAAGCCACTGCCACCCTGTAGGCTGAGGAGGAAGGGAATAGTTGCACATCTATCTATATGGAAATACATATAGATAGATAGGTATGTATGTATGTGTCTGATACGTGTCCTGTCTGGTACATCAGAGTCTTCTCCCTCTCCTGGTTTAGGTGCTAGAAACCTATTTAAGCCTCTGACTTTTAAAAGCATTTGAAAAGTTAATGTTACTACATAAACAGTGGAATTAAAAATAAGTACTGTCTTTAAGAAATAAATAACTCATTATTAATGAGTGTATCATGTAAAATTTGGACTGTTTCAACATGTCGTTCAGGAGGTCTCACCTGAGTCTTTTCTTTCCGCTGGCTTAGATATCCCATCTGAAAGGGAAGAGCAATTTAGATGACACCAGCTCAAAGATCACAATTTAACTGACCTCAAGTCATCAGGATTTTAAGAATAATGATTCTTCATGCAAGAAGATTAGAATAAATATTTAGGACTGTACCTGTGAGGAACTATTTGAACACCAGAAAAAGGAAATGAACAGCTGAGAAAAAAAATCAGAGATCTTTCCCCCTTTTTCTCTGGAAAGCCTAAATTTAGTTCAATTTCCATTCAAGATTTCCTTTTTAGTAGATTATATTTAGAAGAGTTCTACGAAGCTGATACTTTCCTCATCATTTGGGTAATTATAGATAACAGATGGTTTTATATTCTTCATTATTTATCTGAGGGGACAGTATTTCGAATTGTTGAAATAGCCTATTAATTGAAGCTGAACAAAATTGTTACTAATAGTTGAAAATATATGTTAGAGATTTGTGATTTTAAACATTACTTTTTTTTTTTTTAGCTTTTACCAGAGAATCTCTACCAGTGTAAATCAATGTACTGCTACTGACTTTTCAGATAGAATGCAGACCATGGTTAATAATGCCATTTTTGGAATAAACCGAGAAACTGTGATCATTGAATGCAGTGAAGATGATTAAAAACATTTTTAACTAAAAGTTCTGATTATTTTTAAATATTAAGTGTTTCATTTGACACACTACAATACATTTTAAAACATTCAAAAAAATCTGTTTCATTCACAGTTTAATCTCTTTAAAAAATATACTAAGCAAACAATGAAGAAGCCTTGCCAACATCATATCTACCATGAATAACCCCTATACTGTTGCTTTTCTTCTTCTGCCAACAACCAAAGGCATTTTATCTGCCATCTTAGAGTGGTAAACTAAAACTAACCGTCTTGCAGGCAACTTGTAAAGCATATGGCCGAAGGAGAAGTGATAGACAATTCCATGGTCTTTTGAAATCATAAGGCCACTATTTTATTTGTAATTCTGGAATTTTTCTATAGTGACAGATGCATGGGATTGCCTTCAGAGCTCCCAACTAATAATTACCTTCCAATGGCAGAAGTTCTAACAAAAACTTCAAGACAAGACCAGAAAGAAACTCATCTGGTATGAAGGTCTTGTACTTCTGAAGATGGATTAACTTAATTTATGGCGCTTCAGAAATCTTATTCTCTAACGACTATGTTCTGAGTTCAGTCCAAACGTTTGGACTCTTTCTTCATTGATAGTCAAGAGAAAAATCCATCCATACATACATACGCACACAAAGAACTATCACAGTCCTAACCTGCTGGTGGTGTACTAACTGAAGTGTCATCTTCATCTGTGAAAAGAAATACAAATAAAAGAAACGCATAAGGAAACTCAAAGCACAGACGATCATCTGCTTTAAAGCAACTACGTGAAAAAGTGAAACCTGCAAAAGAAAGGGAAAAATCATGATAATCAGGAGCACTCACAATGGAAGCTTCAAACTGATGGAGAAAGCTTTGCATAATTCAGTAGCTGAAATGGTAAACCTTAATGTTTCAAGCAAGTAAAAGAAAAATGAGATGTGAACTGTGATCCATTATTAAATCATGAGTTTATATGAAAGCTGCTGAGTGGTTCTGTTTGTTAGAGATGTAATCCACAGTAAATACAAAAAAAGCCACAATAAAATCAAGGTCAATCACATATCTGACCTGAGGAAGATGCCATTTCTCTGATGTCCGTGTCTGCAATTAAAATGTGCACCACATATGCATTCAGCATCATTAAATCAAGATATGCAGCAGTTAAAAATAGACCTCTATACTTATACTCTAATCCAAAATAAGTTCTTTATTAGAATATTAATCTGAAATGCAACAAATGAAAAATCTGGTTTTTTTTCCCCCATATTATAGGATAATGCCTTACAATATAGAACTATTATCATCACACTAAAGTTTTCTTTTAATGACACTAAATGTAGACAATCATCAGGTATTAAGTCACTAGAAACATTTGTTATTGAGGTATTTTAAAAATTTAAGTCTCATAAAGTACATATTGAATATACATACTTGTATAAACCAAGAGTCTGAAAAACATGAAATTGACATTAAAACTTAAATACTGTAATCATGTTTATCAGAAACCCAGAATAAGGTAAAGGATATTTTTACAACAATCTTTTACATCTCCTTGAATTTTAGATGTTTTCTAGAAATCTCAAAGATATCAGTTTCTGATAAAAATATATAGAAGTTCTTAGTGTCTACAAATAGAATGAAATAAAATAAAATTAAAAATTACCTGTGAAACAGTTGAAAAGCTAGAATAAACTAGATGTATTTAGGATTTAATACATACATAAAGTAAAGACAATGACAAGTCTTTTATAAGGTAACAAAATAATTTGGAGAACATTTCAAAGTGGAGGAAAAGATAGCTGAAATAGAATAATTTTTTGAAAAATATTAGCCCATATATATATATTTTTTTTTTTTTCAGAATTGGGTTGCAAGGATCAGTGGTTTACTTTAAATTATCCTTTGATTTTCACCTTCAAGTTATAATTTGTCTTTAGTTTTCAAGGACAAATGCGATAGCTATGGCAAAACCACATAATTACATTTTTAAAAAATTCTGATCATATTAAATTTTATGCTTGATTAACCACTGAAGGCTAGTTGAAGGTCTGATAGAATTTAACTACTTAGCCATGACATTTTACTCATTCCTTTTTAATGATTCAACAACGCTCTTCTAAAAAATCCCTTGGGAAGAGGACATGAGTTGTAATTGTAGGCCTACACATAAAGGATTAATGTATTATCTTACAAAAGTAATTTCTTATTCATTAAAAAAAAAACAAAAAAACAAAAAACAAAGCATACATTGTGTGAAAACATTCTCGCTACCTGCATCTTCCATTGGAATAAGCAGACATTGAAGATGTTGATTTTCAATGAAAGCACAGTAATGATGAAGTCATGTCAGTTTTTTTAACATATTGTTCTAGTAATTAAATGAATACTTCTGGAGCAACACCTCAAATTTGATTTAATTGTGAGCAGAACTGATAAAGTTATCAATCCTTCTTTATTGATCTCTTGCTGTCACTCACTGATGCCCAAGCAGGAGCAGTGAACAGGGCGGAAACATTGCTGTGCAGCTGCACTTGAGTTTATAGTGCCTTAATATTTTTTGTGCTACTGCACATTGGAGTAAGTGTTCAGGCCTAAGGCAGGAGTTAGATAAACATCACAAAGAGTGATTCCCTTCTCTTTCCTTCCCTTGTCTTCACTACATAAATAAATCCAGAGTAACTCAAACAACTGGTTCCGCCATTTTAGTTTTTGCTGAAATGACTAAGAGGTTGAAATTTAGTTGCCTTCAGCTGCTCATCTGATTTTCAAAGAGCATTCAGCACTCCCATGAAGAAGACTTGGCCCTTCAGAAATGGTAACTAAAGTACATACATCAGCAACGGAAGTTTTAGTAGAGAGATGAATGGATAAGTGAAACCTGGAGAAATAACAAGACTGAAACATGCAAACATTTTAGTAGATGATTGGATGGAACCTAGGGAAAAGATATCAGTAAATCATGCAGAAATCTGAGTAGCTCTCTGAATAGCTGGATTGGACCTAAAAAGGAATGAGCAAATCAATATTAAAATTCATTTATTCCATCAACGGGAGACACAATTATAACAATACTCAACATTTAGGATAATACTAAAATTAAAAACAAAAGCAGAAGAATGGAAAATGAATGAGTATGCGATAACGTAGTAAATTTGGTGAATCACATTTTGATCTGAAGATAAAATGTATGTTCTTATGTATCCTGAATTTTTTACTAAATTTAGACATTTTTCAAGCTACACACACACAATTACTGCTGTGAGCTGCTAATTTACAGCAAAGTAATGACAAGATAACAAAGATTTTATGACTCAGCCTCCATTTCTTGTCTTTACAGTGAACATAAAGGGACATAAATATTTAATTTCACATAGACGATGACTACTGAAAGAGATAGAACAGTAAGACAGACACACAGGAACTTCTGCAACTCACTTCACCTCAGAGATGAGGGGAAGATTATAGACCCCATGCTCCATAATTATGGACCAAGCTTTCTTTCCTAGACACCAGGTTCAGACATTGTCTGACTGAGCTGCAGAGGGCTATCCTAGATTCCCATGCGCTGTTTCTTATAAATTACCAACCAAGGAGTCACAACTGTTAACACACAGGTATCATAAAGTCACAGTGTCATTCAGATATGAATTTTTTCCTATCTCATCCCCACTCAAGGAAGTACCTAAATCTGTTATTTCTGAAACTACAGAAACAATTTTGTAAATATATTACACAAAATCTAACCTCCAGCTGCTTCTGGTCTCATTTCCTTATTGATTTTGGACAAATAGGAGAAACAGAACCTTTTCCTCTTTTGTGTACTATGGTCATCATTAGAAAGATTTTCTTCTGGCAGACAAATATGAAGGAATCACTCAGAAAATGTACTGTCCTTTACTTGGTGATAGCCTGCAACAAAGCAGGAGCTGATAGGAGAAGTTATTGCATTATATCATGCAACAAATATTTGTGTCATTTAAATAACAATAACAAGCGACAAATACTACTGCTGAGGATGCTGAGTGTCTGGCATTGACATCTGCATTGCTTTGCAAAATTGATAGAAGGTCATTCTTTCTACATATTGGTATTCAGGTTTTCATTGGAATTTTGCTGAGGTGGCTGCTGCCACTGTGAATTGAAACTCGAAATACTTCCCATAGCAGAATCCCAAAAAATTTTTGGGCAGCAAAATCCTCCTGAACAGGCTAAGCACAAAGAAAGTATTTTTACCTTTAGAAAATACCCATGTTCTTCACTGAATTCAAAACAGAAACAATAAGATAGTGTATAAAAAGATAGTTGAAGTATTTGATGTGATACCTACCCTATTTCTTTTTAATTCAATAAAATGTAGACTTGTAAGCAGTGGAGAGAACACTGTACATGTTCAATTCAGGAACAAACATTTCTCACACAACAAAATTAAACCAAGCAGAACTAACTGCTAGAATAGCCTGAGGCAAGACCTCCATCTTTTTTCCTATCATTAGGCATGCAAATTATTCCTGAATTATGTTTGCATTACGAAGATGACAGATTTGATTACTCACACAAAATGTTTTTTGTCAAAATAATTGCTCAATGCAAAAATAGCTAGCAAAATAACATGCACTGAAGCCTGGTTCGTCGTTTTTATATTCTAAATAATACTTCAATCACATACTTTCAGTGCATTTTGATTTTGCTGAGAAAAATGGTCATGCATGACTTTGCCAAATAAATTTGCAACTTTCAATTGTGAATCCAGTGTGTCTGAAAGGCAAGACTTTGTCTAAGAGACCAAAAGCCAGAATGTATTTTCAAGCAAGCAATTTCTTGATTTGCCATGAAAAGCATAACTGTGCCAAATAAAAAAAAGCAAGCATTACATCACTTGTAAGCATATTTTGTTCTGATTTAACCTTTTGTCAGAGTGGAAAGTAAAAAGATTATCCATTTCAAAATAAACTGACGAGCTGTTTGAATTCTACTTTAGCAGGGAGTACAAAAAGGAGTAGAATTTGACCCAGTTCCCTCAAAATGAATCTTCTCAACTGGAAGAGCTGCCAACAGAGCTGGAGTCTAATTGTAGTGGTGCAAAATATGTATTGAAAATGGAGCACATTTTTACATGCATTGGTAGTGGAACAGTTACAGGTTTGTTCACATTTTTCAGAAGCCTTTTTTCAGAACTTGTAATGACCTCAGCCACTAGGCTCCCAATGAGGAAGGAAAGAGGAATATGACATTCCTTTTTTTCAGATGTATATGTGAAATCTGTTGTACTTTGCTGAAAGGTAGAATATGCAATATCAAGTTTCTGTGGTAGAATAGAAACAGCTTAGAATAGTAGGAGATTTTCCCCATTTTTTAACTGCTACCATTGTGCATAGTAAGTCAGTTTAAGCAAGCTTGATCAGAGCCAATATTCACTTGGGTAGAAAGATGGATTTCTGCTCATGCAAATCACTTGAAATTTGATCTATTGAGAAATCAATCTGTATAACTACTGTTGCTAGAATGTAAGTCTTTTTGAAGACACTCATAAGCATCCTAATTTCCACATTCTAGATAAGTCATGCAGAAAAAGGATCTAGGAAGCTTCACATCACACTTTTAAAATTTGGCACCAAATTCCTGAATCATAACTCAAGCGATCTAGGATCAGAACAGCATTTAGGAATGTTCTTTGTACTGCTCATTTTTGAAACATGATTTCAAACTCACCTTTACCCTTTTCCGTTCCACCTTCCTGTGGCACTTTTTGTTCTGTGTAGGAAGTACAAGTATATTTTTGAGAGGATCTTAAAGTAAAAAGAAAAACTTATACAGCATTAAAAAATACATCAGTACTCTAGGTTATGCTAGTATCGAAAACCCATGATTAAAGAATATTAATATACATGTATGCATAATTTACAATTGTAATTCCATAAAGCATTTTTTACAGATGCATGTATATCAGTGCATTTTCTATGTTTTGAATGAGATGTAAAAGAAATGATGCTCCCATACTCAGTGAAAGAAAAATACAGTTGTTTTTTTTTTGTAAGTAGCAGTTGTTAGTCTCTTGCTCTTGATGCTGTATACAAAAGCCTTTGAAAAGAATTAAGTAACATTGTTAATATGAATGGGCTTGAATCAGAAATGAGATACTGCCAAATATTAATGGTATCCAGAACTCCATTCCCTAACTAGATTATCCTTAAAACAGTACACAAAGAGAGTGTCTTGAGAGTGTTCTCGAGTATTTCTCGTTATCTTCTTCATTGCCATCATCATCTTTCCTAGGCTATCTGATTTGAATTTTCTTCATCAGAAGTGTTGCCAGCTTGTCATATACTCCAAGGAGGTGAATGTGAATTGCATCTAACATTCTACGAGTGAGAAAAGTTGGACTGTATATTCAATAAAATCAAAATTTCTACTTTTTCTCTACTTAATTATTGGATTTTTTGTTAGTATTTCTATCCCCTTTGATTTCCTATCTCAAGAAATTTCCATACAAGGCCATATAGAGGTATGTCAGGCCATACGAACTGCACTGTCTTCGAAGTATAAACACTCAGTAGTCTATTTACAGTGAAAAATGACTTTGCGTGGTGAACTTACCTGTTAAGGGCCTGGTATAACCTGGGTTTAGATGAAGGTCAATGGACTAACAACATCAAGGTGGAGCTAAGATAACTTTTGTGTTATGGAGGGAACATTTGCAAGAGCCAGAGGGTTTTATTCCTATTTTCTTGCTCACACATGCAAGCTATGGTAACCATGAAAATAAAACTTGACATGAGGAAGACAAGCCCATATTCTGTAAGTGTGACAGACCCTTAGCTGCTTCTTTTTGCCAGCAATTTGCAAGCTCCAGCTGTCATGAATGTTGTTGTCCATCTTGGCCAAATGGTCAAACCTGCTCCTTTTTAATGGGTATTTTGCCACAGTAACACATGACTTTCCTATCAGTAACTGGGATTAGGAGAATTCACCATTCTTGGAAGGTGGTAGCATGTTTAAATCCCATCTGAAAGCCTCATTCAGGTTTGAGTATACCAGCCCGATAGCTTGACATTGAGATCTAGAAGGAACTCTTACAACAGCTTCCCAGAAATTTACTGGTATAGTTTAAAATGATGATTATGTCCAATAAACTATTTATGTGTTTTACCATTTGGTTTCTTGAACAACTTCCCTCTTTGTGTGATAGCCCTCAGGAATCCATGATGACAGCATCTTGGCTCATATAGAAGGTGGTTAAGAGAAGTGGCTGTCATTTCCAGGTTAGTAACATTCCAGTTTGGTTTCTGCTTAACCACGAAGGCCTACTGCCACCCCCCTTATTTTACAGAAGATTGTAAGAAGTAGAGGTATGGGGAAGAGGAAGGTGCTAATAGAAATGATTTTGTATTTAGTCCAGTGTATTAAAATAGAGATGAAGATGTTATTTATTGGACTAGGTCAGTAGATGTTTTAATGTAATGCTTAAAAAATGATATTCTTTTCTGTCTATAGAAGGCAGTTTGTCATTTCAGACTTAAAAGTTAGAGTTGATGAAGAACATGAATTCAAGTACAAAGTATATCTACCTATAACCTCAGTATGGATATTTTGAAATATCAGCTGTACATATTTTACTGTTGATTAAAATATAATAACGATCATGAATGAAATATTAATGAATTTTCATTGACAGAATAGTTTAGCCACAGAATTCAAGCAGCCATCATTTTCCTGTACCTTGAAGGAAAAGATAAAGGAAAATGTACGTTTGAGTAATTATGCAAACATCAGGTAGCATATCTTATTTGAGCAGGCTTTCTTATCATGCTTATTGTCTCCTTACTTTTGAAAGGACAATGAACACAAAACTTTATGACTATGTAGTATCTAGTCTCATGCAACTGTCTTGTTAGTATTACAGCGCTAATAAGCTTTTTTTTTTTTTTAACACTAACCTGGAGGTGGTAGTGCATTTTCAGTTACAGTCTCTGAAAAATGAGGAAAGAAGACAGCTATTGAGCTTCAAAAAAAAAGAAAATAGTTTTCACACTTTTGATATATAGTTGTTAACACAACTGTTGGACACAGTTTGGCTTAATCTAATATTTCAAGGCAGTTCTCAAATTTTGTTGGCTTTCACACAGGAAATGTTAGATCTGGAAAGACATAATACTTGTCTACCTGCATGTTTCCATACTGATTTATATTGGTGGACCCTAGAACTTTTCTGGATGTTTTGTCAAATCCAGTTCAGACAGATATTTCTGGAATGCTAAGGAATCTAAATTGAATTTCAAGTTTGGGTTGAATTTGTTACAGTCAATTGATCCTGAGCCTATGCTAACAATGTTCAATTTACCAAGCCAACATCATAACTGATTTGCTTATGTCAGACGATACCTTATGTTTGAGAAATTTTTCCATCAACTGAATTAATATCTTGTAGGACTTTAATTGTGAAGCTTAGAGGGTACATTAATTGAGAAGGATCATGCACAGAGAATCCAGAGACCTCATTTTCAACACACAATCAGAAGTAGAGCTCAATATTCAGTGCAAGCAGAAAATAAAAAAAATCAGTCCAGTTGCTTTATGTAGAATCTACAGTTGGTCTTTCATTTCTTTCTTTTTCTTTCTCTCTCTTTCTCTCTTTCTTTCTCATATTTTTTAATCTAAATCACTACTCTTTTCAGTTGTGTGATAGAGAAACTGGGCTTTCTGTCCTATTTGAATGTTGCCTTTAGGGGAGTCATGTGCTCTGATTTGAAAGCATAAGGACAAATTAACTAGATAAAGCTTTTTTTTTTTTTAAACAGTTAGAGGAAGCTATAACCTGTAAAAGCATTAGGACTCTAGGTTGGTTGAAAATAAGAATACTTATTGGAGATAGTGTATTGAATTACAGTTCAACTACTTGCAACAAGGAAAGATTTAAAAGGCTGAAATCCTTAAGTGTAACAGTAGATGGCTGATACTAACCTTTGTCATGTTATGGGTATTAACCTTTGGGACCCCATCTCAAGTCATATTCAGGAAATAAAGTTTCAATTTCTACCACACAGAAATGCTGGTAAGGCTATTCCTTTGCACCCAGGTCTAAATATAACTGTAACATATTTTTCATTCTTAACAAATTCATGTAATGTTTAAAAGGGAGAATGCTCTTAGTGCAAAGATAATTTTAGGCTGAGTGTGTAAATGCGATATGGTTTAGGAACTTCCAGTCACATACACGAACGCTAGAACAAATCAGTGTAGACAGTCCGAACAGAATCCTCACTGGCAAGAACAGGAGCAGTGCTGTAAGCCTGGTCACAGCACCTAACATCTTATCATAGAATAAAAAGGAAAATATATACTGAAGACCAACAGACACAGAACCTCATTAGAATAAAATAGCTTTACTTAGATTTATAGCAATTTCTTTTTCTTCTCTACCTACTAACATAGTAAATTTTGCTTTGTGGCCTCAGAAAATATGAGAAGTTTCATTAGGAAAAGTACTTGGAACATCACTCCTTCACTACCATGAAATCTCCCACTGAGAATAAAATAACTTCTTTTTGGTACCAGAATAAAACTGTTGATGTGCTATACACTCAAGGTTTAGATACAGCTGTTATACAAAGCTGTGCTTTGCAGTGATGAAATATAGTCACCCGTCATGACCAAAACCTGATATCCTGTGCATTTTTACAAATATGCAAGGTCTCCTATAACACAGTAATGCCGGTCAGAAACCACGCATCTTCGCAGTCTTGGCTTACCTATCACCTTTCCCAAGTGTTATCCAAAATCTACAGTGCAGACTAGACTTAAAACACTATTATTACGGTGCAAATTTAATTTCATAGATGCAGATATACAAAGAGGTACTCTAAACCTGAGCAATGTCATGGGCAGCATCCTCTGCATGACCCTGCTCAAAGCAGGGAGGCTGGACTAGACAATCTCCAGAGATCCTTTCCAACCTCAACTATTCTGTGATTCTGCGATGGGAAGATAGCTGAAGCCAGACCTGGAAGTCAGTGGTTTCCACAGTTCAAGGTTGTTCAGGCTATTGCTAGGAAAGCAGGTAAAAACTGGGCTGAGAGAACTGAAGTATATAGTGGGAGGCAAAAAAGGAAGGGAGAGAGTTTCAGGCATTAGAGGTGGCAAAGACATGGGAGATGTTTCAACAAAATCTTTTGGCCATGTGCGACCCCTTTCATGGTCATGCTGGGCTTATGGTTCCATTCCTGAGGACAGCCAGGAAAAACCCATTAATAGCACCAAGTAGTTTCCACCTCCCCAGAGAACGATAGCCCTCTCTGGCTGACCTCTTCAACAGGCATGTCAGCCAGGAAAGGGATCTGTGCACTCAACACGCAGCTTACTGTTGTGGTCCTTCCCTAGGAGGCATGCTCACTGGAGTTCCCAAATGCCATTCTCAACAACCCCATTGCCTAATATGGTTCTCCGTCAAGGCATTGTCAGAGGGCTGATGGTGGAGAAAGTGTTGCCAGCAGGCCCTCCTCAACCCCTTGGTAGAAGAAGCATTCTTCACTGCGCTTGGACAAGCTTCTTGAGCTACTGGTGGAGGAGGTCATTGAAGGTTCATTGAATCTGATGAACAACTGAATTGATATGTCAGCTTGGTTTTCCACTAAGTAACTACAGCTAATTTCTGTCTCAGTTTCTAAGACAAAAAGTGATGGTCTCCTCTATGCAATTCTTTATTTAAGAAGTCAAGAATGTCACATTTCAGTGGGTTGAGTCATGCTAAATACAGATCTTGGTTTATTCGTTGGATATGAAACTTCTAAAGCAGTTGACTATATATGTTTACAAAAAGAAAAGAAATTAACTTAGCAGTGTTTTCTACATGGCTACTAAGAAAGGGTAACATATTAAGAGGCACAGTTAGCAAATAAAGTGAAAGCACAAGTGTCGCTTAGCATAATATCTCCAGAAATGCTTTCATGTCTCAGTCATGTCATGAGATGCATTCAAGATCCAGTTTGACATAGGATATGAGCACTTAGAGCCAGGACATTTTTTTATTTGTGATTTATAATTATACATGCACACATGCACCCTTGAAAATCAGCAGGAGATGCAACTTGACCCATTACCAACAATTTTCCATCACTGTTCCACATCTACCATGTTCAAGTCTTCAGATAAATTAAGTCTCTTGCTATGGATATACATAAATAAGCATTAAAACGTTGCACATGATACCCATGAACTAAAGTTATGGAAATGCTTAAGAACCATCTTAAATTGAGAGTCATTATTTAAAACTTCAATTCCATTTTAGGTCTGATTGCACTGACATCTGACCTGCAATAACCACAAGACACTTTGGCAGGATGCTTATGTGTAGTGGACAGTTTTCAAAGGCTCTAAATTCCCTCTTCCACTGGCTTCTATGACAACAACAAGCATAGAAACTCCCTGACATCGTATCTATTGCTTTTCACATTGAAGTGTAAGCATAATGAGGCACGCTGACAGTTCTAAAACAGTCCCCAGGTACTACTTTACTACTGTGCTGGAATCAAAGCATACCAAGACTTGCATTTGAGAGCTGCAGGTTATCTCCAGCATAGTGGGGAAGAGATCTGATGGTATGACCCTTCTAATCTTCTGACTCTGTGCTCGTGACCAGGTTTGTTTTGGGTAAGCTTAGGAAGAGTGCTCAATGATACCAGAAAACAAGTAATGTTTCTTTTCCCTCCTTGTGTGAAGAAAATGACCTTGAGCATTAAATCAGGGCTTCCACAAATTCTGAAGATAGTATTTCATGATCCCTGGGCTGAAACACTCACAAGAGGGAGGAGGAAAGTATCCTGCATTTATTTCTTCCTGCAGTTAACTGTAGATTGGTTACAACCCAGCAAAGACTCTGGTCTGAACAACCAAGGGATTCAGGATCTCACCCAGTCTGACCAGAGGGCTTACTCCCGTTTACCTGAAAAGGAAACTGGGACTATAGCTGCATCACCATGGATACAGGTAGGATATCTGACTGTGTAACAGCAGCATACTAAAGTGACTTTCATATGTCAAAGAGCACGAGGATAATCACTTAATGCTTTTTGTCACAAAGGCCTGTCAACTAGTGTCAAATTTAAGTAGGTGGATTAAGCTCGTGGACATAGCTTCAAGGGATGAGACAAATATAACTATTACGTAGACATTCCTAAAGTGCTGACTCTGCTTGTCGAACAAAAATAGACAAAATACTAGTTTGGGGAGAGAGCATGGCTGCCCCCAACACTTGAGCAGTTGTTGTATATAAGCATTCGTTCTCTGTGTGCAGCCACTAAAAACACAACAACTGCACTTCTGGCACATTACTTTCTCTGGGGGAAGGAGACACTCTAATGAAATAGGTGGGCAGGGAAGGACCAAGGATCTGGAATAGTTGCCAGACAAAACTCATGTCTAGATGATCAGCAGAGAAAAGTAGTAAAACTACTTTCTTCCACTATTGCTTACATTCCCTGAAGGGATTAAAAAAAAAAAAGAAAAAAAGAAAAAAAGAAAAGAAAAAGTGCTCCGAGGAAGAGAGATGACTCAAAATGATTTGTCCATTTTCTATGGGTCACTTCACCCATGTCAGTGCAGAGTCAAGGATTCATCAGTAATATGCTTAGAAGCCATAGTCTCATCTTTTGGAACACAGAAACTTTTTCAACAAAACTATAGACATTAACAGAGCCTGATGAGCTTCGTTGGTAAACCATTGCGTCAGGACATCCCAGATTAAACAAGCTGGGAGACAGACAGCTTGATCCAAAATCATTTGTAATCAGTGGAAGAGCTCCTCTTGCATTAAGTTAGGCTTAACTTGAAATAAATACCTGTTTTTATCAGTAAAAGTAGAACACTCAACAGTCTGCAAAACACAATCATACAGACTCTTCCCTCTACATCACGAGTCTGAGCTGTTCACTGACAAATAATATTACTTGCATTCAACTCCTACAGACAGCTCCCAATCAAAGCGGAAGCTGTAAACTATAATCATAGAATCATAGAATGGTTCAGGTTGGAAGGGACCTTAGAGATCATCTAGCTGAATAATAATAATCCTAGCTGAAATCGCTACCTATTTTTTTAGAATATCCATAGACATTTTCTATGTTACCTTTAAAATAAAGAAACTGAAAGTATTCCAAGTACACTTCAGTCCTAGGTCCTGAGACAAAAAATGGTTTAGAATGATAGAATGGTCTGGTTTGGAAGGGACCTTGTAATGGAAAAAGTCCCAAAATTCTTACGACTATGCCATCTGTTTCATCTGGAGCTGGGGTCTCTGCTACACATCATTTTCTCCTTCCTCAGCTCTTTCCTTGTGCCACTGGTACTTCTCCAACTACTTTCTAACCTTCTCTCTCTCAGGCTCCTTGTGCTCTGCCTGGCTGGCCATTATCTAAGCCTGGGGCAAGCCTGCCCCAGGTCCACCCCTTCCGCTCACAGGTGCAAGGGATCTACCAGTATTCCCTGGGCCAGCCATGCCCCTCCATCATATGCTCAATCATCAGCTCATGCTGTGATCAACTGTTTCCCTGCAGACCTTAAGGATCATCAGGTTCCAACTCCCTTGCTGCAGGCAGGGCTGCCAACCTCTAGATTTAGACTTTAGTCTAAAGGGCTGAAGTGAAAAAGCAATGGTGCTCTCATGCCTTGCCTACCTTGCTATTCTTGTGGCCAACAATGTGATGAAGTCAGACCGATTAAATTATTAATATAATTCTATTTTCTGTTTCCGGCTGTAATGTTAATATAGGCAGATGAGACTGTCTGTGTTGGCTCTCTGTAACTGCTTCTGATTAGACGTGAAAGCATTAACTTCAGGTTAAATACTTTTTCTTATTGCAAATATATTGAACAAATCAGCATGTTCACTGAAGTTGTGATTATTTGTGTATTTCAGCAATTAAAAGCTCCAGAATCCAGTGATGCATTTCCAGGTGGAGAACGGAGGAGAAATGAACTTAAAGAATTTGATTCAAAGCTTAGTTTTATATATGATTAAATTCAAAACCATTCCTAATGAGTTTCAACTTGTGGGGAAAAAGGCAAAACCAAGAATAATAATTAGTCCCAACATACAAGGTCACCTACAACATTGTTTCAAGAATTGTCTGTATACTTCCAATTATATAGGATTTTAGGAGCCACAGGATCAGATCAAACCATCGTGTAATGAAAGCAAAAAGTTCCCTGATTAAGAAGAAGTAAAAAACTGTGTGAACAGCTGGAACAGAAATCCCAGTGATAGTGAATTCTGTGGAATAGAAACCAAAGCAACAGATTTCGTCTTCACTGCCATCTGTAGGTATGGTGGTGCAAAAAAACCCAACCATCACTCGGGTAGTGTTCACGTTCCTTGCAGTTCCCATTCTCCCATGATTATGTCATTAAACCAAACGTGAGCGTCCACAACTTTCTCATTTCTTATGAGAACTTTGCCTTCATGTAGAACTTTACTTTCATTAATGACTAAAGAATGCTGTAACCATGACCTTCAACAAACATCATTTCCTTAATAAAATCTGTATTTGCATACGTGTATTCTCCTAAGTTTGTTCAAGTAGACTGTCCAGTAAAGGGCTACATCATCCGTACATAAAAAAGCCCCAAACATATATCATCTCTGGTAGGAAGAAAGTAGCCATCGGCAGTTAGCACCCTCATCAGATGGTGCAAGACTTCCTTGGCAAGCTTGAAGTTGCATTCGTACTGTAATGGGGAACTAGAAGGCTGCCAAGCGTTGACAGCATTTAAAATAGAAAAATAAAGTTGGTGGCTTTAATCTAGTTATCATGTTATCGTGCTCTCTCAGGTTCATTTTTAACCTACTCAGCCCACAAGGCACCAACATGCAGGAAATGAATCTCATTTATATTTCCATTCTATTTCTCGTATATCTGTCTCCTCTTACTTTTTATCCCAGAAATGAATCCATAATAAATGGCTGCTGACCACTTGTGCATCGAAGAGAAAAAAAACACTATTCATACTTGCATCTTGCAGATCACAGACTGGCAGTAGACTGCAATTTGAGGGCCACACTAAGCTCTGTTTTTTGACTATTTTTTTTCCTTAGATCAGTTTTCTAATTTATTCCATCATTAAAAGCAAAGACCTGTTTTTTAACTTCCACAACCAAAATTTTTGCAATCGCTTCCACCATACTATAGTCCAGCTGTGAGTATTCGCTGTCTTTTTTTATAATGTATGTTAGAAAGGTCCTATTAAGGTCTGCAAGCTGATTCACACCGTGCTCCTAAAACTGGTGGTCTGCATTGTGCTTGCTAGCAGCCCGTAAGCGGCGCTGCTGGCCAACAACATCGCCCGTGTCCAGCGTTGCTGTCCTGGCTCCCTGCCCAGGTAAGGCTGCATTCCAGAGAGCAGGGAGAAGGCAGAGCAGGTCTGATTCTTGTCTTACAGTCAGAAACTAGTGATCTGGCTCATAGATCATGATCCATGTTCTAGTATTTGCAGGGGTAAAATACACAAATCCTAGGAAAGCCAGGTTTTGTTAGCTCCAATGTTCGAAAGCCAGTCTCTTATACATAAACACAAGATGTTTGAACACAGTGCAGTTTTGATTTCTTTAGATTCATTAAATATTGCAACATTCTTTTTATGTACTAAGTTGCCTACATAATAACTTGTTTCTGGCTGCAGGTGCTTATAAGAAATCAAGCCTAGCCAAGTGAAATTCTGCTTTAAATGCCCCAAAGTTAATTGATCTTTGTTTCGTATATACTGAGCACTTTTAAGCCACTTATCAGAGAAATTTGACCACATGAAAAAGTATGGCAATAGGTTTTTTCCCTTCTTTTTGTATCTATCTTTCATTGCAATAGATTGTTAATAATTTTTCTGTGAAAGCAAATAATTTCACTTAGTTCAAGTGATTCCCTGGGGAAAAATGGAAGCAAAAGGCACCTTAACATGATACCAGAGATAGCAGTACACTGACAAGTGCTAAATTCCTTTCTGAAATCTACAAAACATGATAAAGTGGACTAAAGGTTATTGGGTTATAAGCTTCAGGAAACAAAGAATTGCTGCTTGGGAACTACAATACTTTATTGCTCACATTTAACAATATATTTTCAGTGACAGTTGCACTTATAGCTATAGGATAAAAGTCAGCAATAAAATTGAAAGAGCATTCGTACTGAGCACATAACCGTGAGAACTTCCTTACAGATCATTCAGATAATTTCCAAACCAGGAACCATTAGGAACCATTTTGCTAATTTAGAAAAATATCTTCACTCTTGCGTGACCCAAATCACAACACCTTGCTTTGCTGAGCTGTCCTGAAATATTTCACTCAAAATCAAGGAAATCAATCGCACTATTGTTTTATGGGAGTTGTGTCATGGACCCAATCCTCTGCAGAACTGGACTGAATTCCACTGCAGACCACATCTCCAGTGCATTTGTCCCACGTTCTTCCTAAGAGTCATATTAGCATGTGCCCAGCAGTGGGAAACCATTTCACTTGACTCTTAGGTGAAATGAGAGCGTCAGCACGTGTCTGTGGTAGTATGAATTCACGTAACCTATTTCAGCAAGTTACAGGGAAACTTTTGAGATGTGTTGATAGGTTTCATTTTAATCAAATTTCTGAATAAAACATTTCAACAATTTAAAACAAAAATCTGCTGATATTCCCATTCCATAGTTTTTGAAATGTCAACTTTTATTTGAAGTTCAGGGCAAAAAAAACCCCATGTGAATGTTGGGATTTTCCCAGGAGTGAATTTCTCAGCTTGTTATCAGCTCTTTGTCAAATATTAAGTAATACAGCTGTGTTTAAGCACTGTCACCAGTGTGTCCAAATAGCAAATAAGAAAAATATTGCTTCAAGTCTATTTGACAGTGGGTGACAGATGATCTGCCACTCTGTAATCTTTTCAAGAAGGAAGAGTATTCTTAGACTTCGTGTGTATAAGAACAGTCTCTTGAAATCTGTACTTCAACATTGAGACTCCTCTTAACGGACCACATCTTTCAGAATAGTTTTATAACAGCCATGACATAGGGCTGTCTGGGTACTCAAGATGGGGCCTTTCAAGGGCAGAGGAGAGAGGGACGATCACATCCTCCCTCTCCCTGTTGGCCACCCTTCTTCTGATGCAGCCTAGGATACAGTTGCCTTCTGTGCTGCAAGAGCACTCTGCTGGCTCATGTCCAGCTTTATGTCCACCAGGACCCCCAAGTCCTTCTCTGCAGAGCTGTTCTCAAGGAGTATTTCTCCTAGTCTGTACAAATATCTGAGATTGCCTAGATCCAAGTGCAATATGTTGCACTTGGCCTTGTGAACCTCATGAGGTTTACATGGGCCCACTTTTGAAGCTTATCCAGGTCCCTTTGGATGTCATCCCTTCTTTCTGTTGTATCAACTGCACCATTCAGTTCGNGTTGCCTTCTGTGCTGCAAGAGCACTCTGCTGGCTCATGTCCAGCTTTATGTCCACCAGGACCCCCAAGTCCTTCTCTGCAGAGCTGTTCTCAAGGAGTATTTCTCCTAGTCTGTACAAATATCTGAGATTGCCTAGATCCAAGTGCAATATGTTGCACTTGGCCTTGTGAACCTCATGAGGTTTACATGGGCCCACTTTTGAAGCTTATCCAGGTCCCTTTGGATGTCATCCCTTCTTTCTGTTGTATCAACTGCACCATTCAGTTCGGCGTCATCTGCAAACTTGCTGAGAGTGCATTCAATCTCACTATCTAGGCCATTGATAAAGACGTTAAAGATCTCCAGGTCCAAAACAGACCCCTGAGGGACACCACTTGTCACCGGCCTCCACCTGGCCATAGATCCATTGACCACAACCCTCTGGCTGCAACCTTCCAACCAATTATTTACCACTGAGTAGAAATCTGGGGGTACGTGCCATCCAAAGATGATTTGTAATTATGTCTGGAGAAGAACTTCTGAAAAAACTTCAGGAAAGAATGTGTCAGAGTTGCAATATTTTTTATACCAAACACTGAAAGAATCAAAAATTACTGTAAACTTACATACTAAATGGCATTTCTGTGTACTGATCATGAGAGGTTTTTTTTTTTGTAAAGCATGTTTGGAGATGAATATTTATTGCAGCTCAGATGCTGGGAATTAAGCATTATACTGAAAAATATTAGGGAGCATTTTGCACATGCAGAGAGAAAAGATTTTTTCTATATGTGAACATTTAAGGTATCTAAGGTACCAGAGACATGTGGCACTAAGCAAATCTTTGGTGGATCACACGCCAATATTTATGTACATGACAGTCACGTATGCCCCTCTGTGGTTGTTAGGCATACTAAATTACATATGTCCCTCTATGTTAATACAGTTACATTTTCTACTTCTCAATCTCATTCAGAAGCATTGAAGGTAAAACATCTGATGACTGAGAATTACAAGCCTTCACGTTAAAAAATCATTTCACTTTGCCCTTAGGGAAAACAACACAGCAGGATGTTTGCAGACCGGCTGCAAAGTTTGCATCAGTAAATCAGTTAAGTGGTATGTATAAAAGAAAGCTCTTACAAAGCGTCACAGCAGAATGCATATACTTTCTGTCCAGCTAAAAAAACAGGGCTTCTGGATAAGAGAAAAACCTTCATTGCAAAACATAGAAATGAAAAACAAGGGCAAAGAAAAAGGGGCAGAGGACAGAGGTCAGATTTCCCCTTTAAAAATAGGGCTAAGGAAAGCTTAGATGAAAGATTAGTAAGGCTGGAGGGAATGCCGTGGAAAAAATGTCACCAGGCATCTGACCCTCTGTGCCTTCACCAAAGTCTGCATCTGTGGAGGAGTGGCAGTCACAGCCTCCATTGGTATTACGACTCCTCTTTGGGTCTAAAATAAGGTTTTTGGCCTAGATACTATGTTCTTATAAAAACAGATGACACCAAGAGTGCTACGTTGTGCGTATGTATATCTGCATCTATGTGAATATCGCAGCAGGAGACCCAGAAGCTATTAGTAATTACTCCATCTGCATGGCATTTCTTGTGTGACTGTTCCTAGGTATCTCCAGCTGCAGACAGGCTCCACATCACCATAAATGACAACTATTCAGCAACCGTGTCTTATTGGTCTTTCTAGTCCACTGGCATGCTGGAGTAGGTGAGGACTAAGGAATAGGCTAACCTATCCCACCAGCTGAACCAGTAAGCTTTTCACCTGGAGTCTCCTTCAGGTTTAGCTGCAGCTGTGTTAGTTTAATTTCATCACAGATCCAGGGTTTTAAAAGAAGACAAAATTTGGCACAGGCTTTCAGACTGTGTTTGCATTATGGCTGAGCAAAAGGATGACTGCCATTGAAAAAAAAAATTACAGTTTGAGCTGCTTTCTGATTTGCTTTTGCTCAGCCCCTAAAATGTTGCATCCATTTGGTTCTATAACAATAGCTGGAGCAAACGCCTCTGCAATTTTTGCCAATGCACGTAAACCCAAGATTTATAAATCTGTATGAAAAGGGAAACTTTCTTCATCTGCGTCTGTGTGTACTGCAACCTACTCTTGGCATTAATGACCAAAATTAGGAAGGTATTCTGAGCCTGTAAGACATGACGAGTGTGTATTTTAATACAGATGCCTCTCAGGAAGCATCATGGTGTGGCTGAACGCTTTCAGACACTCACTAACGCCACCATTTGATCTTATGGAGAATTAAATTAGAACAGAGCTTTTTGTAATAATCACCCAATCAAAATAACTTGCTGTAGCCACCACATACAAGATCAACTGCCCTAAGAAGTAGATCACATTCTACTTTCAATTAGACGTAGGGCCAGGGGACAGCAAATTATGTAAGAAACATTTCCTAATCTCCAGCGAAGGGAGAGCAATGGCTCTCTTGAACATGTCCCACTGCTGCAAGACATGGCAGGATTCCCTTCATGCTGTGGAATCTGTACGCCATGGAGAATATGGAGATGGGACATAGAGGGCCTCTCATTATGAAATGGGCCACCCAGCTGTGCTCCCACATCCTGGTACTGCCACTTTCTGCACTATGTGGCAGTCACATTCACTGATATGCTCACAGGTTATCTTGCTCCTCAGGATCTTCCCTGAAAGAAACAAATTTCCTCCAAGACAAACTCTGGGGCAGTTTTTCAGATGCTTTACTCCTTTGATGCCATCTACAAGCAGCACAGCTGAGACTGTGCCATCGCTGACTTTCTGTTCAACAACCTACCAACATTCCTCTGGAAAGTCTAACTTCCTAAATCAAACCCCATTCAGCATGACTGCACTGCAGGGCACGTAATGTCTCAGTGCTGTGACACCTAACACCACCATGGCTAACTGTGGCAGAAGTCACAGGTTGGTTTGGCACTTTTAACCGAAAATACACATAACGACACTTGGCCAAGTAAAGGACTGTGCGTGTGATTGGTCTTCTTCAGAAGGCAACTCTAAGCGGTGTGGACGCAAGGCACCTGTGCTGCTTAGCCTGAGTCCCACTGAATGCCCTGTGGAGATGCCATTAGCAATGCGGACATAGATAATGGGGGAGAGCAGCCAGAGAGAAACATTTTGTGAATGCTGCATTTTTTCAGGTTCTGAGAGGTCTCTGAGAGGTATCTATCTTCATGCTTCTTGAATCCGCAGTTACTTTCTGTCTGCTCGCACAACATCTCAGGAAGCAATAAAGATTGACTGAAACTGTCCTCAAAAAACATTCTTGCTAGACTATCTTCCAAAGTCATATATCCTTTTCAGGCACAGAACTGAATGCTGTCTTTAATTCATTCTCATTTATAAGAGTTTTCATCTTTGCTGATTCACCTACTAGTTCAGCGTGGTTGGAGAACTAAAATTACACCTGACAAATTAAGGGGTAGAACTTCCAGAAATAGAAATTCATGGGGATTCCCGACTCTGCATATGTTTTGTTGAACACATTGTAGAATAAGTGCTTTATTATTTAACACAAAAAGTGCTTGTGCCTCATAGCTTGAAACGGCCTTGATGTACCCACTCATTCATTTAAAAGCTTAAAGCTGTTTTAGGAACTGAGCTTAAGTTAGGGGAGTTATATCAATACATATTGATTTGAACAGGAATGCAATTTACTGTTTTCTCTCACTGATGTAAAAAAGAAATTTAATTTTGAGCTGATTTAAACTTTTAGCTTTGCCATGAACCAAAATGTATGTACTGCTTCCCATCAAAAGCAGAGCAACTAAAAGCACTCCTCATAAAACTGCCCATTGCTGAAACTTTGCAAATGTTAACTGGGCAAATTATAGAGAATAACAGCAGCCCTATTGTTCATTGACATTCAGATGCTGTCACATATCCTTCTGGTTTCTAGCTGCCACTCCAGGATATGGCAGATCCGCAGTCTCAGGTCTTGAGTTGTATCTGCCAGCCCCAAATGGATATTTCTTGTATCCTAGGGCATCTCATATGACAGTAGGCATCTATGTTTAGGCATCTGCTGAGCAGCAGTCTGGGCTTCACTGAATTCGGTGAGAGTGGGGACACCTAGCTCACTTGCACACACTTCCATTTGGGTATCTGGTTCCTAACTTGGACTTCTTCCATTGGAGTGTAAAGACCATTGGGATCTTTGTACGTTTGCAAGCTTATCAAAATTTTCAGTGGACTGTCTTGGACATCCATGTCAAATCAGTCTCTGCTTCCTAAATCCTTAAGTACCAACAACCATTCAAAGCAAAATAATAAATTCTTCCAGTGGTCATCAAAGTACATCAAAAACGCCTGGTGAGTGACAGAAAAATAGCTTCAGATATTCCCATATTGGTTGCTAAAAGAAGTTAAAAAGAAAACTTTTTTTCTGGAGCCTTCAGAAATGGCACATCAGTAGTGACTGAGAGCAAGGTGAGAGGGATGGATGGGAGAAGTGGATGACTCAGCTACACAGTTCTGCAGACTCAGGAGACAAAGCTGCTTGTAAGGAGACTGAGAAAACTCTGCTTACAGCTGAAGTTAATGTTTCTGTTTGCCTTCTCCTTTCTTTCACAGATGTTCACATTCAGTGCAAAGCCACATTAGTGTCTGAATAAGAGCAAACTTTTTGCCCTCGCTCTAAAGCAATTTTTACAGTAGGATCTCCAGTTCTGTGGAATCTCTGCATTTTCCTGACTGAGGAGTTTAGTATTTGGCCCTATCCCAAGAAAACTTTCCCTAAATAACTTTTATTTAAACTTGTTTTGCACTTTCAGTTTAAGGAACCCCCTGGATGTCCCCTCCTGAAACAGATCCTTTTATGTTGTACGACATGCATTTCCCAATTACCATTCATGCATGTGGCAGCTACTAATGTTTTGATAACCAAAGTCTCCCCAGATCTTTCTGCTATTTAATTTTTTTGCTGTCTGACTGTGGATCCTCCCATCTTGTTTAGTATAGCCGTAAAACTAAAATGGTCAGAAGCATACTGTAACTTTTTTTTTAAAGCTCTCTTAAAGTGATATATTTAGGAGGTATGAGGGGAAAGAACTGGGCAGTCCTTTATTTATCTTCCCAACAGGTGCAGCACAGGGAGGCACAAAGGCAGCATTTGCTAATTTCAGTTCTGCCAAGTACAAGCACCCTCTGTTCTGCTGAAAACACAGTTCCCTTCTTTCCTCCCAAACTCAATGGGGTTTTGATTTTTATGTGACCACGTTAAGTATTTTTCCTGTGCATGGATACACTGCTTTTTGCACAGGGTGGATGAGCTTTTCAACTCGAGTAAGAAAAACAGTAAGGCACATCAATCTTGCCTTATCCACCTACACTGATATTAAAATAAAATCAATGCATTGTATAAGAAAACTTCCTTCAATTTACACCATAATAAAACAAAATAAAAACTCCAAACTGAAACAAATCGAGTTTCGAAATTTTTCTTAGCCAGCGTTCATTTTTTTTTTTTCCCCTATTAATCAAGTTAAGTTTATTAGAAAAGTAGTCTTAAACTTGGGAGCAGTGGAGGCGGAAAGTCAAAGAAATTCAGGGCGGTCTGGTATCTCGGAAAGAAGCATGGGAGCAACCCTTGGAAATTAGCTATGGATAGACAAGGGCAGTCTAAGAACAACTCAGATCCCAACATACAAAAAGATCTGGGCAGAAGGACATGGCTCTACAGGGTTAAGGATTGGAGTAGGGCCCACCCCAGTGGAGATAATTATAACAATAATGTGTAAGCTTGCTTTCCATTTATAAGGGATTTAATTTTATCAGCCAGAAGTGATGAAGATAATTTTCTGAAGAATTGCTAGAGAAAAAAAGATAAAGGAGTTAAGATTTCCACATTCCCTCATCCATCAAAATTCATTCACTGGAGACTTTAATACAGTGCTTGTAAATGATTCATATGGGCCTGGCTTTGAGTAATTGGGCTACAAGACCAAAGGTGGGTAGAAATAATAGGAACACATTTTACAGTCAGCCCTGCAGAGGGGCAATGATAACGGCACAAAATAAATATCTGTGTGCTTCCCTTGCACCTTGCTGAAGCATGTATCCGTGCTGCAAGGACGGCAGCAACTACGCTACGCAGCCTGGTGCCATAATAAAACTATTATACAGGTTCAGCCTCTTACATGAAAAACACTAAGCAATGCTATACAATATTGACATGCTGGGTTCTTGAACTTTTGGGAAAACTTTCCACCAGAAGTGTTAATTTTGACAGAAGCCAAATTCATATACCTCAGCAGAATTTCCATTTAATTTTTTGTTCACCTCTGAAAAATTGCCTAGCCTTGAAAATACAATATTAAAGGAAATCTCACTTTAATTAATTTTTCTCCATCCTTAATATTGAGATTGATTTCCTGCTGGAATGCTGCTTTATATGTCTGCTTATATGATTTATACGACTAGCTTTGATAAAACTTGTCTGATAGTGTCTATTACTTCGATACACCAGACTGTGCTTTTAAAATAGGTTAAATATTACAAACGTAACGCAAATATAACCATAGAAAAGACAAACAATGAAACAAAACTGGTCATATTTCAAAGTAACAGCTGTTTTGACTGGGCTTGTTCAGAGAGAACAATGTTGTCACATCTTCAAAGCGGTCTCTACTGATATGCTTGTTTACCTCTGTTCATGAATTGCTTCACATTTCAGGGACCATCCTTCACACAGACAGTATTTGCACATACTTTTCTTCAGAAGTTTAAAATCTGTGCTGTTTATAAATCTAAGAGTTTTACTAAAGCACTGGATAATGTAGATACACTGATTTTTTGTTTTGATTCCTTGCCAGCATGTGGCTGCTCTAGGCAGGATTCAAGCAGCTCTTGAAAACCCTTAGAAAATGAAGTTGGCAGACAGTTGATAAATGCTTTGGCTTAAAATTTGGAATGGTCGCTTGACTCATGGCCATGACTTATTTCCTAGATTGGAGAGAATAAATAAGGCAAATTTACAGAGCTGCCTACTGGGGACTGACTTGCACCTGTCCCTGTGGGATGATGCCCACAAATAGTCTGAAACTGTTGCTCTTGAGAGACTTGGCACGTCTACAAAAGCATATCCAAATGCTATGGCCTGTCACAGTTTAAGAGGACACCTAATTAACGGGCAGTTCTTATTATGAATATTGGTAAAAGGAAAGGGAGAGAAAGCAGAGATTGGCTGACTGATTATAATAAATTACAGGAAGTAATTAGGTGAGGGAGGGTTATTTCATTAGTCACTAGGAAAACTAAAGGCCGTTAGAGTCAAACGCACTGATGAAGGTCTTTGGCATCACGGTCTTACTCCAGTCATCCACTGGGATCAGTTAACAGGATGCCCACTGATGTAGTCTTCACCTTGTGAAATGGTAAATGGACCAAGACAAAGCTATCTAACAATGACATGACTGTGTACCTCAAGGTACAGCTGATGTAATACATAGGACTTTGACTCCTTAGAAGTACAGTAAAGGCCTTAAATCATTAGTTATGGAAGCCTATTTCTACAGTGACAAATTCCATTAGGCTGAAGTATTCCACAGCCATCTCCAAGCTGAGCAGCGCATTTAATTTGGTGATCCTGTTTGTTAAGAGCGTGCTGTGAGGCTACACTCTCACCAAGTCAGGACATCTCTCACTTTGGTAATCTAATAACCTTAAAATATCTCAGAGCATTTGACCTGAAACAAATCAGACTGAGGGCCTGCTGCAGCATTGCTTCTGAAATATCTATTTTACTTCAGAAACCACAGCGACAAAAAATGCACAGTTGAGATTTTCATAACGTTCAAATGTTAGTCAGCTTTTGATTGCACAACTGCTTGACTTCGCAGACTTTTTAACTGGAAGATCCTATGAGTGCAGGACCATTCATGTAAATTGCTTCTTTTGGAAACATCAGAAGAATAATGCCCAGGTGCTTCTGCGATGCAGAAACATTTTGCATTTCAGTCAGCCCACAAAGGTTTCTCAGAGAGCGCATCCACAGATGCCTGTCAGAATGTAGTCAATCTTCATTACTTAATCGCCTTCAATACTTCACACACTGGAAATTACCTTGAGAACAGAAATCTGATGGGCACATGAGAGTCTGGATTCTTGCTGGTAGAGCTACTACTGGTAGTAGCACTGGTACTGTACTATTAACAGCACTACTACAATTACTCTCGCCACTGGTACAGTAAGTAATAAGATGGCTGCCGCAAAAGTAATGCCTCCTATTTTATTATGTCAGCCCATGGCATCAGAGGTGGATGTTGGTGGTATGGCAGTAGAGGTTGAACCTTCCCACCAATATTCCATCCCATGTTGCCATGCAACAGGTGGCAGCAGAGGGGCACTCTGACACAATGGCATCTGATGTGGGAGTGGGATGGAATTGAATCCCTTCATGCAGAAAAAAATGGCGCCCATTGACATTCATCAATACTTGCTTAACCTTGATGGAGACCAAGCAGTGGATGTGAGGTGAGCAGTGCACAGTGAGGTGGTGGTGGTGGTTTCAGCAGGGGCGACAGTGGGGTACCTCCGCTGCTGCAGATTTTTATGACAGCGGCATGCAAGCTCTTATTCATTATTGGTGAAAATACATAGCTAATGGTGATGACTATGTTGAAAAATAGTGTTTTGTAGCTGAGGATTTGCTCTATCAGTAAGTGTTTTTGTGCTTTTTGTATCTGTTGTAGTTTCCATGAAAATAAATGGGAGACATTATTTTCAGAGTAAACTACGTACAAGTACTGCCACTGGCACAGGTGAGTTCTTGACCTACCAAAAAATCTTTTGGAAGCAACTAATCTCTTAAGTACAATGACATGAACTTATCACCCTGATCTACTGGTTGCAAATAGTCCGGGTGCAATGAAGAACCACAGCACAACCTGTTCCTATCCGCAAACTCTAGCTCCACCAAGACATAAGGCTTCAATATTGTTTATTTTCCTGTATTTGCTCCAATATCAATGTATTTTTGTTTAGAGTCACTGAACTGATTTTGTAGCACAACACCAGAATTGCTTTTATATTAACTGTATTGTAAGAACATCTTTAAATCAATCTAGCCTTACAGAAAACGATAGCCCTTAAAATATAAGCCTCCAAACATTTTTTCTCCAAAGCACATATTTTTTAAAAGTGCAGAAACATTTTAATTTTTTTTCTAGTTGGCAGTCACAGGATGCCTTCTGATTATACTGTGTAACATCTAGCCAAATAACAGATCAAATAAAGAGGACACTTAATACACTTGTAAATCATTTGAATTACAAATAAGACACTCTAGAAGGGGCTTGGCTCTAGGTTTGATATAGAGGATTAGGATTTAGTATTAATACGTGCACTTGGTGTAGCTATTTTCAGAGGGATACTTCATCCATCATTGTCCTCGAGCACTAAGGAGGACCAGTAAGTAAAATGATCACGTTGGTCTGTCAACACTACTTGCTGAAGATTCAGTTGTGCAAAAAGTTTAGTTTTCACATGTCCCCACCCCAACGGGGTACTTAAACTGTCTAATCTCCTGCTGTTGCTCTGCTCTTGCCTTCCACAAAAATAGAAAATATTTTTAAAAGACTCTCCAAATAAAGCAAATTCTATCAATAGATCAGTTTTAAATCAAAAGTACTCCTTCAAACTACGTACATGGGCCTATCAGACCTTTCAAAATTGGTGGGAAACAAATGCTATTTAATGACTTCCGTTCTTTCTACAAGATTATCTTTAATATTAAATTCAGCTTTGCATTTGGGAATGCATTGGGAAACCTGTCTGTACACCACTTGTTTGCCAGTACTTTATCACATACACAGTCTGCCCATTTATGGATTTGTAGAAGCTGTGACTATCACCAATGTTAAACAATACTCAAAATTTCTTACCAACATATCTAAATCTGAATGAAAACCTAATGAAGGGCTATAGAAGTAACACAAGTATAAGAGGCTTATTTAACTTAAATTTCCAAAGTACTAAAAAAGAAAAGCTAGCTTTTGAGAAGTTACAAATTAATAGTCTTTCAACACTTTTCACCTGTTTGGACAGCCTGCAACGTACATGATTTTATATCTCACTAGCAGACTACGTAACAGGTTTATTTGCTGTCAACTCACCAGCATAAAAAAGGGGCCAGTATTACTGCCTTTATCTATCTTTCTGAAACATAAAATAATAATTTCTGTATTGTGGCAAAATGTATCATTCTAGTTCAATCCGTATAGAAAAACTTACTACATTCTTCACTTGTGCATTCAACATGCAGAATGCATTTTCATTAGAAACTTAAAAACTTTCATGAACACATCTTTTCTATTGAATAGCTTACACATTTTTCATGAGAGTAATAAAAAAATCAACATGCTGCTTTTTAAAATACAAGAAATGCATAATACCCTGCTTTCCAGAGTCTAGATACCAGTAACTGCACTGCAAAAATTCTACAGTCTTTCAAAAGTGAATACAGCATGTGCCCAACCAAGTAGTTCCTTAGTGTCTCTGCAAAGCCATTATTTATTGTCTAAAGCAGTTGGATGTCAATGCAGTTTTGTCTTACACCTCTGCCTGAAAGTATCCTCAGTTTAAAAGGATTGATGATCTCTCATGATGTGATGATGTTATAAGGTTATCATTATTGGATGTAATTTGCGGTTGAAACATACAAGATGGTCTGAAAAATGATGTGTGTGTGTGTATGTACTCATAATTCCTGTAATTAAGAAATGTTCAGGTAATATTTCTATGCTTACCATCTTTCTTGGTGGGTTCCGGCATTGTTACAAGGTTTCTTTATTCCCAGGGAGTTCAGCTTTTCAGATGCAGTAAGTAGTAGCCCCAAGTCCAGCTGAGAGAGTATGCAGATCAGTATGACAAGCAGAGGGTGAGAAGAATTCCTCTGCTTTATATACTGCCACTGAAATATCAGAGTAGCACCTCCTCTCTTTTCAATGCAAACACTTTGAAAATTGACAGTTATGGGAACTCCTCTCACATCTGTTGTCTGCAGCCTCTGCTCCCTTGGCTTTTGGAAGGAATCTCTGCTGCATTGCATGAGGCTGATGAGAACATCTATAACTTTCTAAATTCAGCTGCACCACTCGCTCTCTGCGTCTCTTTGTAACAGGCAGACATGCATACACACGCAGATAGAGGTTGAAAAGTGACTGCCAAGCTATTAAAGAGCCCGTCCTGCCTGCAGAACTTATAGGGACTACCTAAATACTTTTACCTCTTTTTCCACGATACAAAAGGCACAGATAAGAATGAGCAGGATGTTTTCAGTTAAACTTTGCTTTCCTCCTTGGAGAGAAAGTGAGATGCAAAGATGAAGGAGTGAGTAGGAGAGAAATTTGTGGCACTAATGAAGAAAAAATGATTATTCTGCTCCTGTTTGGAGCAATGAAGACCCTCCATTCTTCCCTTCTCTTTACATTTCTACACTATCTTGGGTTCTTTCCTTTTCTGAGTATTGCTGAGGAAGAGACATTCTCATTTTGGCTTAGCTAGAGACCATAGAATTCCTTTCAGCACCACTGCCTCACTGACTGGAGATGTCACTGCTGAGAGATGAGATCTTCTCGTTTCCACCCATCCAGGAGATGCAATACTTGCTTTTGCCAAGCCAGGAAACCAGACAGAAGGAATGGAAATTCAATCTGTACCACAAGTACTGAGACACTAAATGAAGCCACTGGGCTGTCCTCCTCTAAAACTCCTACTTAAACTATGAATATATAGGCAATAGAAATGCAGGTCAAGTTCATCAGAGGGTACTGGGATTTATTTTCTTATGCATTTTTAGAATTTCAAGAAAAATTCTAGTTTAGGTAAACCTCCTTACATCACTGAAATAATCCCTGCCTTTGGGAGGCAAACATGATGCTACCTTAAATAGGAAGCAGGGGATTTTTTATGTCTGTGTGGGATTGTTGTGGCACGGGGGAATCAGTGCATGTACAGCCCTAATAACGTTGCAGACTATTTTTTCCCGTTCCCCTTTTTTCTGTCCTCATCCAGGCACTGAACGCTACAATGGCAGGAACCGGAGGCGGATGAAGAGCAACTGCTGATTCTCTCTAGTGTGGTATTTATTGAGCAGCCCTTTGTAGGATATAAAGATAGTTTTCTTTGCATTTCACCCATCATATGTCACGGAGTCCTGAGAACTATGTATTTGGAGACTCCTGTTAATACGAACAATAAGTATGGTCACAGAGTAGCACCAGGTGGGATACAGAGAGGACATCCATCCCAATCTCACAGTGAGAAGGGACTGAAGGTCAGTGCATATCTTTACATCCTTGAAGGAAGAGGAAGAAAAGTATTCAGGAAGATGGTATTTAGTTCAGAGATGACCTTCATACTATTAAATAAATCAGACCACTCACTGGTTCTGAGGCCAAGTCAAAGAACATAGTTCTCACCTGCACAGTAAAAACTTCTTCTCTACCCTTAAAAAAAGCAGACTGCAGCTAAAATGTTCACAGGACACGGTTACTGCCATATCCCTGAGCTATGCTTAGGCATAGATGGAAAAGTGCTGGTTGGCATAAACCAGCAGGGAGCATGCTAACTATTCCCACAGGACAACATGTCAACCCATGCCCTGCTATGTATTCTAGCCCTAGTAGAGACGGGGCTAGAAAAACTGAATTGGCTCCATAAGCTCTGCAACACAGCAGAGGAAAAATATTGGTTCTTTGTCAGAAAAAAATGGCAAAATATTATGGCTGCCTTTGTAGGATGTGTGCTTGGGTTCTACTATGTAAAGGCCTGTTGAGAGTGCAAGCAAGGCCCTTCAACTACATTGAATAAATTGAAACAGTGGAGTAGCAATCATCAGAAAATTTGCTCACCCCTTCACTCTCTTCTACTCTTACTTGTGTACTCCACTGCATTTGATGTTCCATTCTCTTTTACTTAGATCAAAAACTCCAGTGATACAACTTTTCTGTAATCTGATTTTAAAATGTTTTATAAAAGATCCCACTGGACTAGATCTAGGTTGTGATGCCTCAGTGTGCCTTAGCACTAGCAATAACAGGGGAAACAATTTATTTCCAAAGAAAATAAGACATATTTTATTTGTTTCAGCCCAACTCCCAGCTGAATACGTGCCTCAAACATCAGGAGTTACTTCATATGGGAAAGAGAAAACAAAGCTCATATGTGCTTTCCTCTGTCAGAAGACACTCCTAAGTCTTGTTTAAACTCTTAATGGTGGCTACAGTCCTCAGATTCTTTTGATTTACTTTTTAAAGTCTCTTTGGACAGCCACAGTGTTAGGAATTTTTTGAAAACCATCAGTTTTGGGGAATAATTTGTGATTTCTTTCAAACGAGAAATTGTGGCTGCATAACAAATAAGAGTCCAATCTAAGACTCTGTAGGTAATATAGTTTATTCTTCTTTCTGCACAAATGTTGCCACAAAGTTGATCCCATCTTGCTTGTGCTGTAACTATTATTAGTACTTCAGTGCTATCAGTTGTATTTCTTTCAGATTTTGCCTTTCACTTGTATCCTTCTTTTCCACATACACAGAGTGGATGGTAGTCACCCTACTTGCCTTATCACTGCATACACAAGAGGTGTTGATTTTGACCAATAATTGCCCAAATTGCTTTATGACTGGTTAAAAATGAGGGAAAAACCTGCGAAGAAGGAAGTGCCTGACCTTCTTTTAAAGTTTACTTGACCTGTTTGGATTTGTTCCATTTTGGTCATCTCTAATCTTAGGCTTCATGGATCACAGAGATGTCTATGCTCATTTACAACTATCTGTCCACCTGCATACCTTCTGTTAGCAAATGCATCTATTTATTCATTCTATGAGTTTAGGATTTTTAACCATTTTTTTTCCTGAAGCATATATCTTATACAGCTGTGCACAACAAACACTCAGCTAATTTGACTGCAACTCATCTTGTAAAGCTGTCGAGCCAGACGAGGAAGCACTTAGCTCTTAGGTGCCGGACATAAAACTCCTGAGCAAGTGAAAGGGCACAAACCTCCTTCTGATTCAGTTGCCAGCCTACTTGCCAGATGACTGAAATGTAACCTTCACAGAAATCATAAGGTGGAAAAACTGAGCTCCGTTCTGTTTCTAGCCCATCTCCTCAATCTCAGTAGATAAGAGGCTAGAGGCTCTGTCTTCCCCAGCTTCCTTTCATTAACTTACAGCATTGCTAAATGTATCCCTAATTGCGCAGGATTAATTTGCATTGCTAAAAGTATCCCTCATGTCTCTGGGTGAAAACATCTTTTCTCATAACTTAATATCCTCCTTCCTTAACTTGGCTTGTGACCTTGTATTTTAACCTCCTGTAAAGTGAATGCCTTCTGACTGAATTTTATCCCCACCACACTTTGGCTTTCGTGCGCCATCTCAGCCCCTTCAGGGTCCAAAAATGATAAGCTCTCTGAATTCTTCACCTTCATTCCTGTCCCAATTAATCTTCTTGTCCTTCTGTTGTCTCCCTCCAAAACAAGTGTCATACTTTAATTCTGTTCAACTCCTTCAGCAGTTTCCAAACAACAACTAAGCAAGTCATCAGATAATTAAATCATTCTCTCTTGCCTGTTTTTAATAATTTCCCTTGGTCATACATCCAAAGCCCTTATTTGCTCCTGCAGCTGCTAGATCTGCACCCATAACTTCATATTTGCTGCTATTCCTAGAACTGAACTTTCTCACTGACTTCAGTCTCTATTCTAGTAAGTCACTGTCTGTTTCTTACCAGAGAAAAATCTTCGACTTGTCACCCATCCAAAGGATCAGGATAGATTCCTGCAAGACCTCAGAGATCAATCTTAAATTGAAATATTTAAAAACTTTCCACTGAAACGTTTTATAGATATTGAGAAAACCTGATCCATTGAAAAAGGAATGTTGGGCAGAAGTGAACAAGGAGGAGAATGGGAAAGGGTTCCAAGTCCATACAGAACAAAATCTGGAAATAACCCCCAAAATGCTGATACACAGTTAAAAGTAACATGCGAACTGCAGCCAGGGTGTTCAACTAGAATATGACAAACACACATGTAGGTCTCTCTACTCTCATAAATTCAAATCAGTCTCAAATATGTTTCTCCTCTTGAGTGGAAATGTCCTTATTACCAGACTGCTAAGATTATTTCTTTTTAGTAATGCATTTAGAACTGCTTTGATTCACCAAAATCATTAAAAATTAATGGAGTTGGATTGCAAAGTATGATTTCTCCCATCCCGTGGAGATGGGTGTCTGAACTGGTTGGCATGCTGGTGTCTCTACGTGCTTTCATTAAAGAATGAATAGTAGCACGTTTTGTATCGATAAATAAACTGAAATTTTGAAAACTTACATAAGAGAAAACCAGTTTTGTGAGTTATACCACTTGGCATTTCAGCATCCATGAAACATTTATTGAGTCCAAGGACAATCATTATGATGCAGCAGGGGATGAAGCCTGACAGTACCCAAGCCCCATTCAATTCTCACATCCCCTCCCACTAACACAAGTCGTGAAAATCCTGTTTTCTGCATCTGCAGCAGAATTATATCACAGTGATGTCAGTTTGTGCTCAGCTTCTGCACTTGCCACATACTTTATTTAATATAGGTCATTCTAGATCTTCGTACATTAATTTCTTTTGATGTCACTGATAATCTGAAAAGTCTCTGTTCTATCAATAAAAATAACAAATAAATTATTTCAATTTCTACCGTATTGGCAAGCGAAAGACTAAAAATGTTCAACAGAAAAATGCACGAACTCTACTTTTGCAATATAGGAAAATACCTCAGCATGGAAGAATGCTGCATCTCAGAGTATCTGTTGTTTGGAAGTTCCCAGCTGATTTGTGGTGGCAGTCCTTTTTGTTTTACATATTTACTGAACTTGCTGGTGTAGATGAAACACACCTGGATTTACCTGGCTCGCCTCATTTAATTGCAGCCTTACACTGTAGGCTGCCAGGAAAAAGACATTCCTGCTCTGTTCTTTTCTGCCATGTAAATAAGATGTGACCTTGGCTGAGAGGTGACTAGACATATTTTCTGTAGAGATGTAACATCCACAAATGGGATCTTACTCTATGTAGCAAGACAAGGAACGATTAAACTTTAAAGCCTTGAGTGCATTTTTTTTTTTTTCCCGAGACAGTCGGCTTGGAGACACTTCAAGGCATGTACAAGATATCATTGACAGATAAACACCACTTGTCAGCTTTACCTTCTGCCTTACAATGACCCACAGAGTGACATTACTGTGTAAGCAACACATGCCCCATGGTGTCCTATAGCAGTTGCAGTGTTTCCTTTCTGACAGTAAATTCCAGCACACTGAGGCACTCGGCACCAAAGTCAAGAGTGAGCCCGTAGGTCAGGGCAGCCAGCAAAACGGTGGGAGGAAGAAGATCAGCTTCTTTCTTTCGACCGCTTTGCTGAATCAATCAGGAAAAAAAAAAATAATTAAGATTAGAGTTGCTAAGAACCGAAAAGTGATGGGAATTTTCCCACTGACATCAAGAGAGTCAGAGCTTATTGCATTCTGTTTCTAAGAGGAAACTTGAAAAAGGAATCTGCAGCCAGGAGAGGAGAGAGACATTGCAGCTCAGATTTTTGTTCTTACTTAGACAGGTGAAACTGGGAGCAGCTCCTCACCTGAGCTATGCCTAGGTAAGCAAGACCCATGCTGGGTTTACATGTTCAGTTGTACAGCAAACTGTACAATTTTGGTTGTGAATGCCTGATGCAGCACAACAAAAAAGTTTATCCAGCCCAGATTTGATCTGTTCCTTAAGCAACTGAAATTTATCTCAGCAGTTTACAAAGAGCACGTGATTTGCCACAGCAAATTACAGTGTAACATCCTGGTATGGCATCTCCAGTGTCGGCCAATGAGATTTGGGATGGGAAAAACACCCACAGTCATTATAAACTATTAACTGGATCTCCTCAACATTGTATTTTTTGCGTGTGTTTCTCTGATGCAAATATATCATTTTGCCACTAAACTTGGGGGATTAATTTCAAATTAGTTTCAGTGTATTTGGTCTATCGTGTAAGAAGTCTGCAGAATTTCGAAAACATCCCTGTAGATGTTTAGTCCTGGAAATTCCTGAAAACCATAACTGGATATCCCAGCAATAGCACAATTTTTTGTTATTTTAAAAGTTATTTTTTTACCTCTGCTTCCCTCCTGATTAGAATTACCTTGTTCTAGTGTCAAAATTCTCCAGCACTTCCTGTTCTCAAAGACGCACATCCTATGTTATGAGAAATGCTAGCATAGGGGATCAAAATATCTTTAGTTAATTTTTCTGGGACAATTTTGAAGTTATTGCAATGGCAGAGTTCATAATCAGCACTTATACAATGCCAGCCTTCTGTGGTAAAATCATTGAAAGACCTCAAATTAAACTATTAGAAACATGTTGACATTAAAATAGCTCCTTTAGAATTTAAACATTGCTGTCTTATGAACTTTATACTTCACAGAGGTAGATAATATTTCTACAGATCAGAATGAGTGACATATATCCAAGTGTCATAATTCATCAATGTTCAAGTAAAAGCGTCCAAATCCCAATCACAAAGGGGATGAAAATAAAACTCTAAAGTTCACTCTAAGCATTTAATAGTCTGAAAATGTCAGAGTGTGGTCCCCATTCAAATTGTCACCTTTGCTGTATGATGTCAACTCTGTGAAGGTTTGTAACAGAAATGCGTTCAATTCCTAAATGTCCTGGGGAGTTCATACCACCATGAGCGGCTTCCTTAACTGGGACAGACCTCAGTTCTCTTTTTGTAAAGTGGGGGTGACAGCCCATTCTTTTGCCTAGTGGCTTTCATCATACCTAGATTGTTTCCTTAGCGAGCTTCTGGAGTGTGCATTGCTACCTGTTTCCACACTCTAATCTCAGTTGATGCTACAATATATTATTACTGCTTACACTGACTAAAATGCTACTGCTGCATATGAATAAATGGAATAGAAGTATCAGGTTCTCGGGCTGATATTCTCTTTCAGTATTAAATCACTTGTTCTTAGCATAACTGCAGTGTAATTGTAATCGCATAATACACTGGACTGATTTCTTTGACATACTAATGGTATAGCTTCCTGTTACACATAACCCACTGCAGCTGCAGACTGCTGCTAGCAGGATGGGCCCTCTCTTTCTTTCCTCTCCCTCGACCAGAAGGTTTTGTTCCTCTCCTCGCATCAGATCTATCAACCATGCAGGATGAGACAGTTCAGCTTACTGAACTGAGAGAACCCTACTCATTTTGGAGCAGGATGTCCTTAATTTCTGCTGGTGTAGCCAGTTGAAGCGATACCCTCCAGCAGCCCCGTGATCGTTGGACATGATGCAACGGGAGCACACAGCTGCCGGCAGGGAAGTGGAACTGTCCCTCTTAGCTACAACCTACACACACATAGTGCTAGGTTTAACAGGAAATTATACCCTCGTTGTGTCAGAGATCCACAGTTTATAAACATCCACTTCCTATTCTGGAAGATAATTGAGATGCGTGTGAAGTTCTGCATATTGATTCCTTAATTCCAATAACGCCTGTCATGTGGAGATAGAATTTTCTTTAGTTTAACCAACTCTTTTTTTCTTTTTTGGATGAAAAAGACCAAATTCCTTTCAGCCTTCAATGAACCATTGGGGAGTTCCACTGAAGCACTGAAGAGAGTGGGCATGGGCTGCAGGGAACATAACTGCAAAGGCAGCACAATCCGCCAGCAGCACTGAGCAAACCTGCAATAATTAGCCACGAATCTCTGCTTTGGTAGAGGCTTTCTCGCTAAGAAACCAGGGTTATTCAGTTTTTGTCATCTGCTCTGTGAGTCTAACCAGGCCTCATAACTTTATGGTTACCATTGAACTCGCCAGGTGCTGAAGGTTTACCTCCTTCCTCTGCACAGTACATAACAAAAGGAATTGCATATTCCTTCTCTCAGCTGACAAATATCATCTTTTACAAAACATACTTAATATGGCTGAATTACAGGAATACGGTGGCACAACCCTGGCTTCATTTAGGAACAGCTATTGGCTGTAACAAGAATACTGTGCTGGTTTCTGTTAATACTTTCCAAGTCAATTTAACTTCAAGTCACTCCAAGTCAGCTCTGGCCTGGAAATTTATGATGTCTATTAAATAAGTAATTGGGAGATTTTCTTGCAGAAAACTCTGTGTGTGGAGGATTCTGGCCTAGTCATCGGTCTCAGTTCAGTTACTTAAACATCGTCACACACAGCTGCCTGAAAGTGCCCTCTGCTATTCCTTGTGGCATCCCATTGCCCCTGCAGCATCTGGGCCATCAGCAGGTCTGGTATCACACCTCTCTGTTCTATATGGTCATCTCAGTAACTTCAGGCATCTCTGGCTGCACTAGGCAGATACGTTTAGGGAGCTGAAGCCCTTAGCAAATGGGTTCAGTTTAGGATAAGATGTCTCAGATCTTGTATTTCACTGGTGGTACCCATTACAATGACCAGCCCACGCATTAGCGCTCTACTGTAGATACCCAGAGAGCATCTTTCATAGAGATGAAGGCTTATGAAAGAGCAGTAGGCCCCTAACTACAATACATTGGATCCCCCAAAGTGGGTCCTCTCTTGTGTTCCTCCCTTCTGCAACAGGCTACTCCCCGCTACTGCCTCATGTGCACCAAGCATCAGTGATTGTGCAGCTTCTCCTCGAGTGACTACAGAAGATCACTTCGGTTTTTCGCCCTCATAGTGGCTCTGCACCCACAGAACTCTGTGTTGTCTGAAGTCTTTCATTTATGCAAATATGAGCCACCTGAATCTGTCTCTTCTCCCAATACCTCCTATTGCTCAGCAGCGCAATGCATCTCAGCACACAGACTTTACAGTCTGGGTTCTGACTAATTGCATCCCAGTAGTACAATGATGTTTGGGGACAATTTTTCTCAATTTAGCCTAAATTTTACTGTATGGTTTATTTAAAAAAAAAAAAAAAAAAAAAAAAGTTGGTATTGCAAGCACTCATCTATGGGAAAAATTCTTCATCCAAAAATAGATCCTTCCTGCTCAAGTTAGAGCCTCAGGCTTAAGGCATTAGCAGTCTGGAACCACAACAATACAAACATATGAGAAGTCCAAATGGGGCTGAACAGCATTTGTGCAGCATGCCATCACTGCTTTGTTATTACCGGTTCAATAACCCTCTTGAAATTGCTTATGCAGGACTTTTTTTCATGCATATTGACTTCATAAGCAGGAAGACTGTGTGCCATCTACTGGAACCTAAACGAATATGGCAAATCTTTTTCGTTCTTTTTTTTCTTTTTTGTGGCCTCAGCGTAAGAAAGACATTGACTTGTTAGAGTGGATCCAGAGGAGGACCACAAAGATGATCAGAGGGCTGGAGTGCCCTCTGATCCTACAGAAACAGGCTGAGGGAGCTGGGCTTGTTCAGCCTGGAGAAAAGAAGGCTGCAGGGAGACGTCATTGCGGCCTTCCAGTAATTAAAGGGGTCCTACAGGAAAGATGAGAAGGGACTCTTTTTCGGAGAGTGTAATAATAGGACAAGGGGTAATGGCTTTAACCTAAAAGAAGGTAGATTTAGATAAAACATTAGGAAGAAATTGTTTACTCAGAGGGAAGTGAGGCACAGGCACAGCTGCCCAGAGAGCTGTGGGTGCCCCATCCCTGGAGGTGCTCAAGGCCCGGTTGGATGGGCCCTGGGCAGCCTGAGCTGGTGGGTGGCAGCCCTGCCCATGGCAGGGGATGGGACTGGGTGGGCTTTAAGGTCCCTTCCAATCCAAGTCATTCTGTGATTCTATGATTTCAAGTCAAAAATTTAAAATAGTTTTGTGGCTTGCAATAAACATATCTGAAGTCATCATTTACGTGGTTGAAAATGTTTTTTTGTATAAAATTCTCAGGCCGGTGTTGGCATCCCATCCTTGCCTGTCCAGAAGGGACCAGCCTCTGCCCCAAACTGTCAGTCATAGCATTTCTTCCTCGTCCTTCCTGCAAGCATTTTGGCCAAGTCAGCCGGATGGCACTCAATACCCCTTCTACTACTGCCTTCTCACAGGTATGGATAGCAGTGTAAGTAGTTCCTATCTCTGCGGGTTTCTTCTCGCCCTCCTTTGGCAGTTATGGATAGCTTCAGCGGTGCTTTCAGTTAACAATCCTAACTATGCACTGAAGTGGACCAGAAGCACTACCACGTTCTCACATTGCATAATCTCATCTTTGCAATGACAGCCTCTGGCTGTTCAGTATTTAGGAGTACCTGAAAATGGTCACTCCTTAAACATTCCTACTAGTTTCAGCAACTTCCAACAGGCTCACATGTCCAGGGACTTCCAGTGTATTCCAGGGGAAACTATTAAGTCTCTCCTTTGTGTTCCTGCTCACTCCTATCTCCTGTCTCATATCTCTCTGCCTCTCTTGTTTCTTTTGTTGGTGTTCTGCAATTATTGTCTGTCATGTGCTTTTGCCAAGGATCAAGCTGCACAGAACTATAAAAATAGAGAGAAAAAAAACAAACTATCAGATTTCTGCAATGTCAAAAGGATCAGTCAGTAGGTTGTGTGTAGCGCTATCATTTTTCCTTGGCATTAAAGCATATGAATAGAGATAAATGTCACATTAGTAAATGTCAAATAATTTCCTGAATATGCTTTTGCCAGATTAAAAAAAAAAATTGAGAATTTAAAGGTGGCTGCCAAATACAATTTTTAAACTTCAGTCCAGGTTTCAGAAACTCTGTGTTGTCAAAGGGAGCTGCTGTCCATGCAGTTCTATCAAAGTTTGTCATAGTAATCTGAATATTTAAGAACCTGAATTCAGGCTCTTACTTTTTAACATTCTAGTCTTATCTAACTAAAAATGGACAGTTACATAAATGGAGTTTATTAATAGCGAATACACGGATCAGGATTTCTAATCCCATCCTATACCCATGCTTGCCTTGAGCAAGCCAGTCTCTTTCTGCTTTAGCTCTCATACTCAAATTTAGATCTCACTCATTCAAATGAAGGAAGATCTTTACTGCCTTTGCAAGTGACAACGAAAACCATTTAACTGGGAGAAGTCCATCTCTGTCTTTCTTGTCACTTAAGGCTATTTACCCCACTAACTAGAGTGGAGATGGCATCCTAAGGAATGGAGCCATTTATACAATGGATTAGAAACTTAAAGTTCTGTGTGTTTTCTCTCTTCTTCACCACTAGGAGGATGAAAACACAAAAAGCAATTTGCCGTGGTGAAGGAGGAAGCAGTGAAGACACGCAAAGTGATGTAAAGCATCAGAATGGGGTGATTCAGCCTCTCTTGAGTTGTTAAGTGAGGTTAAAGCACAAAGGGATCGTTAGTCTATGATGGGAACAGCTGAATAACTGAAATAGTACTAGTGTAAGCCACGACGAGGCCAAGCGACACTTTAGATTAACCACACTCTCATACAGCTTTGGTGCACAATCCTATCTGCACAGAGCTATGCCGCTCCTCAAGCACTTGTCCAACAGAACGCAGCAGTGATCCCTGGCACAGTTGCCGGTGGGGATGTATAGAGAAACCATTGGGAAGATGCAAAAATCCATCATTCTCTAAAGAAACTCTATTACCCTCCAGGCAAGGCTGTCATGTCCCAGCTCCCACAGAAAGAAGGGTAGGAGTGGCCAGTCCTGATTCTTGAACCGGAAGAAAAGTTTTTGTAAGAATAACTCTGTCCGGCCCTGAAGCTGCCCATTTCTCCAGAAGTCTAGTCTCATCCACCATCTAAAAAATAAAGGGTATAGCAACCATCAGGTTTCAAGATGTTAAGAAACATCCAATTGCCCATGATCAGACAGACACTGACTTAGACATGTCCTTTCTGTAGGATCTCAAGCAAGCAAACACCGCAGACTAAAAGGTCAGTGATGTGATGAAGAGTTCAGTGCTCTTGTGAAGGGAATTTCTAGTCCTGTGCTAGACAAGAAATTACCCTTCCTGCCCTTAACATTTTGCATGGAAAAACTAACTTACTGAGGAAAGATCCATTGTAAATAATACTAGCCCTCCATTTTGCTGCTACTTAGTAAATGGTGCTACCAGGAGCCAGCAAGCTCACACCAAGTTACCGTCCTTACTCAGCAAGTGAGAGCACATCAAAGAGCAAAGTGTGCTTGGCAGAGGTGATGGAGGGAACACAGTGTGCCTTCTCTCCCCTCTAATATGAACTTAATGTCTAAATTTATAGGAACTTCCATCTGGGATGCCCTCTGGACAGTAGAATATATTTCTCAGATTACACTTACTGAGTTGCTTAACAGGACACATATCCCACTTGATAAAAGCTTATAATGCTGAGAGCTGAGGAATAAGTTTTCAAAAAACTTACAGTTTTCTTAATATTTTCTACCTAGCAAAGACTATGGAGTTGCAGCTTTAGGTTTTCCCAGGTTTGATGTGCCATATGCTGTTCTGTCATTGATAGAATCTTGTCATGGTTGCTCTTTACACTTTCATTCCTCTGCTTTCTATAAGGTAAAAAAGCTTCACCTTGGAATCTGCTATCCTGTATGTCTAGTCCACCACTTTATTGCTGTTCACTTATCTTATTTTCCCAGCCTACTCACATTTCTCTTTCACACTGCTATACCCACTAAAGTTTCTGGAAGAAGGCACAGGAGGACACCTCCTTAGGTCAAGGGGCCCTTCGCCCTTGGTGTTCCTGCTGCCAGCAGAGGTGCACGTCTTGAAGCACATTCCCCAGTGAGCATTGCATTGCAGATACAGCCTGCCCACTAGCAGAAGCCACTCGACTGATGAGGCTGACAGTGTCAAACCCAGATTAAGAGGTACTAACTTTCCTTCTAGGGGATGTAACTCCTTTCTTGAGATCTGTCACTGAGGCATATTTTGGCTCAGCCTTTCTAGACACCTCCTCTTCACTGACATTGCTTTCCTCACTGGCGGTATCATGGAGGTTGTGTTGCACTGGCAGTATCCCTTGGCACAGTGTCAGTCTGACTCATCTTCCATTTCATTGCAGGGTCTGAAAACAGCTGCAGCTGTCAGAGGTTTGCAGTTACTTTTAAGCATTCTGATAAAACTATACTTACTAAAATATATTGGTAAATACAGCCTCAATGTTATCAGAAGAAAAGTGCAAAGAAATGAAGTCCCTTGCAATGTGTTAAGGTCAAAATTCCCCAGACTTGTCTGACTTCAAGCAATTACACAGTAACCAGTAGCTGCAAAACAAAAGCTAACATCTAGTTGCAGGGTGAAGACAAAAAAAACTCAGCTAAAATAACACTAGACCTGCAAAATACAATATAGCATACTATAATGTATAGCATAATGTAACCATCTAGAACTTAATATTTTACCATTGCTTGAATTTATTTTAACAGTGCACTAGGAATGTTTCATGAGCGTAGTATTTTTTTCCTTTAAATTTATAATTTCTTTCTAAGGGGACAATGACAAGCAACCCTCCCTGCCTTCTACATAATTCCTGGAAGACTTAATATCTTTCTTTTATGCATGGTGAATATAAGGTTTCATATGCACATATGTTACAGATGTACGCAAAAACTTTACACTCCAAGAAGTGCTGATGAAGTCAATTTATTAAAAAAGAGACATATATATAATATCAGTGCCCATCAAACATATAAGCATATGAGCTTGGCTTACAAGAATAGGCCCACTAACTAAAAACCAAGAATTTGCACTATGGTGATGACTGCAGCGTAGGTCTTGCCATGTAAGCCTACCCATTTACAGGATACCTACCCAGTATTTAAAATGGGTCGTGCTAGCAGATTTAGCTGTGGTAGTCAGGAACACAACACAAGCTGCAAAACCCACGCAAGAGGTTGAGGAGATATTTGGATGGGCTTTGCAGGCTGCGCAGAACTCCATGATACTGTGACTATCACAGTCAGTCCTGATTTAGTTTTCTTAAAACTGCAGCGATGACAGGGTTTATATCCCTGGATATACGATGTTTCAGCTCCAACCTTCTGTTTCTGTACTCACCCAGGAATAGTTTTGAATCTATTTCTAGAATTTCAGACAGCTTTTTTTAAAGAAAGTGGATAGGTATATTGTCAAAGCTGGAAGACAAATCATGTCTATTTAAGAACCAATTTTTAAAAGTTGTACTTTCAAACTGAGGTGCACTCTTTAAAATTAACTGCGTTTATAATGTGCAACTATTTTTACAACTTCAAACTAATGATACTGGGTCTTTCTTTAAAAAGAAAATATCCTTTACAAAATTGTTAAAGACATTAGAGTAATATAACAAGTCTTTGCTGAAGCATTCAAAGTTTCCTATTTAATTTCAGTGATTTAATATATTTTCCTGCCAAGGAGCATCCCATCATTCAAGCCAAGTCCTAGGTTGGTTTTCTTTCTGAAGTGTAATAATACAGAAACTGGCTCTCACCCTTTTCCTACATCATTCTCTTTAAAAACAAATGGGTTATCAAGACACTAATTGTAGTGAGAGCAGTAACACAGCTTTTCTTAACAGATAAAACTACTCACTTTACTGTACCCTCTCTAAGATGGAGTAGGCTATAATTTTCAAAAATGAATATTCCTTAGACACAAATGAGTACAGCCATCTCCTGATGGCCAGCACAAGCAAGATGGAACTGGCTGGAAGTAAGAGGTAAGAATGTACGGAAAGTTTCCATCATCCTAACAGTGTGACAAGAAAAGTGGCACAAGAAATAAGAAGCAAATTTAATATTAACTATTCCTTGGGTTGCAATACTCTGCTTCTGTATATATAAGATACAGGCATTTCAATTTGCCTACAAACCAAGCTGGAGGTTCAGAGCAGTACTGTTTTCTCTCAGGATAAGATGCTCAGTCAGTCAGTTGACATTTATGTTGTTTCAGAGCAACATATCACAAGGAAAACAAGCACTTGCTATTCCTGATGATGTCAATGTGGTGGAATGATGGAAGTCTTCGTACTATCCCTGGAATTGCAAGACAGAAGGCACTTACTGTCTGAGAAGCCCTAGGAGCAAGGATGATGCAGGAGGAACTTTCTGTGCAGCCCCACTTACTCACTGTAGGTTCCTCAGAGCTGTGCCCTGCAGTTGTGGTCTTGTCTACTTATATCAGCAAAGGGAAAAGGAGAAAAAGAATGGAAACTCTGACATTATACAAGAGCTGGGAAACAAGAAAAACTTCTTGCTGCTTTATGGAGGATGACAGCAGAGCACAGCACTGGTGCAGGAAGATGACAACAGAAGACATCAAACTCATCAACTCTAATTCTTACAAGGGTACTACAATGAAGAAAAGACAACAAAGCTCCTATTAAAAAGGTGGTAGCAAACAATTATTCTAGCAAACATGACACTTCTAAAAATACTCATACAAATGCTTAATTTCTGTAAATTTCAAAACTTGGAAAAAAAAGATGGAGTGAAAGAACAGAAATGTTTCGATCCTTAAAAAGACTACAGAGAGAACAGGGTAACTCTAGCTCTGGCAGCCTGACTTCAGTTCCAGGTAAAATATTAGCAAAACCTGAGAGGAGCATCTATTTTTGGATGGATGGTGCAGACAAACCTATTGGCTTGATGCCAAGAGGGATTTGTGAATCAGACAATGCCAAAGAAATCTGATAGGCTTTTTTAATATGGTATCTGAGTGGGTGGCTTTCTTTAAAAAAAAAAAAAAAAAAAAAAAAAAAGGCCTGTGCCATATGGAAACAGTTTAAATAATGCCTGGACAAGAATTCAATAAAGTGACTAGTAAGCACTTCCCATATGTACTGTGTCCTTACAGAAAGCCTTCGTACTTCCTTAAACGGTCTCCTCTTACTTGGGCACTTTCTTTACAATAAGGCAAAATGGGTTTTATTCAAATTAATTCAGCAAATAAACACGAGAAAAGGACAGACAGTAGCCTCTCCCACTCAGCACTTCTCTCTCTCTGTTTCCCTTCGCCTCTCATACTTTCCCTCTCTCACACGTGCTCTGGCATATGAACGCACACTTTAATGCTTATTCTGCCCAGAAAAGTGTCAGTAATTTTTCTGAGATGCTGACTTCAGGCTGTTCAGACCAGCTATGGTACAGGATCACACTTAAAAGAACCCAGGATTAAGAGAATCTCAATGTTTGGAGTGTCAGGAGATGGAATCACTGTTAATTAATTCACTAATGAATAACACCCACAGGGTGCAGTGGTCACACCAAACTTTTTGTTACGATAAACTCCAGCATTACTGAAGTGACTCAAAACTAAGTCAGGACTGCTTCCACTTTATGGAACGGGATTAGAGGGAACCGCTTCCTGGCAAAACCAGGCATTATGTGTGTGCCCCTGCATGTGCTTGGGCAGAACTAAGGTGAGTTTGGTTTCCTTTTCCTTGTGCAAGGGTTCTGAATTTAAAACGAGAAACAGACATGATTCTTCTTGTGTGGGATCAAAAGAAATTCTTCTTTCTTTCTTTTCATAAGCCAATAAAGCAATGGAATGGCATGGTAATACCTCCTCTTTTTTTCATGTTGGAAGATATTAAAACCACTTCGATTTTTTTTCTTGCAGTTCTAGAGGAGAATGCATTAGAAGCTGCATGCCAGGAAAATTCAATTGAAAAGGAATGCTCTGGCCTCAGCTGCCGCCATAGCTCACCCATGGGCCTGCGAATTTCCCCTCCCCGCTCTAGTCCAACAAAGCCTCGTCTCTTGGCTGTGGCACAACCTGGTGCCTTGCACAGAGGACAGCAGACCCCCAGGCAGGTTCCCCTCTCTCTGCATTGCTCTGCTTTGCTTTCTCTTCACAAGGTAATTGCACCTGCAGTAGCAAGATGCAATATACTTTAATAATGCTTCCTGGAAAGTTGAGCTTCTGATATATACATGGCTTCTCTGACTCAACCTATCTGCTCTAGTGTTTTTGCCCACATAAACCCTGAGAGCTTGATATGTTTCCCTAAGATGTCTGGATTCCTCTAAAGGCTAGACAGGCGAGACCACAGACAGAATTACTGGAGAGCAGCCCTGCTGGTGTTACACCACATGTACTCATATCTCCATGAGCATACACAGCAGATCCAGGCAGAAAGGTTACTGAAATTCTAGGAAACCCCTTGAACTTTCATCATTGCTCATGAATTTGTATACAGAAATCCAATACATAGAGACTGTCTGATTAGGCACAGCTCTCTGCCTAACCTCTGCCTATCAATTTCTTTGCCCTTTATCATTAAAAAAAAAAAAAANGTCACAGGAAAAGGTTCTAAAAATGACTGAGTCTGGCACAGAATTGAGTCTCCTGTAGCACTGCAAGATGTATGCAGTAACTTATCACAGCAGTTGCTCCTGTAAGCGCTGCACAGAGCTGCAGAAAACCCTTTGAATGAGTTCTCTTGGAACCTCTTCCATATGGCTGCCTCTTGCACCAGTTTTACTTCCTTGTAGACAATCTTCAGCAAAATTGACTTTAATGCCTCTCCACATGAACAAGTCTATTGAGTAGAGCACCTGTTTGCATGGTGGTGCCTTCTGCTTTGTGTTTAACACAGAACCAGAGCGTGAGTAGCTGTCACAGCTGTAACAGACGTGATGATACATGAAGGAAAGTTCATGCTCCCTGCTCTGGTGTGAACATGCAATTGCTTTCTTTGCTTAGCAGTTTTATTGCAGGACTTGCAACTTAATCAAAATTGAAAGTGACAATTCAGGCTGGAGGCTGTGGTGAGCACTATGTAATTCTTCCTGGATGGAGATTTTATTGCAGAAATTGGGAGTGAAGCCAAAACAACAGTGAGCTGGCAAAAAAGTGCAGTTTTCCACTCTTCTAGGAAATCTTGGAAGCACTCAAAGAAAAAATCATGAACCACACAGGTATATTGCATTTTACCTCTCTACCAAGGTTTACTCAGTAATTTCTGAGCAGCACACTCCTTCATTCTCAGCACATTGTCACTTCCAGAGCCCAATGATGGAAATTCAATTGTCAAAATCAAGTAACATCAAGTTGTTTTCTTAGCTTCAACTTAGTAATACCTTCCCAAATTACTGAGTCTTCATCCCAAGCTGATTCCCAACCATTCCTAAACAGTCAGAGCTTCCTCCTACATGTATCGCACAGCTCAGTAGAGCAGGGCCTGAGAGTGTTTTCATCAAGGAAGTAACGTTACCCACATATTCATTTCTCCAGCCTGTGATCTGAGAGCCGAATTAGTATCAAAGATGACTCACAAGGCCTGTGCTCATATGATTACATCACCACATCCATCCAAATAAAAATCCCTGTAAATGTGTACACACGTATACCAGTGACTGATGAAGCACCACTTTGCTTCTAATGGTCTCTGTAGAATTTTGTTTCAGTTTCCTTGGGCTGGACTTCATTTCAGTTAAGTCAGCTACAGTCATGTCTGATTTCAGTCTTTCTATATTTTTGAGCACTTTTTCTCTTGAACCTAGCAGTTTCAATGGTTACTGGCATCTCCTATCCTGCAAAACGTTGTCACTCCTATAATATGTGTATGTTAAGAAACACCACAATATAAAATTGTAAGAAAATAGGACCTGAAGAAATCTTAAAAGATGATTTCATGCATTTCCTATGCTAAAGCAATATCACCTAGCCTAGTATAATTCCTACATTTTTCTTTCTAACGTGACCACAAAGACCTCCAGCGATGAAAAATATACACATTCCCTTGAGATGTATTGCACTGATTGTTTGCCCTTACACTCCCAATATTTTTTCTAATGCCTAGAATGAATCTTCTGTGCTAATGTACCTGGAACTATAGTGGTAAATACTGACATTTAAGTTGCAGATATAATGATTTCAAGGAGAATCTAAAAAAAAAACCTATGAAAAAAAAATCATGCAATTTTTACTTTATCTCTGTATTTGTGAAATACCTTTTATATATGTATTTATAACTGGAGAAAAGGCTTGAAAACCTTCATAAATGATTATTTGTTAATGATTTAATGATGAAGCTGGATTAACCTCAATAAGTCATGCCACACAACGAAATGAAAAAAAGAAAACCTCATGAGTTTTCTTATATAAGTCCTAACATCTGTTTTATTCCTGCAGGATTTTCAGCAGTTATTGTTATTACAGATGAGACCTTGGTACTCCTAATAACACCAAATGTTATTTTGGGCATCCATTCATATAATACTTTTGTAAGAAAGAGCTATGCCAGATTACCAGTGGGACGTGATTTGACATGAGTTACTTACCAAGATCTGACATCAATGTTTCTATTTTTATTACCGAAAAATTTCTGCACAAAGCTATAAAACATTCATGTCTAGCAAGAGGAAACAGATGAGGTGTACCTTACACATAGATATGTGATGCAGTTATTGGAAAAGTAAAAAGCTGATATGTTAGCATTGCTAGCAAACCTAACACTTACATATCTTGGATAAAGGCCACGCTAAAACTTTGTCTAGGACCACCCAATGTCAAACACAAACCGACACCATTGAAGGCTGATAGACAGTGAGACTGGGAACTTTGGGGAGCACTGGAGAGAGCGAGCCTGAGCAAGCATTGGGCAAAGGGGTCATGGGACTGCAGAAGGTCAAAGGACAGAGAGGACCAGAGTGGAGGTAAATGGATGGAGAGAAAGCTGTTAGGAATTATGTGAAGCCTGAGCTTCCTTCCAGAAGTGCCACAGACATGAGCTCACAGACACAGTTATAAACACTGCAACAACTACTTTATGCCAAAAGGGTAATCTTTCCTTGCCAGAGATATTTGTGTTCATAAACCTCTGAACTAAAGTTTTAGCAGAACAAGGGAGCATTGCTCACATCCAGTCCATCCTACATGCTAGAAATATATTAAAGCCAAGGTCACCAGACAACAGCTTGTTACAGAGCTCCCAACTCACTGCAAGCAGGAGTTGTCAAGTAGCTGGCATCTCAGCTCTCTTCCTAAAGATGAAATCAGAGAAAGTCTTCTGGTCAGCTGAGTAAAACAATCTTTTAAAGCTAAACCTTAAATTGCATACACAGAACATGAAAGTAAATATATTAACTCCGCTGTGACCTGATTTATGCTCCTCAGTTACAACAGCAAATCATTCTGATGATCAAATGATTGTTAACCTTTAAAAAAATGAAGCTTTAACAAAAAGGATTTAAAGGGGTTTAGTGTTGAATTTTACAGACCTTGCCAAAGTGTAATCTGAAGTCTTACATTTTTGTTCCCATCTTCAGCATGCCATAGCTTGAATCATAAAGCTAGCACTCAGCATCTTGGCTGTGGGTCAAGATCAACTGAAGTCACATGCAGGATGAAGTGGTGAAGGTGACATTGCTGCTCCTACCTGGCTCAGGGGAAGAAAAAAAAAAAAGGTAATGAACTCTGCAACTGTATGTGAACAACTTAAGCTCGTAAGTTTGTGGCAAAGACTCTCTGGTCCAGGTTGCCACATCTAAATATTCTCTTTACTAACCAGAGTAGGAAAGTGCTAGACAAGACTGGATGTAAATTCATCGCTGACCAGGGACGTACAGAGCTGTGCTCTCTGATCATATGATTGACAACTGGCAGGAGCCTGCATTGTTTCTCTGTTACCTAGTGAGTATATTTGCAAGGTATTAAGAGCATGACATATGTCAGTACAGGGCAAGAGAGAAAAAGGGTGAAAAACAAACAGCAACAAAGACCCTCATCCAGAAGAACACTTCACGGAAACGTTAAGCGGAAGAGGGCTCAAATGCGAACACCAATTTTTAATATCCCTCAAAATCTCACAGAGTTTGAGGGACGTGGGTCTGAACACAGACTTCAGAGCATGCTCATCTCTAAACAGGACAGCCTGAGCAACTCCGGGTTTTGGAATTTGAAATGCTCACTTTGTGACTCCTAAGCCAAACTAGTCATAGCCAGAGAATTAATTAACTGGGAGCATTCAGATCACGATCAAAGCGCTGTATGAAGCCTTTGCATGTCTCTTTATTAAATACTCTGGTGGAATATTCATAACTCCTCCAGAATTGAGAAGGAACTTCAACCCTCCTGCAATGCAGCTGCTACCAAACAGCACCAATGAAGAGCCTGTCCTCATCACCAAACACTGCCAGCATTTCTTGTGCTTCTCCCCAAGGTCTTGGCATGGGTCATTGCTGGAAGCAAGAACCTGAAGCAGCCCAGACTGGCAGCCTGGGCAACACCCATCGTGATAATTAGTTGCAATGCGAAGAGGAGGTCACAGTTGCAGACATCATACAGCAAAAACAGCAGAAAAATATTGTTTGTGCCTATGGACCCCTGAACTGTGGGTAGAAAGGCTGCCCTGGGAGCCCTGATGGCGCTGCTAGGGACCCCACCATCATGGGGATGCATGAAACAGATACTTACCACCACAGCTGCTACCCAAAATATGACATGGATCAATATTTTAGTGTTTATCAATTAACTGGAACAAACTCCTACTTCTACTCTAGTGTCTGAGCAAAAGTTTTCAGAAGGCATTTTGGGGTTCAGCTCACCTCATCCCTGGTGCAGCTCATCTCAGCACAGCTCAGACCCTTTCTCCTTTCAGCCACCTTCCCACCTACAGACCTGGGGCTGGCTGAGACCTCTCCCTGCAGAGGTGGGCAACTGGAGTATCTCTGGGGTAATGCAGAGTCTGGGGCAGAGCAGTAAAGTGATCTTTACTTAAATATTCATTGAGAATAGAAGTAAACCTGACAGCTTCTTCTCATGTGGGCATTACACCCAGCTGTAAGCAAATTACTGTCTCTCTGCAGCCACTCACACATCTCACTACCTTGAATCAAAAATTGATCAAGTCTACCAGGCATAAATCATATCAAAACTTTAAACAGATTTGTTTTCAAGAGACAACGTGATATGAAAAATATTCTCACGGGATAGAGTTCACCTGTCTGCTGCACTCTTCACGATCTATCAAACGCCAACAACCATATATCATATATCATATTAAGGGATATAAAGCAGTTTGAAGAGTCTGTACCTTTCTCTTTCTGTTTCAGTCACAGGTGCCTGTTTGTGTACATGAATTTATGTGAGTACATATGTTCTACATTATTATTATATAAATGATACAAGTATACAAAAGCTTGAAACCCAAGACAGTTAATGATTGACTTATGCATATATATGCCCCTAAATGTTTGTAAATCTATAGACACAGTAAATGGCATGTTTGGTTGTGTAATCATAGAACTTGCTTATTTCTTGAGCTCCTAACTAGCTGGTCTGCATTTAACCCATTCCATGGGTGTCTTCTGTACAAGGCTATGCCTGGAAGGATTCATGTGAGTTTTACACATTATAAAATTAAGAATTGTAGACTAATATCCCAGTAGGACTGGAGCTTAATGTACCTTCCCAGGAAATATTGCAGCATTCCAGGCCTCTGAATAGCTTTGAACAGCTGTTGTTAAAAAAATAACTATGACATAATAGCACAAAGACTTATGGCCATGTCCAGACCCACTGCAGGTAGTCCAAAGTCTTGGTGGATTGAGAATCTAAAATGAAGACTTGTGCTTCCAAATCCAAGGCACAGATTGAAGCAATGAAGTCATTTCTCTGTCCTGAAAACCGCATCTATACCTGGGTTCACACCCAAGAAAAATAAGAAAGGGAGATTTTTGCCAATAGAAAACAAGAAATTCGGCTTCATCACAGTGCTTATTTCCACTGTTGAAAGATCATTAAATATAAGAATTTAAGGTAACTGAGATCACTTTCAAAGGTGTTCATTTTCCAAATGGGCTGCTAGTTGATTTTTCTTTCAATTAACATAAATTGAGAGCTTTGCATGGCAGCACCTTTCACACCTAATGCTGGAGAGTCAGGTTGCATGAGCATTTGATTTCCGGCCCAGCACAAGGTGGCAAAAGTCTTAATCTCAACAAAAGGAAAGATTGATGTGGGTTTCCTGGAACACCTGCTGCTGAAGCCATTAATGCTTGGGACACTGTCCTTCTTACTCTGAAGTCAGTGTGAACTGTCCTCTTGCCTTTCACAGAAAGAGGATCAGGCCCTTACTGAACAAGATTAATAGGGGCAAGCCTGCCATCGATTATATACTGCTGTCCTCACCACATTAGAGGGCAAGCCAAGGGGTAAATTACAGCTACCCAGGAGCTCCAAAACGTGAGAAGAAATTAAACTGACAGATGCATACTGGAAATTAAACCATGCTATATCTGAGCAAAATGGATCCAGAAAGTAGAAAGACTTGTTTACAGTTACTTTCAGTCTGCAATGGTCCAAATCCTGTAGATTTGTTTCTTTAGAGCTTCTCCTTGCTTAATCTGCTTAAGGAAGCTTTTCTACTTATACCACTCACAAGTATACTTGTGTAACGCTTATTCTAGAACAAGCGTGGATTTGTCAGACATCTAAGAGAAGTAAGAATTCTCAAGAGGAGAGAATAATACTGGTATAACAGCATTCTGCAATGGAAGGGGAGTGGGATACTGAGGGTAACAAGCTGTACCAGGCAGAAGCCTCACAGACAAAGACACGGCCCCACAGCACCCAATTGAGGTGAGCAGAGCAGGGCTGGTAGCAGGTCAGACATGGTCCAGTGATGGGGGAGCAAGTCCATAGAGATGAGGAAGGTCTGAAGTCACGTTGAGAAGCCAGTCCATAGGTCAGGGTGAGTGTCTGGATCAGCAAGGTACATGATGAGGCATGGAATGGATGTAGCACAGCCAAGGCAGAGCCCCAGAGTGTGATCGCCAGCTCTGCCTTACAGCGGAGACTCTGCTGAGGCTTCCTTCATCTTCTTCTCAAGCAGCTCTTTTTTCACAACTTTTTGAAGGCCAGTCAGCTGTTTATCAAAACTTGCCCCGAGCCCAGCCATACAAACACCCAGGAGAGAGGGACGTTGATTCGGGGTCCTGATGCTTCATAAGCAACCCAGCACTTTCTGTTTCTAGTGGGCTTCTCACAGGACACCACATAATCTCATGGTGACACCAAGTGAAAACAGCAGTTTTTCTCAGGGATATACTCAGACTTTCCAAGGCCTTTTGAGATGTGTAAGCCTGATTCCTTCTGTTTAAATGCTGTCAACTGTTGAACAAGTGGAATGGACAATTAGGCTCTCTGGATCCTGTCCCAGCATCCCAAAATGCCATCTAAATTCTTTGCCTTAGCCTGTGAAGACTGAGAAGCTCTGCAGGCCGCAGAGGTCCAAATTAATCCCGGTGCCTAAAACAAACCAATAGGAAAATTAGGGTGGGAAGAGCTGAGTAAAAATGTGCCTGCCCAAATATGATCCTTTGTTTCCTCAAAGTGGGATTCCACAGATTTCTACTCGGCCATTGACCATATCAAAGCTGCATCTTGCTTTTGTCTCTGGCTGCAAGCAGCTAAGCCATTGTGGTAGGTGGGTTTGTTTCCACTACGTTTCCCCTATGAAGCGTGCTGCTGTTTGTGCAGAAGATGCAGTTCCCCTCACTATTCTGCATCTCTCCAAATGTGCTGCTTTTCCAACCACCTCAACTCTCCCAGCCTCTGGATTGCTTTTTGAAAGGAGTTCAGCCTCAGCATTGTTGGGTTCAGAGTGGAAATCTGAAATCGAGGAGCTTAAAAGTTGGACAACAAAACAAATCATTCAAATATCATTATTTTTAAGCTAGTCTCAAGATTTTTTAAGCCATCTCATGTACTGTCTGGATCTCAGCAAGACTAACAGGTTCAGATAAATCTGCAAAGGACTGTCTTGTAACTGCAATTAAATTCTGTTCTAATGAGGCAAAGAAGTCAACCTAGACCATTGGGCAAGTACACACTGATAGTACTCCAAACAGATTTGCTGAGTTCTTACTTCATCTGAAAGAAAGGTATTCACATGGATATACCAGCATTCTTCTTGGATGTAGTATCAGAACAATTACCTACATTCCATTTTAGATTGTCATTAGTATTCCCCATATGTAATGAATGCCTTTAAATCTACACAGAGATACCATGACAAACAACCACTTGTCTTTCTTTTACTCCGTTGTGGTTCTTGAACCCTTGGCTCAGGTTATGTGCTTCTGGAATGTCATACAAGGAATTTACTTTTCCATCCATCAGTTTACACTCTGCGTGCAGTTTGATGGCATCTTGCTAATACAGCCTGGTTGCACTGTAATTCACCTTATAATCCATTGTATCAACAATGACTTTTCAATGTGTGACTTCCTAACAAGGTGGCTGGTGCCTCTTATGTGCTTGAATGCTATGGGAGCGAAGTCTTTCAAGAAGTTGTCTCTGCACCCAGGCAGTCTGACTAGAAGCTTCCTGCTGCCACAAATGGATATCTGGGATGTGTTGATGAACAATATGGAAAAAATTACACCATCTCCAAGTGTGCAATATGCAGTTCTACGCAAATGGAGGACTGCTTTTTGGTTTTTTGGGGGCACTTTTAACAAATAAATTGGACTCTGCTATTTTTTTTTTTTTTAACCTATTTTTTCTGATTGCTCAGGAACACTGAAAAGCTGGACCAGCACAAATTGGGCCTGGCTGACGGCTGCAAGATGGGCTCAAGGTGCTGGCATTCTCCTTCCTGCCTGGTCACCTGTCATGAGCCTACATACAGGCACCTGACCTCACTTCACGTGTGCTCCTCTGTCTCTCCAGACACAATGGAGATAATGGCTTTTTTTTTTTTTTTTTTAAACAGAGCATTGTGAAATCTGCTATTGAAAGCAATATAGTAAAAGACGTGATAAGATACATAAGTTAGTGACTGTACTGTTGGCAGTGCACTTATTATATAAGGATTGAAAATCTTTGGAATAAAACCAGCGGTGAGTTCATGAAGTACCACTGACAGATTTTAGTCCAAAACATGCCACGTGAAGTTCACAGAATGTCAGCATGTAAGACAAGTAGAAGTTGGATGAAATAAGGCTCTAAAGCAGTGGCAGATTTCAGCAGAAGTCCTTACTGGAGGAGATAGTTGCTGGCGAAGCACCGCTTCCAGGAGGCCAGCCGGTCACCCACAGGCAGTTCTGATGGGCTTAAAAGAGCAACCAAGAAATCGCTGCCTTTCAGCATGCGCCCTCTGCTGTCACTATCAACTGATACTGTTCTACACACTGCTCTGACTAGTCAGCTTTCCTGTTTTTCTGTAGTACGTATGAGTCCTTAGTTGCATTGTCTCACAGAGTATTACAGGAATACAGATTCTGAAATACAGCATCTTTGTAAATCTGACTGAAAACAACTGAAAGCCACTGATCAAAGATTAAAAATGCAAATTTTGTTTTTTGGTCTAAGCCTCACAAGGGGATCTGTTTTAAACACACAGCAGCAGGCAGATGCGAGGCCGTTACCGTCAGCTTGTGCGCAGATGTAGGAACCCACTTCTGAGTTTTAGAGAGATTCTGGGAGTTGGCTTTGCCTTTGTTAAAGAAGTTTTGGAAGCTAGAAGAATTGCCAACATCATTGAAACCTAACCAGCTCTTTGCCTGAACGCCCAGCTTAGGCTCCAGTGTTATCCTGATACACCAGTGTGCCTGCAGTTGTTCATTTATTTGGCAATTACCTGTAGCTGTTTAGGCATTGCCAAGGATGCAGGGGCAGCTCTTAATAACTAAAAAAGAAGATTAAATAGTTTTATGTCCAGCATTCAGGACACTTTTTTAGAAATAATTCATGGGGCAGTTTCTTGTAAAAAGGCCCATCCCTGTTTGTATTTCCCATCCTATTTCTACTCACCAGGCAATGTACTAATAGCAAACCAGTACATGCAGCTCTGTGATGTGACAGGAGAAAATCTTCGCTTGTAAAAAGTAGAAATTTGTACTGCTGTTCTTGAGGCAACATCCCTCTGTGTTTGGAGCAGTGGGAAAGAGTGATCCATTTGCCACCAGAATGCACATCTGGTACGCATCTGAAAGGATGGAGGCAGGTAAATGATGTGTGCTGAAAGTGCTACCAAATGCAAAATTTTCACTGAAATAAAATTCAGATTAAATCAAATCATTTCTCAGCTGGAAGCTAGAAATCCCTCTTGCTTTTGGTCTGCTGAAAGGGAGATACACATATGGTACAGAAAGGGCAAGATCAGGTAAATATAATATGTTACAAAGATGCTCTGGTTCTGTATCCTTCACGGAGTCTGTAAGGCCATCAATGGAATTCCTGCTCATAGGAATTCAGAAGTACAAATACGAAAGATTTAGCTTTGCTTCTCCCTCAGGCAGCACCCTCAGCAACTCAGGAAGCCACCAAAGCCACACTTATTTCAGAGAAGGCACAGAGCTGCAGCTGTAAAACTAACTGTTGTCCAGAGCAGTCAGCATGGAGCAGTGGATCTGCTGAGAAATTCGTGGATTTCATGTCATCATCTTGGTTATGACACTGTATGCATCACAACTGGAACTGGCCTGGTAGTAACTTCAGAACAAAAGGTGTTACTTCTGCAGAAGCACTGTGCAGCATGAAGATGAAAAAAAATCCAGTGTGGGAAAATAAAAGGAAAAATGAGGTCCTGCAGAGCAGGCCAGATGACCACGAGGCCTGCCAGCACGGCCAGTGCAGCATGAAACGCTGTGTGCTGGTGCCATCTGGTGGGCCTCGCCTTCCCAAACCAGAGGGGCAGCCCTTCCACCAGGCCGTGACCCCAGCCTGGGGCATCCTTTAGAGCAGGAAACTGAGAGTAAGGAACAGAAGGAGCCCAGCTTCTTTCCCCACACTTTGGCCCTATCCTAGGCTCTTTTGAGTCAAGGAAACCTCTTCAAGATGCATTGTCTCAATCAGAGAAAAGTGCATAATCTAAGCAGGTACGTGGGCAGAAAGTCTGGTTTTTGGCCTAATTTGGCCACTGGCAGTAAGAAGGAAGGGGACAAAAGAGAGACAAAGGCACAGTGGCAGCACCGGGCTGAGTTACACAGGCAGGATAAAGCTGCTGCCGTGGGAGCTGCTTCCCATGCATCCTGTGGGTGCTTGGCACCATCACTGCTTGTGTCCAAGCCTGCACAGACAGGAAGGAGAGGATGCAATGCAGAGGATGGGAGATGCACAAGAATTTGCCTTTTTCTAGCATGAAAGTGCCTTACCTGGTGTCCTGCAAACAAAGCAGTGAAATTGCTTCAGACAGATTTTTAGCAACCTAAGGCAAAGTATCTGAGGATTTAATAATAAGCATGAACTTCACATAAGTTCTGACTCACACAACCAATGACCACCAATCCCCCAACTGAAAAAACACTCCTCCAAAGAGTAGCTGGTCTCCAAGAGGCTCCTTGCTGTGGCTGGCCCTTAAATGAGCCCAGGGCAGCCCCACCCTGGGCCCACCCCCTCCAGTCACCTGGGGAGCACAGGTGCAAACAATTTGCCTTTGCTCCCCAGGCCAGCCACAGCCCTTACTCCAGGTGCTCAGTCACAGAGTCAGTCCGTGACTTAGCATTTCCCCTACACCTGGCTAAAAACGCTTGTCCCAGTTCTGCATAGGTCTCTGCATGGAACCTTGGCTTTGTTCCATGGAATTATGTGACAGAATCATGCAAATACTGAGACAATCAGCAATCCAATTTCCAACATGCAGTCCTGCATCTTGTGATATGATTATGACTTTATCACCCGGCCATCTCAGCCCTCCATTTTAGCAGGAACTGTATCATCCCCGGCAGATTTATGCATCAATAATAGTAAACTAAACCCTAACTCCCAGAGAATGCCATTACTGCACGTCTCAGAAATGGATATGGCCTTAGCTTAAAGTTTTCAAGAAAGAAAGAATCCACCACATCCCTTGGTCTGTTGTTTTGGTGGTTAAGCACTCAGTTAAAAATTAATGCACCTTTCTTCAGACTCCAGGAGGTCTAAGCCTGCACTTCACGTATTTGATCATCCCATGCTTTTGCTTATGATTTAACCTGTTTTTGCTAGGCTAAAGAATTGCTAATAGTCAAGAATATTTTCTGTATATAAGCCCAGTATTGGTGTACTGCACAGTAAATTATCCTTATGTATAGCCACAGAACTACAGTGGGAACATCTAAAATCTCTCCAGGTACTTGTTTTTGGGAAGGGTTTCTTGGGATGCCTTTTCTTCAGATAAATCTTTTTCTAACACTGTCAGTGCATATGGTTTTCTGTGGCTGAAATCTGTCTCCTCCATTTCATGCACAATATCCTCTAGCTTTCCTTCCTATGGTGTCCACATATCCAAGCTATTTAGTTCCTATCTGCTCCCACGTCTGCAAACACAAGCTGAAAAAAGAAGATCTTGACAATCTCTTGTTTTTTTTGATTCCTCCTCTAGGCTTCTGGCTTATATTTTTCTCCCTTCTCAGCTTTATTTAACTCCAAGTTCCTTCTCTCCCTCTCCGCAAATACAATGGTTATCTCATTTCTTCTCTGCCTGGACTTCCCTCAGGTTCTTAATCCTGTGTTATTTTTCCAGTTCTGTACTGTTCTCGCAACTGCAGCTGTAACTTCTCACCTGGTTACCAGTTTTATAAGAAGCAAATGTTAATGCTTATATGTTAATTTTGGTTTAAAACGTAACAGAGAATCTGAATAAGTATTTATTTCTTTAACATGTAGATGAGGCTGAGGAAAATGAATCTAAACATACCAACAAAGTAAGCATGTATGTTACCAGCCTTGTAAATAACACAAAGGCAGCGTGAATGGGTGACAGATGTGTAGTAACTTAATGTGCAGTTTCTTCACAAATTTATGTACATTATGACATTTGAAATGTTGTGTTTAGGTACGTGCTCACACAGTGAAAGCATGCTAGCTTAAAGATCTCAGTCCTTCGTAAAAATTTCCATTACCTTCAGTGCTACAGCAGGATCCAGACTTAACTCTAAACAACTAGAGGCACCTTGTGTCTATCTTATAGAAATGTTTACATATCATGGAAAACTACATTCAAAATATCAACAACACAGTTATAACCTTCTTCTTTTGGCAAATGTTCAATGACATGAAATCTGGGTATGTTTTTAGTGCTGCTGAACATACCTCAGGTTTCTAAAGGTACACAGCTTTCATCTTACCAAAGTATTAACACAAAAGCTTTAATTTTGCTTGAGTGGAGTATGTTGCATTGTGTCTATTACATAAAGTGATTTCCTGGCAGATATAAGCAGGAGTTAGAGAAAGTGGTAACTATTCAAGTCAGTGAATTCCATGAAACATATCAGGCCACCATTTATACCTCTTCACAGAAATCAGTTTTGTTTTTATTTCTACCTCAGCCTGCAGTCACTTGAAGCAAAACACAGAACAAGAAATTGAATGCAGTCACATGAAATTGAGTGCAGTCAAACGGGAGTATTTTGGCATAACAGCCAAACCATATGATGATACAAGTTGACAATGGAACAGAAGCATCAGAAAGAGTATACTTATAGGTATCATCCTGGCAAAAGGGGATAGTACTCTCTTTTTTACCTAAATTTACTCCTTCTTCCCCATGAAGAGTGTGTAAAATCACTGAGCCTCTCAGCAACACTATCATGTAGAAAAAGAGCTGGAGAAGTGATACTGTATTTCTATATATACATAACTCCAAAGATCGTTATAAATAACAAAGATGGGTTCATCAGCTGAGTATAGAACTGATGGATAAAAGTGCAGCTTCTCACATTAGTGGGGGGAGAACTGTAAATACCATCATTAAAAAGCATAATCCTTTGTTAACTCTGTCATGGTATGGTCACTTCCCCAAAAAATCCATTGCCAACAGTGAAATGCACACCTGGCGATCCTAATGCCATATGTCAGGATCTGTGCTAAAATACATTAATATAAGTGATTAAGAATTAACAGCTTGGCCAACAGGTGCACCTTCATGTGGACTCTATAGTTCAGCCAGGCATTCACTCAGAAATCATCTCTTAATAAAGAGCATTGATGAAAAAGCAGACAGTAGCTTAATACAGTCAGCAAATCTCTTCCCTTTCTAACTCATGCGCATCCAGCTGTGATCTATGGCACAACAGCACCTAAATTCTGATTGTTTACATCTAAATGTTGGGGATATACACAGAATTCCAGTGAGAAGAACGAGCATTATCAGGATGGGATCTTTGATCCAGACAGCAGACAAAAGTCTTGATCCCCATCTTGGATATACTAGCTTGAATTTGAAGTACTTCCTTTGATTAATGTAAAAGAGAAGAGAATCTGCCCTACAGCTGCTGTTTTTCTTCAATAGTCAATGTCTCTATCAGTAACTTCAAAAGGAACAAAACTAGGTTAAGATCATTTTCTAAACCCTCCTCTTCATATGTTTGCATGATATCATATAGGAAAAGCTATGTACAGAGAAGAGTTCCTGTGCTGGAAAGTATTACAAGCTAACAAAGACCTGTTTATGTGAGAGAGATGTCTAGCTGTTAGCATGCTGTAACGCATAACCGTTGTTATACACGTAATTGTTGTAATTGATCCAGTCATCTGCACACTGATATTCTTGGTTAGGCTGAATATATGGATGATAAACAGCTTCTTTTCCCAAGAAATAGGATGGAGCAAGTCTCTGTAAAACAACAGCACTGAACTGGTATGTCAGCTTCCTTCGAATTTTAATAATTTCACCTGTTCTTCCATAATTCCTCAGTGCTCTGGCCATTTTCTGATATGTCATGATCTTGCGGTTTCCCTTTCTTTCTCCCCACAACTCTGCAAGTTTCTCCTTGTTTTTGGAGACAAACTGGAAGACACCATTGGGTTTATCCACCCACTGGATGCAGTTTGCCATGGCTGGATCATACAGAGACTCATGGAGGTACTCAAACAGACGAAGTTTTTTTCTACCTGTTAAGAAATAAAGTACAAAAGGTCAGAATAGAACTCATACTTATTTTAAAAGATAAATAGTTGTCTTTTCCTGGAAAGGATCTTAAAGGGAAAAACATAGGTAAAATTAGTAGCCTGTCAAAAGTTAAAAGATCAATATAAATTATTCAATAGAAGATCAGCAACAGCAAATGGGATGACAGTTCTGAAATAACATACAGATCTGTGGTGACAGAGGGAGATTTGGTCATTAGAATTTTAAGAGCAGGTTATTAGTGGATCATGACAAATATTTGGTGACTTCAGTGTCTGTTAGGTCTCAGAAGCCACTTTTAGCAGTCTTGAGACAGGTGTTTAGCAGGAAATCATGTCCTCAGGCAGTGGTGGAAAGAAGTTCTGGAAAGCCAATCTGCATGCTTTTTAATAAATGTTTTCTCCACTTAATCAATACTCAAAGACTTTGAGAAGAACCCATTTGGTCAGGCTTGTTTCAGGAACGTTTTGGGGATGCAAGGTGGTCTCTGTTTGACAGAGTGAGTGAGCAGGAATAGCAAGCTAGTTTTGCACTGTAAACCTCACGTAGTCAATAAGGAGTTAGACCTTCTTGTACACAGCATTTTTCTAAAAACGTGCAGAAATTTCAACTTGCATTCCGTGCAGAATAAAGGAAGCAATATTTGTCAGTTAAGCAAATTCTTCTTCCCACAGGTTCAGCTCTCAAACTTGAGTTTACTAGTGAGGCTTATTTAGTTTCACTTAGGCCTTGTGGGTCCCTCTCTCTGAAGCGCTCCAGTTCCCTTCACAGAACCAAGGCTGACCAAGAAGCTGTCATAAGGAGGAAGAATTGAAGATTATGAGACAAAGAGGAACATTTTTCAGAAAGGAGAGTATATGCAGAAGAATGGCTTCCACTTTAACAAAAGTGGAAACAAGCAGCTGCATCTAAAGTTTATAAAGTCTTGTCTTGCACAGCTATTTTAAACTAGTGGCTGGGGAAAAGTGACAGTTGCTAAGGAACACTGAGGTCAAGCCAAGACATCTGTTAGGGATGACAGTAATTCTGCATCTGGTGATAAGGAAATAGGAGAGAAGTGACAGCCAGACTAGGAAGAAGAAGATCCTGAAATCAGAGGTACTTTCCAAAAAAAAATAAAGTTTCAGGATCTAAATAAAAATTGGCCTGTGGCTACAAGTACACATTCTCTAGAAATACCTATAACGCTACCAAAATGAGAATCTTAAAAGCAAACAGGTGAAGGATACTGCCTGGGTACAGTAAGCACTTCTGAATCATAGTGGGTGACCTTCTTAGGTTCCCTCCAACCTGAGTTATCCTGTAATCCTATGAACCACTGTTAGAACAAGCAAGATAAAGGGGACATCTGGATGTCTGTGCTGCTCATCACAGAGCCTCTAGCTACTGCAGACTGAGTCTCTGCAGGAAAACAATAGTGAAACCATGTATGTAGGAGCATCTCAGAGTTCATGCCCTCCATCCTATTAGTTCAGCTGTCATTTCTATTACTTCTAGACACACACACATGTATTTCTAGACTTATCCAGCTGATGTCTTGGTTTGAGAGGGCATATGTGCTCATATGTGCAAATGAAAATATATTTCTACCTCCCAGCTGTTGTCCCCAAAGCCCTACACCATGTGGACACATAGTTTGAGCTGAGATTAGTGTGTGGATCTTTGCATCGCAAAGCCAGCAGTATTCATTACTGGTCCTGCTGCACATCAGTCCAAGCCAGCAGGCTAGCTTATGCACGTTTCTTAGGTGGTCACTGGAGAGAGGGAGCTCCACCAGAAGATGTTTCAGAGTATCTGAAAGGTTTCTGCACTGAACTGGCCTGAAGCAGCTTAATTCTCTCTGAGGGTGTCTCCTGAAGTTTCTCTCTTGATTATCTCCACTTATCAAGCTTTAGCTCATATCAAAGAGTGGTCTTGAAGTGCATGAACTAAGCTCATTTGAGATGAAACCAGACTCAAAGATACTTCCCAGAAGCATATTTAAGTGACTGCAGATTATTGAACTTGTGACCATCCTTGAGGTAGCCCTAATAACCACTGTCAAACACTTTAAACATAGACTTTGGATCCTCATTGCTAGTTGTTTCATCTACAGATCTGTTCCTAAAGGGCCACACTACTTGCTACTGTACAGATAACCTCTCATGCATCAATAAGAGGTGAAGAGAACTAAATCTATAAAGGTACAGGACAAATGGATTGACAATAATGTAAATGAAAGATGAAACAGGAAATAAAGCATAACAGAGCAGTAACAACTGAATGTGATTTCAGCTAATGACATGCAAAATTCCATAGCGCACCATCGGGTAAGAATTAGAAGGGCAACATTTCTGGATTGGCATTTTTGTATTTGTGGCAGTGAATTTCAAGAGTTAGAAGCGTGGAACCCAAAAGGAGAGGTTGCTCTTTCCACCGTCTCAAGAAACTTGTAGTAGTAATAGTAGAAGAGCTATTAAGCAACAAACCACAGCACCCAGCATCAATGGGAAGGGATGATACCAAAAACTGACAACATGTGGTTAAAGTTAAGAGAAGGGGATTTCAAAAAGCAACAAAACTAGGAAGCTACTCAAAAAGACCCCACAGTCAAAAGTAGGTACAATAGTGGAAGCTATGGAAGTCTCATCCAGTAGAGTGAGAGGACGATGAGTCCCAACGGAAAACCAGAGAATGAATGCAACAACTGAAGTACAATGATCAATGGCACCTGACCTATTCCCTTAAAAAGAGATATCCACTCAAGTAAAGTCAACCAAAAGGAGCATAAAACCAACTATCAGTGTGTAATAAAGCTAAGAAACAATTTGAACATTAAACAGAGAAAGGTATAAAATCCAATACAAACATATTAACATCTGTGGGAAACCTTCAAGAAATCCACTGCTTGTTGGACCACATGGAATAAAATGAGTTATTAAAGTGGATAAAGATGTTATTGTATTTCTTTGCATCAGACTTCAACTGAGATGAAAACCCATCTCTGGTTCATTTTTCCAAGTAATAGCAAGAGGAGAGAATGAGAAGTTAGGAGATTTATCTTATAGTATGAGATTTAGCAGACAGGAACTGAATGCTAGCAGTTGTATTCTAGTTACTCTTAAATGTTAACTTATTTTTGTGGTTAAAAATAATAATAAAAAAAACATAGAAAGGAAAGCATGGTTCATTAAGGGAGTTTTAAATGAACACCGTGCACTTATCAAGAGATATTCTTTCTACACACCTTTTCCTGGTTTTGGCTGGCCAGCTGCAGCATGCATCACTTGGCTTTCTGGAGTATTCTGCAATGTATGGTAGACAGAATCATCTGCATAAAAATCCGCTGCACTGTTCTTCAAGAATTAAGACAATGAAGAGTCAGCAACAGATCAACTAATTTCCTGAAGCCTTCAAAATGCAACTTTTTACCCCTTGAACCACAGAAGACTTTTCAGAGCCACAAAGGCATGCAGCATACTCTATCAGTAAAAAGACGCACCAGCATGTCCAACAGGAATGAGGGACCACCAGAGGAGAAGTTAAGAGGGAAATCAGAGTAATGGCCTCGCTCTGCACCTTCAACCGTTCTGCAGAAGAGGAACCGTGGACGTCTTTTCCAGAGTTAACAAAAGACAACGGCCACTCGGACTGTCTCTCCAGAGAGACTTCATCATTCCTGCATTCTGCTCTCACTAATCTTCTGGTTGAAAATGGGCTTTTGTGGAATCCATTTATCTGAAATTATCTTCCCTGCACTACCCATTTTCCACCACTCCTGCAGGCCACACTTTCAGAATGAAGATGGGCTCTGCAGGCTGAAGTCTGTTAGCTGTCGTTTTACGTAATGCATCACAGAATAGCACCAAACAGAGAAAATGATTCCTGAAAAGAGGCTGTTAAATACATTGTGCAAATATGCCCCAGTGTAGTTTCACCTGAACTACACCTGGCTAGACCAAATTTATGTTAGAGTTAGCAGCCAATTTTCTGTTCATATCTGTAGTAATTAGCTCACTTACTATCATTGTTCTCCAGCTATATCCTGGGTCCTCTGTAGATGGTGCTGTGGAGTAGCTGGGACTTGCTCGGAGGTGGGGGTGATGGTTGATCACAGTCAGACAATTTTTATAACCTTAGAATTAGGAAGGAGCAAAAACTGAGTGAGTAAAAGAGAAGAGAGAGGAAGAAAAAAAAAAGCAAACCAAAACCAACAGCAGAAAACAGCCTAACATGCTGCCAGGCCTGTCAAAATACATTTATTCTCTTGATGCCATCTAGATAATAAACTCTCTAGAGCCAGGATGTTTCATGCCAGTGGGTTATTCAACATAATCTGCACACAGGTATCTATATTGGTACTGCTAACCATGCCCTGAGGTTGGTTTTTCTTACCAGCAATAAAAGTTTTTCTTTACCAGCAGGTAAAGCAAAGTAAAATGTCAGTTACTTCATAGTATAGTGAAGTAGTTTAGTTAATAGAAAAAAGGAGGGCCAAACAGATAGTCAAATACAGAGAATGGGATAACTATAGAAGATTATAATGCATGTATTAAACAGGAAAAGCAAATGCCACATGATTCTTCAGCAGGTCATTAGTACAAGGCAACGAAGAGTCTAGAAACGTGAATGAAGGACAGAAGCCAGTGAATATGATTCTGTGCAACACTGTCTCAGTTGTCTAAGAACATTATTACTTCAAATCAACCACAGGAGAAAAGAATTTCTCAGAGCATCTGCAATGCCTGAAAGAAAACACAGAAGGAGCCCAGGACTTCAGGATGTTTAAAAGAAGCAGAAGAGGACGCTGGACTAAGGCACTGGAAGAAATTATGTGCTGTGGGCGCTTGGAAGAAAGTTTTGGAGAGTGTATCCATTGCAAGTGGAGCTGTAGGTGTGAGCAATGGGACATAATTACACTCTCAGTTGCAAGTGTTCAAAAAATTTCTCTGTTGGCCCTGACAACAGATACAGGCAAGAATGTTGCAAGCGTTTATTTGCAGTGGATACTTCAGTGCGGGGGCAAAAACTTGCTAATAACAGCTGAAGATATGAGCCAATTGGTCTTACATTTCCATATATCACAGATAAATATTTAAATAAACTTTCTTGTACTAAATTCATTCCTCACAGGGAAAAAAAAATAAATATGTTCTTCTCGACTTAGAGAATTTCCAATGCAGCCTCTCACCTTCCTTTTCTCTAATTTCTTTTCATGATGTAAAAACATCAAATACAGACAAGTTTTAAATTTCATAACATTTTAATTGCAACTGGAACAATATACAGCTTACCTATATTTTAAGTTTTGTAAAATATAAATCTTAATCTAGAAGCCAAGAAAATCACTTTTCTACAAATCATGCAGACTCAAACTACCGTTTCTGCCTAAAAGTATTTTAAATCTGTATTTTAATTTAAAAAAGTAAAAGTGGAAATTAGTTTCACATGTTGGATTCTTTGTCTTCTTTTATTCTTTGCATTGGAATGCATTGCTATATATTTACAGCGTAACAGAAGGGCACTTTTCAATTAAAACACTAAAACTGGAAAATGCCTGTTGCACTCTGGACTTATATATTTTGTTTTTAGGAAACCTGAGCTCACTACACTTTGGCTAGTACAGGATGAAAGAGGAAGGGAGGCTGTCCAGTAACTCCCTGTGCTGTGACTTGGAAGATGCACACCACACCGGGCAGCACTGATGGAGGGACAGACATTCTTCCCCTTGTTCATCATCGTACCCCTCAGGAGTCCATTAATCCACCTCCGGGAAAAGACTTTCCCACCACATGTTTTAAGATATGCTCTCCTGTAAAATTATAAAGCTATAAGTAAAATGAAATAATGGCCCCCTTTACCTTGTGAATACTGCATTTCTCTGTCGGAGTGCTGCTGCAGTACTTCTAGCGCATCTTCAAAAGCCTGTCCCAGTATGTCTTGATCAGGAAAACTCTGCAAGAACATATTTCTGTCAAAAGTCAGAAAAGACCAGGCATCCTTCAATACTGCCAGCTGGAAAATCCCAAATAAATATAGCCATTACATAGAATATACGTGTATCGTACCATCCTCCTGGAACATGTATTTTGCAGAAAATTAAACATTATTAGAATCTTTACTATTATGAGAAAGTTCTCACTCCTATGAGAAGTCTCTTTGAGGTCAGTGGGAAAACTCTCACGGGCAACATTACTCACTCAGGCAAATGTTTCAAGGTTCATTTCCTTCATTTGCAGCAGAAGTTTACTTTAAGGGTGTTACCATTATTGCAGTGTTTTATAGCATTTAGTACAGAGGTATATATCACTTGTTTAACATGATTTATGAAGCCAATATCATCATTCAATAATATTGACGTGATAAAAACGATGACATGCAAATTAGGAATTGGTTATGCAGAGAAAATATTACGCCAATATAGCAAACAAAGCATGGATTTTCAGTAAACTTTATTGTCACTTGAGAATATCATGTATTTCAACAAAAGCTAAAAAAAATCCTCCCAAAATTTGAGTTGGCCTAGGAGTTTTTGGTAGTGTATTTGAAGCTCTCAGTAATGAAAGAACAAAGGTAACGTAGACTTACCATTATTTAGATATCAAAGTTTGAATCCTGTTTCAAAGAAACAATATTTTTAAGTTGCATATTTCAAAATAAATAATAATTATCTCAGCATAAATAAAATTAACTAAATGAAATACCTACATATTATTTCTAGTGATGAAATAAAATAACACAAATATAAGTAACTTAGGAGTAGAAAGTGGTTTTAATGCAAATAAATACTTGTAACATTGCAATTTTTCTTACAATTCATACTATCTTTCATTGCTAGTGTTTCCAATTTCATTAATACTGTATTATTTTGGTTACTATCCATATAATCATAAACGTATTTTTAAAGACATTATGAAGTGAAAATGAGTTATTGCTGACATTCAGTCTTACCTCAACTATTACTTTCCCAAAGAAAATACTGACAAGAATTAAATGCAAACATTTAAGTTCTTCAGACACAGTAGTAACAAGCCTGCTTTTTTCCATAGTGTAGATTAGCATCTGATTGTATATAAATATACATAAGCTCCCAGAGTAAGTTTGAGATCCAGAAGCAAATTTAATAGTTTAATAAACAGTGGAAATAGACAGATTTTCAGGCACCTCAACATGGAGTATCCATTTGTATACAACATTACTCAGAAACAATTATTTAGTATATCTTCTTGGCATTGTCTAGAATTGTTACAGATTACAATACTCAAGGTTTTTTTAACTTGTGGCTTTTCTTTTCCTGTCTTCATCTACATTTCAAAATTGTAAAAATAATAATTAAAAAAATCAGTATTTTACTTATTAAATATTCGATTATAGTCTATCGAAAATACTAGAAATTTTGGTAGTGATTTCAGCAGATAACAAAATTGGTCTATATATGATGTTTTAAAATGCCAAGGAGATATGCTTAAATATAAATGAGAAATATTTTCAGCCAAGACCCACGATGAATGTTCTAACTGGCTAATTATGCCTCAGAATATACATATATTAAAGTACATTATAAAGTAAAAATTTATAAAAGCTTTTTAAAATCTTGATGACTGTACATGGTTGAAGAATGTCAGAATGTGAAGTGAAATTCTATTGATTCAGTCAATTGACCTCACCAGAGCAGATGGGATTTCTCTCTTTGATTTCAGCACAACAAGTATTTCAACAACCTAACTTCATTATAAAACCAGAACAGACCAAATTAATTCCTTACCTGCAGTGATTGCCACAGATTCTTGGAATATAGAGCTATAGAAATTAAAGAAAGGAATCTCATTGGTAAAGAACCTAGTGTAGAGTTACCATCATTTTAACTAATTCACTTTCCTTAAAATGCATTTGTCTCATTCAAACTCCAAAATGACAAATGGTAACCTTGACAAAACATCTGCATTTGATGCCTTTCAAAGCCTGAAAAGGTGCTGAAAAGGTATCACTCACTATCAGCAACATATTGTTGAATGGTTATACCATTTACAAAACCAAATTCATAAAAACAAAGAAAAGAAAAAAGTTACACTATAAGTAAGTTTAAAAAAAATCTGAACACTTACCTAGAATTTCAGCTCCACACACAATACAAGAATCTGTCTGGTTTCATAAATAAATGAAAGACTGAGTTCCCATAACAATGGGCTGGCAAAGGGGCTGCATTAAATAGCTGATTTTAGGGAAGTGTTTGGCAAGGGAGTTTTTTAAGAGTAAAGGTATAGTTCAGTGAGAGCATGGCCCTTCATTTGGCAGAAAAGAAGGGTGATGTACAGTAAAATAAAATATAAAACAATATGTTTTAACTACTTAACAAAAACATGAACATTTTACAGTGGGAGAGATTCCTTTTGGCTGTGGGACATCCTAACAGATCTGTCATTGCTATGTTACATCTAGGGCAAAATCCTACATCCCCAATCTGTCCCATATGGACTGCAGTGGACCTTGAGGTTTTAGCTGAACCTCCTGTTTAGCTCAGTGTAAGAAGCAGACCAAACAAGGCTCCAAAATATGAGTTTTGGGGAATTTCAGAAGTCTGCTTCACAGCTCAGGTTTGTAGCCCAGACCCAGCTCTAAAGCATTTACTAAAACATTTAGTAAAGATCCTGTCAAGCTGTAGCTGCTGATTTCACACACCCTTCCTGAGCAGCTCAAGCCATGTTACTGCATCCTCCAGGATGAGGACTCTCTATGTTTTTCAGTACAAACTTTCTCATCACTGACAGGATAGATTTATCCTGTGCCATAGCTCTGTGTAGCCAAGTCTTTTGGAGGCATGTTTTACAAAATTTTTTTTAACATACACCATGAAATTTCTGTAAAATAGTAATTACCTCTTACAATATTTATCTATATTCCCTCAGCCAATAATCACAGCCTGTACCTGGCCACGAACGCTGAGTGGAATTAATTTGAAGCCAATGTTAGCATCTATCATCACTTGCTTGTTTCAGCTGCAAGCTGCCTTTTCAAAATTTACACCACCAACTATCAAAATTTCTTTTCTTAGTGGAATATATTAATACGGGTACATGTTTTTTCAAAAAAAACTACAAGTTTCACTTTGTAGCACTTCTCTGGTGTGATGTGGGTTTATAAAGAAAAATGAACCATCAACAACAGTGCTTGCAATCCAGTGACTCAGCACAGGATTTCAGGCCAACATTTGATTACACAATCAACCTCCTCTCCATATACAGTTAACTTTACCCTGTAATGTGGAGAAACAAAGATGTCTTGGTTCAGTTCTTTTCTGCAGTACAAATACGTATTGGATTTAAAATGATGAATGAGCTTCAAGATCCCTCCTGATAACTGATGTGTTAACAGGCAATCTGACCTGCCAATCCCTACATCTCTACCTGAAGCCGGGCAGTTCCCGCTCACATGGCCACACAGCTGCAGGCCAGGCAGTTGGGCCTACCCCATGCTGTTCACAGCTGCTTCCAGCCCATGGATCTACCACGTGCCAAAGCAGAGCCCATTGGCCATGTGCATGGAACCTCTGTAAAAATACACTAAGAAAAGGGCAGAAAATCATAAAATCATAGAAACACTAGGTTGGAAACGACCTACAAGATCATCTAGTCCAACCGTCCTCCTACCACCAATATTTCCAACTAAACTACTAAACCATATCCCATAGCACTTCATCTAGATGTTTCTTAACACCACCAGGGAGGGTGACGTTACCACCACGCTGGGCAGGCCGTTCCAGTGCCTGACCACTCTTTCCTTATATCTAACCTGAATCTCCCCTGGTGCAACTTGTGGCCATTTCCTCCAGTCTTATCATTAGATCCCCTCTTCACCATAACCTCCCTTCAGGAAGTTGTAGAGTGTGATGAGGTCTCCCCTGAGCCTCCTCTTCTCCCGACT
>WBMW01004938.1:778983-796776 GCA_013396635.1 Penelope pileata
GGGCCTTCCGACCCTCAGGCAGATCGTCACTTCCTCCCAACTTGGTGTCATCTGCAAGCTTACTGAGGGGACACTCAATCCCTTCATCTAGGTCATCAATAAAGACACTAAACAAGATGGGCCCTAATACTGACCCCTGAGGAACACCACTCGTGATGGGACGCCAACTGGATTTAACTCCATTAATTACTACCTTCTGGGCCCAGCCCTCTAGCCAGTTCTTTACCCAGCAAAGAGTATACTTGTCCAGGCCACGTGCTGCCAAAAAAATGCCAAAGAGGAGGACACAAATGAAGGAGGGAACACCAGAGGGACAAGGTGGGACAACTAGAGACACTCTGTGACTGAGCAGGCTCAGCCCTGCAAGGACTGTGGCCCACGCTGCAGCAGAGAAAACAAGGAAGAAGGAAGGAGCAGTGGAAGAAAAGAGAGAAACATGGAGAGGCAGAGAGAAACCACCACAACATAAGCCCAAGACTCTGCAACACCTGTTACTTTGCCAAAGGTACTGAGCATAACCTGTGGCAGTAGCAAGGCAGGAGGAGAGGGGTCTGGAGTGCAGCCAAGCCTGAGGAAGGGGAAGGAAAGGTGTTTTGAAGTTTGCCTTCTTTGCTTCCCAGTACCAAAGTTGGTATTTAATTTTTTATGTTAACGGCAGTAAATTAAGTCAAATTCCCCAGGTTTGTTTTGCCTGTGACAGTAGTTGGTAAGTGATTTCCCCTTCTTCTCCCCCATGCTGCTGGCAGGGCAGTGCATGAGCAGCTGTGTGTGTGTATGGCTGCTGGCTGGGGACAATGCATCCCAGCAACCAACCAGGGTGGAAGTTCAGAGATTAAAGCTTTAACATCATTAAAACAACCGCTCTTCCTAAATCAAACTGCTCAGCCACAATGTTCTTATTTCACGTAAGAGGCTACACTATAAGGAAGATCAGCAGAACATTTTTTTTTTCAGTGGAAATGGGAAAATGTCACACATAGAACAAATATAGCATCAAAACATGAGCAATCGCTGTCTCACAGGGTAAAGTGAAACTTCTTCTCTACATTGCATCTTTGCCTTGTCCCAAGCTCAGACCGAGGGCTCAGTCCAGCACCCTGGAAAGCCAACAAATGTTCTGCAGATTGCATACAGTCAAGACAGGCAGTGTGTTGGCCTCTACAAAGACACGCTGTCTCAGAAGAAAGCCAGCTTTGATTTTTGCATTGGATGGGAAGACAGATTCCAGTCAAAAGCTGAAAAAAGAGAGCTTGCTATTGAAAAGTTGTCTCAAACGACTGACATGTTTGATAGCAAAATTTGAATATCATTCAGAAACCACAGCATCAAGCTTTTCTCCTTCATCCATGGTTTAAAAATAATATTCCAATGACAGAATGACTATTTAACTTTCAGAATGTTCTGTCATTCTTGCTTGGCACTGAGAGTTTGCTCATAATAATGGTATAGAAGAAGCATTTTCACCTCTCTGAATAACAGACATAACTAAATAATGCATCACAGTACTTGTTGGTTGGCCCTACAAAGCACAAAGACTCTTGCATGAGGCATTATTCAAATGTAGAATAAAAACCGTCTGCTCCTTCCTAAAGAAACATAAAACTTGATATTGTAAGATTTGTCACCAAGTACTTACAGATTTCTCAGAACTTTTTGGAACATCAGACAGTTTGTAACTGCCCAAATAATGCAGATAGACCACTCACAATAGAAGCCACTCTATTGACTGACTTCTGTTTTTAGAAATATTTGCCCCGTATGCAATAGACCGACCACCAACTCAGCAGTCTTCAGAAGTTAGTCAGTGAATGTGACAGTCACAGAGAGCTTCCATCCTTGCATACTTATTCTGGCCTTTGGCAGGTCCCTTTGCTACCCCTCTTCTGGCCATGCAGCTCTGTAATGACCTCTGTCACGAATTCTCATGGCTGTAGGTTCACAGTAATTACAAAACCACAGATGCTGCTTCCCTGTAAGATGAAGGGTTGAGAGAGAACTGTGAGCCTGTGCTCACGTCCTTAATCTAACCATGTTGACCAGCAACTTTTCAAATCTCTGCCAGTATGCTGGTTCTGGTCTGCTCCATCCAAGGTTTGAACGAAGCTGGGAAGTTTCTTGCAGCAAGGACACAACCTTTTCTCTACAGAGCAAGAACAGGCATCAACAGACTGAGAGATCTCTTCTTTTGCACTGATAATCTAGGCATGAGTATTTCACAGTGAATTAGTCTAAAATACAACTTCAAATTAGTGGCCTCAGAAAATGCCTGAATTCAAATTCCCAGCCCCAAAATACAATGAAATTTCCCCCTAAAAACAAAACAAAACCTACAAAAGCCAACAACATCAAACACTAGATTAACAAAAAATAGAAATAAGCACTGCTAACTACCAGAGTAAGTAATACTGTTTACCATTATTTTAATCAGATAATTAGTGTAGAATATAGATGGAAAAAACCTGAATGCCAACAGAAAAATGGAGAATACAATTATGGCATATCACACAAAAAAATCAGACAATGAAACTATGTCTGAACATTACATTTGTGTTGGAGGATTTCAACAAACAAAATTATTTATTCAAATACCAGAAGATGAGAATATATCATAAGATCAAACTCTTCACTTGTCTTACAAATTGTTCTACAAATGGCAATGAAAATCTATATAAGGCAAAAAATGAACTGTTTTATTGTTCTTGGTGGATTTATAACACCAGTTCCTTAGCTGGTGGTAATTGGTATAGAGCCACCAAAGCCAAAGGATCACCAATGATTTGTATAAACAGAGGTTCTGGCTTGTAGCTGACACTGGTATCAGTTCAGTACAGGGAAACTTGCTGTGCCAGCACTAATGCTGCACTTTCTTTCCTGACTTCTTGGTCTGTTTTGTTTCTTCAGTTACCTTATTAAGCATTACAGTTGGATAGGCAGACAGAATGGCATTTCACATTTTAATCCTCATCATAACTTTTTATAGTTACACATAAGGCTTAAGAACTTATCATCCAGTCTTAAAAGACACATTTACTTGGCTAATTTTACATGTGTAACATATTCAGTTCAGATTGAATGAATAATTAGAATCAAAAAAACAGGTATTTGGATAAGTCATTGCAGAGATTAGGTCTAAAAATTTAATTGCCTCTTCTGGGGCCTAAAAAGAGAAGTTTACCATGGAGGCTGCATGAGTGGACAGATCAGCTGTTCTATGGAAAAACCACATCTAAAGTCTCCTCTTTACAACTAGACTCAATATATTGGTCCAGTTGTCCGTGTCAGCAGGCCTTCTCAAGAAGCTTCTTCTTTGGCTCCATATAACCTAAGGAAGTGAGTTTCTGCTGGGAAGTCCCATGAAGACAGAAAACCAGAAACCACAACAGAAGCACAAGGAACTAATAATAACAAGTGCATTAAAAAAAATAGTTTAAATAAGATTTTAAAGTGATATATGAAGTAATCACTTTGATTAATCTACAGCTATAATAAGTTCTCATTAAAATATCAGACTAAATAGAACACCTACAAGCCAACAATACTGCCGGGGAAAGCTATCAAAGAAAGGCAGGAATAAAAATATAAGAGAATTTTGCAAAAATAGCAGTGGATAACAGAAAGACAAACATCAAGAAATGAGCCTGATAAAGGGTAAAAATGGAAAAGCATATAGAAAGAAGAACATAGTATTTTAATAGCCTTAACTTTTAATAACTATTAATGGTGAAGCTGAGGAAGCCAAATAATAACTAAATGTTTTCCAGGTATTCGTGGAAGAAACATGCCTTCAGATTCAAGGGGCTTTTAGATCATTTGGGATTAATTCAATACCCCGTTTCAACTCCATTCTCCCCAAATCATTAAGCTGGGATTTGCTAGGCAGCAGAGACTTTTGGACTCCAAAGAATGGAAGGAGGCAATTGTGTCTACTTTTGAAAAGCTGAAAAGACAGCAGTATAGTAACTGCTGCAACATCTTCATCCTTACTGCAACTTAGAACCACTTAAACCTATGGCCCGATCAATAAAAAGCAGACATTACAAGCCAGGCACTGAAATACACGTTTTATGTGCCTTGTCTCCAGAATGCAGTATGTTACTCTCCTTAGGCTCCCTCTGAAGCTTTTGGAGGCAGTTTTGTACCTCCGACCAGAACCAGCAGACATAGTACCACAAATGAAATAAAAGCAGTTTAGCTAGTCAGAAATATTTGATAAAACACGGCTGAAATCCCAGCCCCTTCCTTCCTTTTAAAACCTCTTCAAGGAATACAACATTGGTATGCTGAATGACTTCAGCGATGCCACAGGCAAGGGTGAGGTGATTCAGTTCCCTCCTCAGCCTCAGGAGTTCAACCTCACATTCCCCATCATTCAGGAGAACGCGCTAAGCAGTAGACCTACATGTTAAATCCAGGCTACAGCACTTCTTCATCTTCAGGCTGGGACAGCTAAGTGTGAATCTCTGTTAGCCATCAAAAGGACTGCTTCCAAAATTCTTATTTCTATAGCTGGAGCAAAACCTACTCAGGACTATTGAATGTATCATCAAATTCCTTAAGCCACAAGTCTTTGTGGAATGCCAAGATGTCTGCACATAGTGACCTTTACAGCATTTTGATGTTACATTCAGATACCTAATCACCTACAGAAGTTGCAAAGCAAGCGGAGAGGTGCTGATGCAATTAAATGCTGAGTTAGGCAACTGCAGAATAGCACTTTTTAGCTCAGCTGAGGTAATGATACAAAATTATTTCCCAATGATAATACTTTCAGGTAGAGTCTGGAAACAAATCTGAGTTGGTGACGATTTGAGAATAGGAAATATTCTCAGAATACATACATGCCTCCTAAGAAAAGCCATAAAAGTATGTAATAATATGGTTTCTGGCTGCAATGCAAGAATTTTGACTTGTTGGTGGGACTCATTTTGTAGTTCAAAAATCAGAGAATGTAGGGAATACAAAATGTGTTCCAGAGGCTGTGAGATGGAGGAGGCAGCAGCTAAGATCAAGGCTTAAGAAGAGAGGCTGCACTGGGTCAGACCAGAAGTCCACCTGGCTCAGTGTCCTGTCTCTGATTGTTGCTCAAACTGGATCCCTAAGGATGAGCATAAGAGGAAAACCATGGGGACCTATGCAATCAGCTGCACACAGGCCTCTTTGTAGCTAATGTATTTGGTTCCATGAATTTATTATTCTAAATTTCATGCAGAAAAAGCAGAATAATCACTGGTAGCTATTATGCATGCCTCAGAATATGTTGACCTTGAAGTACCAGCACCAAAGTTTTGGATACAACAATGATAGTTACTTCAAAACAGAATACTTGTAACCAAAGAACGACAGAGATTGAAAGAAAGACGTGTCAGTAAGGAAAATAAGGTACTAGAAAGTCTATAGCAGATTTAAAAAAAAGTTAAAAGATCTACAATAGACCTGTATAGAAGCAAACAGAATAAATGTAATGTAATCATAGAATCATAGAATCATAGAATGGTTCAGGTCTTAACATCTTTAGTGGAAAAGACACACACAGGGTTCAAGCAGACAGATCACTTAAACGTCTCTTGAAAGGCCACATCTATAGTTGCTTAACAATAAGAAAAATCAATATATATTATTAAATAAGCTTTAAATTATTTTTAAATCCTCTGGTAATTACCAGCATTGGAAAAATGCACTTATAACAGAAAGCAGTAGAAGAATACCATGGGAGCAGCCTAGGTTTCCCCGGTCTGTAAAGCAAGAGAACAAAAATAATGAGTGCCATATAAATTAAAATACCAATTTCATTCATTATAAGAAAATAATTTTCTATTCATTATATGAGTACAAGCTTATCTTTGCCTTAAATGAAATTCAGCACTGTTCAGGATACTAGTATTAAGCCCATGAAGTGTATAAATTTCCTTCATAACTTCAAAATAGGCAGAAATAGTATCAATACATTATAAAAGGAATATATTTCACTTAAAATGGAAGAAAAACTTTTTAAACACAAATCTGAGTTTTCTACATTACTCAGTCCTTCATAGAAAATGTGCAAATTCATCTGAAGTCCAAGAACCAGAAATGTAAACTGCACGTTGGCATTCACCTCCTGAAAACTTTAAAGGGAAATCAGTTTGGGCTTTCAACCAAAAGATGAAATGTTTCATAGGAATTTTCCTCCAGATGTTTCTGTTGCAGGTACTTTTGTCTTAGATAATTAAAAATAAGGTGCACTGATTGCCTGGCACAGATCATGCAATATGCAATAGGAAGGCCAACAGCCCCATGCAGGCAGATGCATTGCAAAGTGAATATGCTTTTTTTTTTTTTTTTAAATAGTAAGGTGGAATAATATTTTGACATCTTTCTTATCCAAATTAGTACCATAGTCTATGACTGGTCCCTGAAAGTTAAGGATCTGTGTAAGCATGTAACCGCCAAAGCAGCAGATTGAGCTTCTGACAAAACATCCCTTTCCAGGGACAGATTAAGTCCCACCAGGGAGGTGAACAGCTATTTCCTACACAGGGCTGAGAAGGAAAAATCAGAGCATTAGAATCTTGGAAACAGATAATCTGAAAGGAAGTGTACGGTTGGAAGATCAAAATAAATAGTTTTGAGAGGTAATATATTGATAGAGTTCAGTTGGAGGCATGAAAACATGTCTGATCTTTCAGTCAAAAACTCTGAATAAAAGCAGTTAAAATAAAAGAACTATTTAAAGCCATTATTGGCATTACAATTGTCATATTGAAAAAAGCCCAGCACACTCTGTCTTTAATTGAAGAGCAGAATGAGGTCAGATTTCTGCCAGAATTCTAAATAAGAGAAATACATTTTAAGGAACTGCAGAGTGGCAAAGGAAATTCTTTAAAAATAGAATTCCTCTCACTACTATGCTCTGATGACGACTTTAAAAAAAAAAAAAAGCTGCCCCAAATGATGGGGTCTTATGCTTTGATGATACAAACACTTATGCAGGCACAAAGCACTATGGCTAGCAAACAAATGCTTCCTATGTTACCAGGGAAGTGTTGAAGAAGCACTTTTAGGCTCTGGGGATTTTTAGAATCTGGTATTACAGAAATCCTGTGTTTTGATAGTAGGGTGGGAGGCATGCTGGCAACATAGTTTCCTGCCTTGAAGTCTTTTTCTGAATGGGAATTTTCTGAAATGGTGATTTATGATTTTAAGTTTCAAATGAAACTGCCTTTTTGCCACAGCTTCTACTTGGCCACACTCTTTTCGATTTCTTTTGGGGTAAAAGAAATGGTAAAATCTAACAGCTAACTTGCCCAAGAAAGGTAGGTTGTTTTGTTCTGTTTTTCTACATTTCATCATGTGAACAGTAGAAAAGTGAAATAAAAGCGGAAAATGGATCAGTCAAAATAAAAAATTAGGAATGCCTTGTTGGCCACATTGCCATTCTCTCTTCTCTCAACAGCTGCAGAAGCCCACAGAATCAAATAAACATTTTAAAATCTAATTTATTTACAATAGACATACAATAGGAAGCTAAATATCTGTTTGTTATCATTGAATTCAACAAAGAAGCAAGAGTCTTGATAGCCACACCACACCTCAGCCTCGTCTATATGCTAGAAATGTCTTCCACAGAATCCCCCCAGCTCACGCCTACAATATGATCTCAGCCAGTCTAGCTCACTCAGGATTTCTAGGGTGTATTTGATAAAGACAGGTAGAAAAGAAACATCAAAACACACAAAGTGGATTGAGAAATGGAATCATGGCTTTACAAAGTAGGGCTTCCGTGAAAATTGCTTTTAAGCTGTTGGCAGGCTAACTACTTAATTAAGTCATATAGAAGAACCTAGAATAAAGATAGAAGAGGGTTAATTTAAAGTGACTTATTTTAAGATCACTTCATAGATGTTGAAAGCCAGAGACCCAGTTCTAGAAAACACTCAGATGTAGCCTTAAATTCATGCCTAACTCGAAGCACATTTTAACTTCATACCCGAACGAGTTGAGACTGATTTCTGGATAGTAAGAGATACCACTGCATGGTAGTAGAATGCTTTGCGTTTTATTAGCTCCTCAAAAAGATGTCACACACCTTGCAGGAATAAATATAGACATGGTTCCAGAGAAGGTAGCCTGCAAGGTATATTTTTAACATGACGCACCAAGGGGAAATGAGAAACATTGAATGCCACATCACTATTCAAATCAAATAGTTCTTTGACCTGTGTCTGTCTTACTTCTGTCATTTCAAGTCAAGATCTTAACAATATCTGTGCAGAAATATATGTTGGAGGCTTGAATTACTCTCAGATTTAAGGAATATAGAGTCTATTCAGTTATATTAAGCACAACACAAAGATTATGTATTTCATATGCACAGTCTGAGAGATCGAGCATTACTCCATTCCATGTCAGAGAGCTACAACAACATAGGGAATGACCTCTAATTCTTGCCTGCTTTCAACCTGCTTTTGAATAAATGTTGAGAAAGACTACAAAATGCAAATCATGTCAGAAATAATAAGCTTAATGTTATGTTTGCATGCCAATGTGTGCCTCATGTAGAACTCTTTCAGCAGTGTTAGCTGAAATGCAATGTAAGCAGAACTGCTTTGTCCCTAACAACTTCCTCTTCAGGACTGTTTAATTCCATACTATTGGAATTATTATTATTATTTTTTGTTCCACACAAATTCAACTGAATTAAGTTGCAAGCCCCTGAAATTCTTCAGTTCGCCCATGCTCAATAAATTTTTACACTTCAGCATGTGAATGGGCAAAGGGGATGTACTTTGCTCACAGCTTCTTCCCAGGCACTGGACTGTAACCACTTAAGGAAGACTTAAAGAGAAGTATTTGGGCTAATTTTTGTGGTGTCTAGATGAAGAGAGTATGATTGGGGATGAGAAATCTGGGCCAATGTGTCTTGGGTTGGGGAGGGGCAAAAGACTATAAGCTGAAGACGGGGAAGGGAAAACTGGTCTGTAAGAGACAAGGGAAGGAGGAGTCAAGCTTGAGGAATGGAGGGGGAAGGATCAATGTCCTATTCCCACTCCCAAACTCTCAAGACTACAGTGGAGCCCAAGGTTTCATCACGACTCAGCAGAAGCACTCCAAAGACAGAAAATGCCAATACCAAAACATAATTATCTCCATTCCCTCCCCCTGGGTGTATATTTGAACATTTTCCTCTGAAGGAATCTATTTTTTTTTCTGTGCACGGAATAAATCTTGCTCTAATGCTGAACTGGGACTGTTTGGTAAATGAGACTCATCTGCAGAAACCCTGCTGCATCTGTTGCAGAAGTTATAAATTAATCTAGTGAATAAGGAAGAGAGGATGCTCTCAGAGTTAAAGCAGCTGAATGCTACCCTGCAGAAGTGGGTTCTGACCCTGTCTTTACCACAGAGTTCCCAAAAGATGCTAGGCAAGTCCCTTTGAACAAACTCTCACAGGTGGTCACTGACTGTGTGTTCCTCATTTTCTGGGAGTCTGACTGGAGACCCCAGCACAGATTGGCAGAAATGCTGAGTAGTACCAGCTGCAACCATTGTCACCGAGCACAGGCTGAGCCCATAACTGCCCACAAATGCTGATCTCTCTAAAACACGAGTTCTTAGGGATCTCATGTCAAACATATGAAATGAGTGGGTGCTCTCCAATTTAATTTCTTTGTGCCTTTGTTTCACATGTGTAAAGCAAGACAAGAAAATTATCTTCAAATCTTGAAGCTCTTATGAATACAAATGTCCTAATGCTTATACAGCATTCAGAAGCTGCAATGGGAGGAGCATAAAGAAGTCCATACAGACGTTAGCAACAACATATGACACGATGTAGTAAGCAATGCATAAGGATGCCATCAGTAATGAAATCCCACTGGTTAGTCACCAAAGGGGCACTAACCCATACCTGCACAGCAAAGATCTTGCAGCAGGAACAGCTGGTGATGATGTCACAACACATGCTGCAAATGAAAGCTGTACTCTAAGCTATCAATTTTCTATACTGTAACTAACTCTTGAGTACTTGATTTGTAATCTTAATACTCTTTCAAAGTGGTTTCAAGACTGTGTGCTCAGTCTGGAAGGTTGCATTTTTACTAGTTTCTTACTTTAGAATATACATTTAAAAAAAAAAAAAAAAAAAACATGGACTCTTAAAGGGATTTCTTGATCCTTGGCAAGTTTGTAAAACTTTAACAGCAACAATTTTTTTCCAAAATGTTTTTCAAGGCTTTTGACTCAGAGATACTCATGTAAAACAATGCTAACAAAAATGTGACCAGCTAAAAATTTTTTCCTCTCATTTCTCAGGTTCTCAGTGTTCACCTCTATTTTAAAAATGAGCAAACTAAAAAATCTCAGAAAGATTATGAGCACAGAGCACATACAACACACTTCAGAAAGCTGTGAGAAGGGGAATCTCTGGGAGTGTTCACAGGTCAGAGATGACAGTGATAATCTTCCCAGTGCTCTTTTTGGGAAAGTGACCAGTCTAAGCATGCAAATACATTTCCAAGCAACGTCATCCTCAGCAGCACCATGGGAGGAATTAGGGCTACCAAATGGCTGCTGTCCTCATTCAGACTCTAGCTAGTTATATGAGATACACTTAGAGCTCGAGATGTGCCCGTGGCAAAGCAGCAACAGCTTTGACACGTCTGCTCTCCTTATTTCATGGTTTCATTCATTTTCTAGCTGTCCATGCTCTTCTAACACAAACAAGGCATGAAGATCTTGATATTATCCTTGCACTACATGTGCAAAAAGAATTCTGATGAAGAAAGAGAAGCATCAGGTCTTTTTTCAAAAGTGAAACTAGAAAAAAAATATATAGCTCTATTTTCCTTTGCTCATCATTTAAAAGCAATTAGATTTTCTCTTTTTCAGTCCTATTTGGAAGCCAAAGGAAGCAAAATAAAGGAAAATAAGCTGAAACAAATGTCATCAACTTTGACTAAAACCATTGCTGTTATAAGTATGGAATTTCTATGAGAATGCTAGAAAACAAATGTTAATCTACTTTTAGAAGACTCATATGACTCAGCAAAATATTTATAATAAGTTCCTCTTTTTTAATAGAACTCGAAACTTGCTAATGTGCAGTAGCACCATTCTTACAGAACAAAAGCCATAATTCCACATCCTACATCCCAGCAGACATACTGGCTATATTTTAAAATCATTTTGAAGGTGGAGTAAGTTCAATCATTACACACAAAAAAAACCAAAAAACCAATAGAGTGTACTTTTAAACAGGAAATATAAGGCATTACACAGGTAGATAGCCCAATAAACAGTCTGATACACATAGAGCTGTGTGGCAAGAGGGAGAACGAGGCCAACAGCAATTCAGCTGATAAACATGCTTTGTTCTGTGTCAATGTAGAAAATCTGCCTTGCTCAGATCAACACCAGATCACCTCGAATAGCCAGCGTATCTTGCTGGTTGGAACTGGTACCTGGCCAAAACACCTCCCTCTTGGCTCTTCTGACCAAAGAACTGAAGATGCAGGAGATTTCTCTGAAATGATGCTTCTGTCTACACCATTAATAAACTGTATTATAGAGGACATTGCCTTTGATCCTAAAGGAAGTACTTTTCTGCAGCATGCCCTGTATCTGATTAATAGCTCTGAATACATTCTCATTTCACTGCTGCAGTTCTACTTAAATTAGACACACTTAAATATTTTGTGTAATTTAGATGACCCTTTACCAAGTGTCTGTTCTAGTTGGGATTCTAGGTAGCTGTTTAAGACAAAATGAATACGTCTGTTTTATACCTCAGCATACTACTGCAAGTTTTGGAAAGCACAGAATGTTGTTTGCTTTACGAGACCCTTTGCTGCTTACGTTTACCCCATCACCATAAGTAGCTGCTTCTGATCTCTGAATCATCTCCCTCTGGCATTCCAGGTGACGCGTGGCACACCACATGAAGAACAGTGAAGTTAGCAGATGAGCACACAGACAAGGAAACGAACCCACAGAGGAAAAAGGCACAAGAAACTTCAGAAATTTCTCATGGAAGCAAGGAAGCTTCAGATGAAAGTAGGGTTTAGTAACTGGAAAATAAAGCCACAAATTTCTTATTTCTTGCAAAGATACCTTTAGGTCTTTTGGTTTGTTGCTGTTTCGGCTTTTTTTTTTTTTTTTCTTTTTAGATTTGCTTGTGATGTTTCACATTTGTAGCTGACTGCCCTCTGCAGAGGCTTTTGGAGTCTTTCAGGCAGAATCCAATCCCCTTTGAAACCTACTGGCCTTTCCTACAGTTACAATGTTCCTACATTTCCCAGGCTACAGGTCTTCAGTTTGTTGGAACGCTTTCTGGGGCTCATGGTGATTATGCCGCGGACTTTGCTGAACTGAACATCCAAAAAACAAGTTGTATGTCATTGCGAGGGAACAGACTTGCTGATCTAAGTGATCCCTTCTGCTCCATGTTCCAGAACAGTCTGATTAACATGCAGCATGATTTTTCTTATAAAAATACCAATAATCTAAACCAAAAATAGCAAACTTTTGTGGTATTTTGTTTGTTTTTGGGTTTTTTTTGAGCTAGTAAGTGCAGACTTTTCATTTGTTAGTACTTTATGTTGTCATAAGCATATCTCTTCATAGTCCTTATCCATGGAATTTCATATTTTGTCTAACACATGTTGAAACGCTGTACAATCAGGACAACTTCTGCATCATTGCTGACTGCAGTGCAAAATGAAAGTTAGTTCAGTAACTTTTCTGGTTCGTGACAAATTGAATATTTTTATCCCAAGAAGCTCTGAAAAATTATCGAGCTTTTAAAAAAAACAGTTTCAACTGCTGGAGCTGCTAATTTCAATGCATTTTTGTTAAGCAAATATTTGTGATACACAGATAAGTGGTTTGGTGGCAATGCATACATTAAAGAAACAGAATTGGTATTCACTAGCTGTCAACAGGGAGGCCACTCTTATCAGAATGCGGAAGGCTTAAAGGAGGAATTAGCAGGCATATAGATAAAATAGGACAGTCATTACTGCTGGATAATGTGGTGATAAGCGAAGGCAAAGCTGTTCCGAGACAAGAAATTGCTTTTATACTTTGGGCATCTCTCTTTGCATCTGTTTCAATACACATTTTGGTTTGGTTGGTTTCGTGCTTTTTCTCACCTACCTTTCACAAGATCAATATTGATTTTTTATTCTAAATGAAGAGAAAAAGGAAGATAAAAACTCAGCAGAAATCAATGAATTTGTGTTCCCCTCCTCCACGATCATGGCCTTTCAAGGAGTGCCTTTGTGGGCTGAGATATTTTCACAAGTGTAAAAAGGAGTTCGGACAAAACTATGCAGAGCCACTTGTTCAGGATGTTCTGTATAGCTGTCGCCAGCATTTATACCACCATTCACACAGGCTACTGTATGAAAAATCCTAACTGCTCATCTGAGGATCCTGATAGTATTAAAGGAGTTATTAACCCTGATAAGAAGTCCTGCGAGAAAGATGTGCTCCAGAAACTTGGTTCCAGCAAATGCACGGCAAATTTCAAGGATGTATCTACATGTGAGCTGGCAGGGCCCTGCACTGCTCTTCCAGCAAGAGATAGGCCTCTTGAAATAGTGAATCAGGGATACAGCCACCAGAGGCCCCAACAGTAATGGAGAGGTTCCTGCCCACATCATCTCCAGTGAGTTTGCGATCAGACCTAGAGAAGCGTGCACACCAGTCCTTAGAAGAATAAAGTAGGGGAAACAAGTGGTCTGCAGACAAAAGAAGAGAGTCTAGAAGAGAGCTTCTGACGTGGTTTCTGCATGATGGAAGAAATTAATGTAGAAGTGAATGGTTCTGTGTGAAAACAGCATGTTTTTGAGGCTATGGCTAGCATAATAAACAGGCATACACATCTGCACCAAATAACTACAGCTTCAAGAGAATAAAACTAGAGCTGTGCCAATGCTAGACAGCAGTATCACTAACTGTACTGTGAATTTTCAGTCCAGTTTTTCAGTCGTTTTTGTTTTCAGAAGTAAGGCCACATGTGAAGTACTTAGGCAACAATGTAAACTGTAAATAAAAATACAATTTCTTGCATTCATAAGAATAGGCTAACCTATTCCTATAAAATAGACAGTTTGATTAATCAAATGAGTGCCCTATATCCTGTCAAGTCTATGCAGTAAGTTGCTGAAAATAAGCTCAGTCCTTAGGCAACTACAGAAAATGCAGATTCACTCTGCTTTCTGCAGAGGATGCAAGATCTCTTGGATGGCCAACAGCCCCACAGCCTGGTGTCAACGAAGTACTGCACCAGAAATGAGTTTTTCTTGCTTGTGGGCACGTGTCCCCTGTTGGTTGGGTCATTTTTACTGTAGTGTGCCACTGGGAAATTCCTGAGGTTGTAGTTGCAAGCTTGTTATACAGGGATGTTGTCAATTAATCCTTACTTCAGAAACATACATCATAGGTGAAGATATTAGTGTAGTACATAGAAATAATATAGAACAAGTACAAACAAATATAAACGAAACAGTTGCACACAACATTACTGAAGGTTTAACCAGGTGTTTGATGTGTGCTTGAATGCAGGTTCAGGAGTGATCAAAAACATTGCCAAGCAAACACACCACGTTTCTAAGTCCCGATGGCCAGCAGTGCAGCTGTACCAACCAGAAGGGAACATATGAACATCCTAGCTCACAACTAAGCCCAAATCTATCTTGTTCTGCTCATTTTCCTTATCTGTGTATGTACAAATTCCACAGAAGTGCAGGGAAGTACTGTAGACAACACAAAGCTAGCAGCTTCACCATGCTAGCTACAGGAAGGGCATCAGTGCATGGGATGGAAAGCGGGTTGCACCACGTACTATTGCAACTAGGGATGTTTTAAAGGTGTGTGCTCAAAGTCAGTGGAAAATCATTGAATTGTTATATTTTGAAGACAAGTGCATGATGTCACAATTCAAAATAAATAATACAATTGTCCATCAACTGTTACTAAAGATATTAATCTAATATTTGACACTTGAAAATTTCTAGTATACAGTTTTCATAGCACAATACAACATATCTTAGCAGAGGTGGCTCACTGAAACTGTTACATCTGAAGTCCCACAATTACTAAAAATCCCTCTGCAAGTGCAGCAGCTGTTCTGAAACCATAGGAACTACTTGAAGGGAGCTTATTACAGGGCCAATGCACAAAGCAGTCATAAACTGTAGGTAGAATAGCTCATAAGCAATTATATAATAATGACATTTAACAAAACAGTTCCAGCCTTACCTTTAATTAGCGTGTTTGGGAGGTGAAGAGAAGACACTCGCCTTATGTGCCCCTGAGGTCTCATGTAACCCATTCTTATATTGGAGGTATTTAATTTTACAAATGAAAACCGACTTTTTCACTAGCAGAAGATTCTTCTGTAGGAGAAAATACAATTTTGCTTATATATTATTCATAGGTGGGGAAGTTGTATCAAATCAAAGAGGTACTCTTTTCTTCCTGAGGAACATGTCAGAGAACAAACTACAAGAAACTTGTGTGAGAAGGAATAAGCTATGTTTTACTTCGGGTATGCGTTTGAGGATGGGAAGGTACTCAAAAGCAGCTCTGCAAGTCTTCCCTCTGCATCAGCCACTGGCAGGTCTTCTAGTTCAACTTTTCCTCCTGTGAAAAGTGACAGAATGATAGCTCTGGTTATTCAGTGATTGAATGGCTGCTGAGCTATTACTGGGCAGGAATGAGATCTAAGGATAACAGGATAATTCTATGAAAACACCATCCCCAGCGTGGTTGTTCACTCAACTCCTTCTCAGGTTTGACATACACTAGGAGCCATTTGGTCAAAGTGAGAGCAACATGTAAGGGTAAAGTTAATTATGCAGCCACCATCACCTGCAGCTTGCTGTCTCCTACAGCTATCATCCCCTGCAGTCTTGCATATCAACCAGCTGGAAGTTTCTTCAGTATTCACTAACTTACAGAAATGGGACAGACCAAACCGTTGGACTTCATGATCTTTGTAGGTCCTTTCCAACAAGAGCTGTTCTATTCTATTTTACTCTATTCTATTCCAATTTCCAAGTTGGAAGGTATAAATACATCAGCTTCCCCAAAAAGCTTCTGAGATGGATCCAACAGCAGCTGGGCTGCTGAGGCTTTCATGCCTCCTGATGACAGAGAAGACATGAGCCCTCTCACTATCAGCTAGGTCACTATTTTGCTCATAGGCACAAGAGTTGTGTGTTAGAGAATATATGAGTAAGAAGCTTCATGAATTAATGAAGTGATGACCTAGTCAATTCACACTGTAGACTAGTCTTTTAGATTCCACTTTTAGACAGAAGGGGATGGAGCCCTTGTTTGACACGCTTGTTTGTCTTCTTTCCTAATGAGCTCATAAAATAAAAATTAATTTACAGGGTACAGAGGTTCTGTAAATTTAAGAGACTCAAATGAACTGTGACACTCCAACCTCAAAAGCAATCAACAAAATCAAACAGCAGGGATTACTAGGAAAGCAGCAGAAGACAGAAGGAAAAACACTGAAAAGCCATTGTGCACATTTGATGCACTCATATCTTGTGTGCCGCCTGCAGGCCTGCCCTTAAGAGAAGACTGTGAGGGAACAGAGGACAGCCCACGCCAAGGGATGACTTCATAGAATCAAAGAATCCCAGAATGGTTTGGGTTGGAAGGCACCTAAAGCCCATCCAGTCCCAACCCCTTGCCAAGGACAGAGTCACCACCCAGCAGATCAGGCTGTCCAAGGCCCATCCAACCTGGCCTTGAATGCCTCCAGGGATGGGGCACCCACCGCTTCTCTGGGCAGCTGTGTCAGTGCCTCAGAGACAACAAAAGAGGATATAAGTCGCTATAAAATCAAGAAAATGAGTAACACTGTGTGTTTCAGGATATCTAATTGGCAGAGGCTGGAAGGGAGGGATGAAAGGAGGGATGTAACTCTGCAGCCTCTCACACGGTCTCCAGGGCATCTGGTGACATCCTTTGTTGGAGGCAGGCTACAGATCCGAGTGGGCTTCTGACTGACCTGGTATAGCTGTTCTTCTGTTCAGCGAGCTTGTCTGGCTTCTCATTTTGTCACTCCCTTCCTGATCTCGCAGGGGAAGCAGGAAATAAAAAGAAACAAGGGGAAAGGCAACCAGATGAACCCGCGCACAACAGAACCTGACTGGCAAAAGAAGGAAGCAGCCCGGGTTCTTGTTCAGAGAGCCTCAGTGCCCCTGCCTGCTGCTGGCGCTCCAGTTTAACCACTGGTGCTTGGTACATCCTTCTGCTTGCCACCTAAAGCACACCTCTGGACAAAGGTGATGCAGCTGCAGCAGTGTCAAAATGACCCAAAGAGGAAAGCACCTGAAAAATAAAAACATGGCCCCCACACTACAGAGTGTATGAGCTCCCAAAGGGCGAGCACTTCGCCTGGCCACATGCTGCTGCCATGGCTGCGAAGCGACACAGTGACATTGCTTTGGGGAGCACTGCGAGCAGGGCAGTCGCGCTCCTGGCATGCACACACACAGCTGAGCCTTTAATTGAAATATTGCATGGGAACGAGAGTGAGAGGGCTCAAAAACCATCAGGAAACATCTCAAAAACCACCAGGAGGAGGGAGGCCAGGGGTCAGGCTGAGCAACCAGCCCAGCCCCACTGCGGGGACACCATCAAAGCCCTGCGGGTGACGTGGGTCTGCGGGAGCCCCACGAGGGCCCTCCGCGCGCCCCGGGGCGGCCCCGTGGCCCAACGGCCGTACCCGGCCCGGGAGAACCAGAACGCCCCTTCCCCCCTCCCTGCCCGGCCGCACGGCCGCCGCCGCTC